>JAUIMM010000031.1:37187500-37507500 GCA_031769625.1 Taudactylus pleione | reverse complement strand
GCTGTGTGATATGATTCACGATGATGTGGTACAGGTAATAAAGGGTGACCCTTGCATCATGCAGTTTGGGCTCCACCTCTATAACCGGCATGGTTCGGATGTCAGTAAGCATGATTATATATGGCAGAAGCTTAGAGAGGTGAGGCGACTGTTACTGCATGCCAGGATGGTTAGTCCTCTGAGTAGCATGGCAGAGTTCATCCACCCTGCAAACTTCCTGCAGGTCATAACTGCCGTAAGGAGCCTGGCCGGTTATGCTGAATTGACGAATACCTATAAGGTACCCTCACTGGCCCTGAAAGTAGGCCATAGCCTCCAAAAAATATCTACCATGGTTGAGTGCCAGGCACTTATGGAGGGCCATGCCCCGGCAGTGGAGAGCGCACGGAGCTTTCAAAAACTATACAAGGCAAGGTGGAGCGAGATGATCTCGGCTGCTGCCCTCAAAACCCTGGAGGAGCAAAAATGGAACACACCCCCCTTTTACCTTTCACTGATGATGTAAAACAGTTGCACCTTTATCTCACTGACACTACAGTGGGAGTACCTAGAGGATTTGTCCACCCACCCGACCACAAAGAAGTGGTTGCTGCTGGCCAAGGTAACCCTCACACAGCTGACGATATTAAAATTGAACCGCTATATACCCCTGCCTGTACCTTCTAAAATCCTACCTATAAACCTCTAAGGATGACGCCAATTTGCGTACGCAGTCATACAGTAAATAAAAGACTCCAGACTTGGAACGTGTGGTACCGAAGCACAAAGTATTATTCAAGTAAAAAGTACAGTCAGTTACACGCTATTGATCCATACACAATTAGACGCAAAGGAATTATACAGACCCCAAGTACAGTATACATACGCATGCGCTCTGGACCAGATCCCGGCATTCAGAAAGAAAACCTCCGTCAATCAGCATTCAGCAAGAAGACTAAAGACCCAGTGTTTGAGCACACATATTTATACCCCCAGAATAGACAGGACAATAGAGAAGTTTGTTGCTGATATCACTGGTTCCCAGGGGAGAAGCATCTGTTACAGAGGTGAGTCTATTTGAAAGAGCCTAACAGCTGGTGGTCTCTGCCCTCCCACCCCCATGCTGCATCCAAACAGTTGTTCATAAAATATACATTTTGTTGCTTGTAGTCTCTGCGGTCCATAAGTTGAGAATGCATGATGCGATCTCCACACCGATAGTACCGGAATTCTGTTGAAAGAGTACGCATCAGTACGAACCCAAACACGGCTCTCATAGCATGTATAAAACCTTAGTTTAAGTGCTGTGAATTAAAGATATTTGATAACTAACTGAACCAACTTAAATCTTACACATTACATCACACCCCGCATACTCATACTTTAAAGCTCATTAAACCTTTTATGTGGATATGTAAAGACTCTAGTTAACTTGGGGCAGATGCGTGCGCACGAAGCTAACAACCAGAGTTTTCATACAGGATCTTAAGCATTCGCTAATATGCAATTAGTTAACAGCGCAATTGTGCGTATTAATGTGTGTATGTGAAATGGTGAAAGATGCAATCGCATGATGCTAATAAACAGCATTCGCATGCAGGATATTGTGCATTCGCTACTGGGCATCATGTTAGCAGCTCAATTGTGCGTAATGTGCAGCGTTTATGCATGAGATTCCATCTATGATGGACTTAACATATTTATATATATATATACATGTACATACATACACACACACATATCATTCCTCACTCACAGTTTCAGACTGCATGCAAATGTGTTACCTCCAGCTGTGAAGGCTGGGGCCATTCTGTCTGGGTGTGGGGCTAAAACCTGTTTAGGATTCAGACACATTCAATTGTGTAGATCAATGCCTGGGTTATATTACAATTGCCACAACTATACTTGTCTACATACACGGATTCCCAATTTGTATGTAAAACACTCACAGTTTCTGGTGCATTGTCTATTCTATTTACTTTTTCTCATGAGGCTGTTCTTCTAGTTGCCCTTGGTAGATTATCAAAAACATTGCCATCTGTTCTTAGCTCGTGAGTTGTAACTTAAAGTGACGCTGGTCGCAAAATGGCATCTTGCAGATTCTTGTTTCTAAAATGGAGTCTAGCTGCCATTCGCAAGATGGCATCGCGCACGCTTCAATTTTAAACTGATCTTGTCTCAACCAATTATCCAGCTTCAACACAGCTAATCCTATTCAACCGATGTAGGGAAGGTGAGGTCTCAAAGATGATGCTTTGCCTCTTTTCTGGCTCTGACAGGGCCAGCGCCACATCACTCTGTAAATCAGCTGTGTGCCCAGATGCAAAAGAGCAATGTCAGCACTTCACATGCATTGAGATTCCTGGTAAGAGAGGCAGGAAAGTCCCTGTCCTCCTGACCCTTGCCTGCAGAGGGCAATGGAGCACCACACAGATAAAAGGGTAGAGTGTGATGTCAGTCCTGACAATGTCTATATGTTTGCAAGACCCTCCGCCTTGTTACACCGCAGAGGATCCAAGGAGAGAATATCAGTTGGCACTGTCAGAAAGCAGCTGGTTCAGGTGCAGGTGTCAGCTCCTAGTGATATATAATGGGAAGGAAGTGGGTATGAACAGCGCTAGAGAACCTATCAATATATGCAGATGATACCTAAAAATACATAAGCAATGAATCAATACATTGCATAATCTACTGTATGACTCTATACAGCTTGATTGAAAAAGATCATTTTAATATAATATCCACAGTATAGGAAACATATATTTCATTGTTATTAATAAAAAAGCAATCAATTGAAAAAATATAAATGATGAAAAAATATAATGACAATAATCATAAAAAATAAATAAAAACAGTACATAAAAATGAAAATACACAAGATATTAAATATATAATGTCCAAATCAAAAAAAGAAAATGTCCATGAGATAGATAGTATAAATCGATCTTGAGAAATAACTGAATAAAAGAATGTCTTATTCAAATTATTGTTGGATGTTTTAAAAGAGTATAGCAACAGTCACTGGCCTACACAGGTGGATCCGGAATAATATCCAGCTGAAATATTTACCAGACTTTGTTAGATGTCCACAGCCTGTAGATGGTGCAGAGCTTCTTGCACATGCATGCTGACGTGTTGTAAAAAACAGAAGCTGGAAAGTGATATATAGCGCTGGGCCGGGAGTATATAATCCACATAGGAATTCAAGTGCTGTACAATATATAGGGGTGTCAAACGCATTTCGCTGTGGTAGATCCCACAGCTTCCTCAGTAGCATAATCCCCATGATTCAGAAGTAGGGCTTTATATACCCATATCCAAATTGAAATGACAATCAGCTGTAGCTGGTAGCAGAAATTAATCAATCAAGCCGTATAGAGAATCTTAAATCTTCCTGTTACCAATGTCATAATGTAAATAGATACACAAAGTTCTCTCATAAAAAACATAAAAAGATATAAATATATGATTTAAGACATTGAAAATTACCTGATTTTGACAAGTTTAGGAATCGGCATCTGGTCACATGGTGTCCATAATAAAACACGTGACTCCGTGCAGCCTATAAAGGCTTCCATTTCATTTCCGCGTCAGCTCGAGGTATTTAGTTACGTGATATAAACATACATCACGTGGTTGGATTACGTCACACTCACTAGCGTCTATTGCTTGGTTACAATGTTGAGACATAATGGTTAAAAAAGGTCTCTGTTAGCCTCCAGCGTCAGATCGTAGTATCCGTTCACGTGATGTAAATAAACACCACGTGACTTGCCTACATAGCGCTCAATGGGGATTATTTATTTCCATATTGAAACATAGTAATTGCTCAAATAATGTAAGCATATCACACGTGACTATATTCGGAATTACTCAGTATACTTGGTTATATGTAGTCCACATTGTATATTATAATCTATCTATTTTGTGGATATCAAGATCCACTCTGTGTACCCATTCGCATATATATAAAGCATTTAGATACTGTAACTCATTAATTAATCTAGGATAGTAATTTAAACCATACAAATCAATCTGAAAAAAATGGAGCAATCATTATACTAGGAGGTACTGCCTCTACAATAATCCCATAAATAATTTGATAGAGATATCAAATGATACTATCAAAACATATACCGTAGGTCGTCTTGTTTAATTCAATCTTCAGTTGGAATAATATCATCCATTGTTCTTAGTTGTAGAATTGATTAAGTTGTTAGGCTCATAATAAGAGCCCATAAATAATTAGAAAATGACTAAATGGATCACAAATGTGGAAACATCAACAGGCCTCTATATCTACTAAGATTCCCAGATAATATAGTATTCAATTGTAAACAAATAATACTTAATGATTAATGAGATATTATACACCTTTAAACAGATATAAATAGACTTATAGATCTAAGTCATTGTCAGTATACGTGAAAAAACATGCATGTAAGTACCCAAAAATATATATTCTATCCATCCCGGTTCTAGTGAGGAGACAGATGATGGGGACCCTATCTACCTATTCTCATCCACCAGAATTATATGAATGAATTGAGTTCTATGTACTCATTGAGGCCTTCTGGATGTAAGGAATTCAGTTTAAACATCCAGAAGACCTCCTGACGACAGAGGGTTTTGAACCTATCTCCACCTCTTTGAGTCTTTTGTATATATTCAAGTCCTATGATACTAAGTGACTGTGGATCACTATTATGTTCTCTCACATAATGTGAGGATAGACTATGTGTGGTGACTTTATTAATGATGTTCCGGCGGTGCTCCATAAAGCGTCTTTTTAGTGGTCTCGTAGTACGGCCCACATAGAGTAATCCACAGCCACATGTAAGTAAATAAATAACATAAGTGGAATCACAATTCATAAAGTTGGTGATTAATGATTAAGGACATCAGAGATCCATATATAATCACCAATTATCACACATTACCCACTCTATGTGGGTCTACCCACAGGCTGTGGACATCTAACAAAGTCTGGTAAATATTTCAGCTGGATATTATTCCGGATCCACCTGTGTAGGCCAGTGACTGTTGCTATACTCTTTTAAAACATCCAACAATAATTTGACATTCTTTTATTCAGTTATTTCTCAAGATCGATTTATACTATCTATCTCATGGACATTTTCTTTTTTTGATTTGGACATTATATATTTAATATCTTGTATATTTTCATTTTTATGTACTGTTTTTATTTATTTTTTATGATTATTGTCATTATATTTTTTCATCATTTATATTGGTTCAATCGATTGCTTTTTTATTCATAACAATGAAATATATGTTTCCTATACTGTGGATATTATATTAAAATGATCTTTTTCAATCAAGCCGTATAGAGTCATACAGTAGATTATGCAATGTATTGATTCATTGCTTATGTATTTTTAGGTATCATCTGCATATATTGATAGGTTCTCTAATGCTGTTCATACCCACTTACCTCAGAGGATCCGACTGCATTCGTGTCTATGCACGGGCATGTGGGGCCAAGCATCCATAAGCTCTCTCCTCTACCAGGCTTCGGAAACATGTGGCCACCCTTTCGAAGGTGCTGAACATGAGTGACACGGAGATGGATCAGCTAGCCGATTTCCTAGGGCACGATATCCGGGTGCACCGCTAGTACTACCGCCTCCCTGAAGGTACACTGCAATTGGCCAAAATTAGCAAACTCTTCGTGGCACTCCAGCAAGGTCGATTGGCTGACTTTAAGGGTCAAAGCCTGGAAGAGATCTCCATTGATCCCAACGGTAAGTAGCATGGGTCCTCACCCAACTGGTTGTTCCATGGGCTGACAGTCTAAGGGGGATACTGTGACCGGGGATCTCTGTTTATCTCTGTATTTCCAGAACCAATTCCGCTAGCCAGTGATGAGTCTGATGATGAGCCAGAGATGGAAGCTGGAGCAGTGCACGTTGAGGAGGGAGATGCCAGTGCAATGAAAGTGATGGAGAGGCATGCACCCATGGCTACTAAAGGTGTGTGTTTCTGTCAAATCCATTGGGTGGCTTGGGCTGGCGGTGGGTTTTTGGGTGACTGATCTCTTCCCTCTCTTGCATAGGTGATTGCATGGGTTCTAAAAAGAAACCGTGGAGCAGAAAAGAAGTAGCAGCTGTTGAGAGACACCTAATGCGATTCATCCTCTCCTGCAAGGTACCGGGCAAAAAGGATTGCGACGCCTGCCTCGGCGCTGAGGAGCAGGCTCTGAAGGCTAGGAACTGGCTGTCGGTCAAGTACTACATAAAAAACCGAATAACTGCTATCAAGTGAAAGTGTACAGACTGAATAAAATTTCTGTTGGTCCAACCAAGGCGTGAAACCATTAAGTGGTCATAGCAAAGGGCGTACCCACATGGTTAGGAATACCTGACTAGGCCCCGGTGAGGCATAGAGAGTACCCACATGGTTAGGAAAAACTAACTAGGTCCCGGTGAGGCATAATGGTGTCCGGTTTCTGTCAGCAAGCTATACGGCACATGCGCGCCGGGTGATATGATATAGATACCTGCCAGCATGCACGGGTTGCTGGTCAAGCTGTTTGGGCAATGTGAAGCAGGCGTCCCCACAATGGACGATCCAGTCATGGGTCCTGAAAAGGTCACAAAAACAAGTATGAGTGTGTGTGTGTGGGGGGGGAGCTGAGGGAGGGGAGTAATGAGCTGTCTGGGGGGTCTCTGAGTGAGTGGGGAGAGAGTGTCTGTGTGAGGGAGGTCGAGATCTGTGTGGGGGGGGATCTGTATGGCTGGAGTGCTGTATGTGTGTGAGGGGGAGAGAGCTGTCATTATTGCCACGTATGAATCATATGTCTACATTTTATCAGTCACACTAAAGCACTGTTGCTCAAGGGCCCATTTATTAGTCTATATTTGCGGCTATATCCCTGAAAACACCTGTTCTTTGGGGGTTAACTGCCAATATTTAGTTTCCCCAGCCGCATCCACCATGCTGCCAAATTAAACAACATTCGGATATTGGCCCTTACAGCTAATGCAACCTGAAGATGGCGTTAGCCGCTGTAGCCTATGGGCTACACCTCTGTAACCCTCCCCCAGCAATGGCGGCCGTGCATGTGCAGTCAGCAGGACTGCACATGTACAGCAGCCCCGGTAGTTCTCTGCAGGGATTCGGAAACCCCTGTCCCTGCATTTGCCGGATGGTACATCACGGTGCTATGATCGCATTTTGCAATGTGATCATAGGCGGTTCTGTCATGCCCAGATCGCATTCCAATTGCAATAATTAATAAATGGGGGCCTTGGTCTGCAAATAGGTATTAGGATGACCCTTAATGTGCATGACACTTGGGGCGGGATGCATTAAGCATCTCACCACACATCGCAATCATAGCGGCATTTAGTAAGGCCATATGCTTGAACAATTGCGGTTAAAATCGCAATGGACAGCTCTCCCGAAAAGAGCTGTCTTTTGCAATAGAGTGACTTCAGGGTTTATGACTTAGTATCTCTGCACATGCGTCGTATGACCCGCGTGCCAGGGGAGACACTGGGAAAGATCCATATTTATTAATTATCAGGTCCTAGTCCTGATAATTATAATTTCTTATTGCAGCTATTTGCACGTGCGTGTATATATATAGATGGATATATATGCAACATATTTACTTTCCTTTTTTTTTGAGGGGGGGTGGACAAACTCTAACTTGCCTCTGGGCAACTGGGTTGAACTTACACCACTGTGTACCCATGGGGATAATTGGACAAGTAAAATGGATTAAAACATAAGTAACTATTACAGCAACACTAACAAATAAATATACAGTGGCTCCAATATTAAACAGAAAATTGTTCCGTATTAGTCTGCAATGTGTTACAGCGTAAGCAGCATTAATCATAGAATCATGATAGTTTCCATTTAATTTGTTCCTCCCAATTTCAGATATCTTTTCCTATCAGGCTGCAAAGCAGCATATCAACAGATCCTGAAAAATAACCCAGCTCCCTCTTAGTGATAGAGTTTGCTATACAGCAGTACTTTGCCAAGTATTTTGTAGAGGACACTGAACTGAATCTACTTTCTGACTCTTGGGCTGTCCTGTCACACGTCAGGTAGACAGTGAGTGACAAGCACAGGGAGACCAGAGATATTTAAGGAGAAAACACCAGGGACACAAAACGCAACCATATTTCAAGAGCTATATCTCCACTGTCCTCTTCTTATAAATTGGTTTGTCGTGCTCAGATGATTACACTGCTTCTGTCTGACCCAGAGGAGAAAAATGCATCTTTTATCTACCTTCTAGCAGATTGGGAGCTGGGAACAATACAGAGAGAGGAGGCAGAAGAGGAGTACCCAGAGGGGAAAGAAGGGAGAACGGCTCTCAGAAGGAAGAAAGGAAGGAAGAAGATGGAAGACGTGATAAGAGGATTGTAGCAGGGAAAACAGAAGAGACGGGAACCTGCAGAGGTTACTAAGCTAAATAAGCAGCATTTCTATTGCATAACATCAGGGGCGGTATAACTTTAAGAGAGTAGTGTAGCCTTCATGTGAACCGCCCAACCCTCTCTCTCGCAGGTGAAGTTGCAGAGTAGACTCTGCATGGCCCAAGGTCTACAGTGCATGTGCAGGGATCCGAGAACATGGTGCCAGGCCAGGTTGCCGGTGATTTCTCTACTGCACATGCACAAATCTCTGGGAATTTGGTGAACGCACCATTGTCTCCGATAATTTCTGCAGCGCCAGACTCTGGAAAGGTGAGTATTAGGTATAGGTGCAGGGTGTGCGGTGCGGGCTCCCGTGGACGAAGGAGCCCGTATCCATTGTTCTGTAGATATCCCCATGCATAACATTTGTTAAAGATAGAAGAATTTAGAGGAACATCCATCATAGGGAGAATTCAGTGCATTGCGATGGGCGCAAAGTGCCTCCAGAATGGTCGGGCCTAGGCACTTTCTGACAGGTAACTTCCCTTGCATCTCATAGAGCTACGCAGGAAAATCAGAAAAGTATGGCTGTACCAAACACTGCGGGAATGTCCTGCCTCTTATCGCACTCAGCGGGGGCGTTTAATCACAGCAGGGGCGTCCTGTGTACGGTCTCCACTCAAGGCTCCCCCTCTGGCTAATGCGTGCGCTTAGAAGATTCGGGCACTGTGTCAGATGTCTAATGTGCACATCTCTGGCAAAAAATATGGCACTGTGCCAGCATCTTATGCACATATCGTTGGCAAAATGGTGATGATGCCATTTTATTGCTGATTTCTCTACTGATCAAGCGCATATCTCTGGGAAAATGGCACCAGCGTCATTTTCCCAGTGACTCCTGCATCACTGCCCAAATTGTAGGTTTAGTCAATAGGTACAGAATGAGATACAGTAACCACTACTGCTGACATCAGAGCCGTAACTAGACTTTTTGGTGCTCTGGGCCAGAAAGAGCATTGGTGCCCCCCTCTACATTTGTGCAATTATCAGTGGCAGGGAGATCTGTGTATGGTACACTCACCTGCAAAGGTACTTGAGGTGTGACGGTAACACCTGGGTTGGGAATCAGTGGCTGTGTTCAGGGCTGCCATCAGAAATTGTGAGGCAGATGTGTAAGGTGTCTGACTGCCATGTGAGAGGTGATATGTTTGAATCCCGGGTATGACAGTATCCTTGAATTGTGTGCGTTAAATAAAAGAGGATGTGACTGAAGGTGCTTAGGGAGGTGGCCAGATGGAGAGGGAGTCAGCCAGGGATGAGATAGGGATGACCAGGAAATCCTGGGGATAAAACAAAAGAAAGCTACCAGTGAGAGTGATTATAAACAGAAAATTGGCATGCCCGAGCAGCGCCCCAAGACCTGCAGTGCCCTGTGCGGTGGCACAAGTCGCACCACCCTAGTTACGGCCCTGGCTGACATACTTGTTGTAGGGATGCCACAAGCAGTAAGCACTGTTTTCAGAGAGTTGTCAGATTCGCCGTAGGGAATACAGAGCTGGAATCTCTTGAGTGACATGCACTAGATTTAATAAAAAAAGTAACAATCTGATTAATTCCAAGGATCAATTACCCCCTTGATGTTCTCTGCTAATTATAGCTACAGCCGCCATTCCTTGAAATGAAAGCTGCCAGCACCACCTCTTGTGCTAAAGACCCCCACATCTAAACCACTTTTACAGAGAAGACTCTTAAGACAATAATAATCTTGTTGTGCTACAAATGAAGTGATTTATCTTTACAAAATATTATTTAATCATTTCGCCACTGAAGCTTTTCTAACCCCTGTGCTGAGCCATTTTGGTATATTGTGTGTGTCTGTGTGTGTGTGTGTGTGTAGGGGGGGGGAGGTTGGTCACATTGCAATACTAATTGCAGTCATTTGTTTTTACAGTAAACACACAAATTATACTGTATATTGTTTTTAATTGAAATTGCAATAACGTGAACTAAAAGCAAAGGTATGTATTTTTTATTTTTATTTTGCATGTCACCAAGAGATACTTTGTGGTTCTCTTTTTGCCATCAGTCCACCATGCCAAAACAGCATAAAGCTTGATTTTATACCAGAGGTGGATTAATGGAGGAGGGGGCCCACGTGTAGCTCTGTGCACCCCTTCCCTCTCCCCCCTCTGCAGTGCATATGTGAGTAGACTCTAGTTCTGTGCCACAGATTACTACACATGGGGCAGGTCTCTACAGGGGTGCCGAGAGGGGGGGGGAGTGGGTACTATTTACCCAGGCCCCGGCTTGCAAGAGGGGCCAGGCGGGGGCCCTGGTCGGGTGCGGCTCTCCCCCTCCCTACCTCACTCCTCCCACCCACACAGCAGCCCAGCACACAACGGGTGTGCTGGGCTGGGCTGCAGTTGGAGACGGCTCGTGGCTGCTGAGCAGCAGCTGCAGCAGTCTCCTATGCTGGTGGGGGGGAGCGATCACACTGATCGCGCCCCCCTCTGGCTTTGCGCCAGGCTGAGGGGCTCACAGCGCCCCCTCCTCAGCACTGCAAAAGTGTTTTTTTTTCCTTCAGCTCAAGGGGGCGTGGCCATGCCTCTCGCAATTAGGCCACGTCCCCTTCTCCTGGGCCCGGCCGGACTCTCTACGCCCCTGGGTCTCTATGCAATATTCCCGGTTAATTTGTACCGTGCATGCAAAATCTCTGGGAAAATGGCGCCTACGCTATTTTCCCAGTGATTTATGCAGTGCCGATGTGAGACTCCGGAGAGGTAAGTGTACTTTATGGCAGCAGGGTGTGCAGTATGGGCTCCATTATAGATAGGACACAGGTTTTGATAAAATCTGTACTAGAATGAAATGCAAAAATTTGGAGGAATAATATGGCAGCCCAATAAGACATTTTGAATACTAGACAATGTGCCGCACCAAGTGATGAAATGAGGGGCAACTCACTTTTGCTAACCACAGACCATACTTACCTACTCTCCCGGAAGGTGCGGGAGACTCACGATTTTTCAGGAGGGTGGGTCGCACACATCCCGCCCACTTCTTAGCAAAGTGGGTAGGATGGGGAGATAATACCAGGAATTGCCGGTCTATATAGAGGAGGCGGAGCTAAAATTACGCAATATGTGTCATGTTAGCTCCGCTTCTTCAACACAGACTCGCAATACACACATTTTGTCACAATGGGGTGGAGCCTAATGAAGTGAATAGCCTGACCTTACCCCCAAAATGGACAGCTGCATCTCCTCTCTGGGCTTCTCTCGGCAATGACCGAGTGGAAGTCAGCCAAACTTTGGAATGTTTTGCATTCTAGAGCTTAGTAAATATGACATTTTTGCAGAACACATAGAAACCTATGGGGGCTACGGCTGCTGTCATAAATGGAGAGACCTTGGCAGATATGGAAATATCTGCTGCGGTCCTTCCATGGTTTATTGGGATGATACTTAATATTTGCAGGTATCCCCCAAAAACTGGTATTTTTAGGGGAATATGCTGCAAATATTGAATTTTAAATAGGCCTCTGTACGTTTCCCCCACCTGCAGAGCAACATGGTTCTTCCAAGGGGCACTATTACAGTAATTGTTTTTTTTTTCTTTGCTTGGCTCCAAACTCAAAGTCAGCCCCTTAGTTTAGAAGGTGCAAGGAGTACAAATATGCAACAACAACTCTTTGTCCTAATTTTAAATATATGAGGGTCATAGGCGTGCGCAGGTGCCGGCACAGAGGGTACACCTTCGGCACTTCCACCTCTGCCGGGTCATGGACTACCGTCCCCCCTCCCTCCAGGACATACAGTTCTCACGCAGACTCACCTGGCTGGGTGGTTTAATAAATAAGTTAACAAGAACTCTCACGTGTGTAATGTTCTGTAATTCATTCTAATTTCCCGCCAGGCCAGAGCAGATAGACTACTGATTCCCCTCAAGCCCATTAGACTGCGCCTCATATCAGTCATACTCTCCCAACACTAGTTGCATGAAGGTGGGGCTGGCGGGAACATGGTCAGACATTGAGGTGCGTAGTGCAATCAGATTTCTGAATCTAAAGGGCACATCAGCAGCTGAAATTCATCGCCAACTTGTCAAGGTGTACGGCGATAGTGTCATGTCACGGAAACAGGTTTGGGCTTGGTGCTCTGCCTTTGATAACGGCAGGACAGACATTCAAGATCAGCAGCTATTCGGCTGGCCAAACACTTCCGCTGCAGATGACAATTTGTGGCGCATTGAAGGTCTGATTCAGGAGGACA
The DNA here is from genome assembly GCA_031769625.1 of Taudactylus pleione. NCBI lineage: Eukaryota > Metazoa > Chordata > Amphibia > Anura > Myobatrachidae > Taudactylus > Taudactylus pleione. The sequence continues at coordinate 37,494,854 of JAUIMM010000031.1, read as the reverse complement.
GATGCATTCAAGTTAGTCATATTGTTGATGAACTGAACATCTCAGTGGGTGCTGTACACAACATCGTTCATGAGTAAATGGGGTCCAGAATAAAGTGTTCATGCTGGGTAACGAAGCAACGCATAGAAGTTCACAAAGCCAATAGGATGGGATTGTCTCTCATGCACTTGACAAGGTACCATGAGAAGGGAGTGCAGTTGCTGCAGCATATTACTACAGGTGATGTGAGTGCATCATGTGACACCGTAGACTAAGCAAGCATCCATGACATGGAAACACGCATCATCCTCACCATCAAAGAAATTCAAAACAACTCCATTAGCAAAGAAGGTCATGGTGACAGTGTTTTTGACCACAAGGGTGGGCTGCTTGTTGATTTCCTTACCATTGAAGATACTGTGAATGCTGTCCACTATTGTGACACATTGAGCCGGTTGCAGAGGGCAATTCATCGAAAACGGCCTAGGTTGCTGCGAACATGAGTCGTATTGCTGGGCGATATGGCGCTACCATTGGGAGGTACTGGACCATCCTTCCCACAGACCTGACATGGCATTGAGTGATTTCCATCTATTTGGACCATTAAAGAAGCACCTGGGTGGAAGGCGATACGCAACCAACATTGAAGTTCAGCAAGCCGTCATGTCCTGGCTTCAGGCACTTGACACTGATTTCTTCTATGCCAGGATAGATGCCTTGGTGTACCATTGGAACAAATGCTTAGGCAAGTATGGGAACTATTTGGAATAATAATATGCACCAAGGCTATACTATTGATTATACGGTAACTGTACGAGTTAAATAAATTTATGCAATGAGAGGTTTTGTTACCTTATTTATTGAACCACCCTTGTAGATTGCATTATATTGCCTGGTAAGCGATCACCAGAAAATAGCTACAAAGTCCCACTATTTAAAAGAGAGCAACCCCCTTTCAAGTAAGGTTCCCCTGCATTTATTGAAGGCAGGATGACCAGGTCTGGGCATTATAACCCCCCATGTCCGGACTTCATAATGGATTATGCAGCGTGGAATGTTACTGTCACCAGACGAAAATTACTATAGGGGTACATAATTTTAAACAAGAGTCTAAGGGTCTCCCGAGTCTATTAATATCTGGATTTCGAAGATCCCTGCCCTTTTCACCCATAACTGGAGTTCTTAATGCTTTCAGCACTGTAGGGTGTTATTGTCTGTTGATGGCCCATGATTTCTAGACAATAATTTAGAAGGGATCACATATTTTGAAAAGGCGATACCCAATCATTCTCCCCGTCTACCATCACATAACATGCTGTGAGTCTGAAAGCCTGTGTCTGGAATAAATTATTGTTTCCCCTACAGAGAGGTTTTGAAAAGGAGATAATGATTTGTAGAGGGGCAGATAAGAACAATAATTATCAGATGCATGCTTAAAGCATATTTAGCTTGCTATTTAGAGAAAATATACCCTTTTATGTGTGATTGCTACTTTATTATAATCTGCCGGCTATGATATTGTTTGCAATTCTTAAAGGATTATGGAGTGAAAGTATATAATAATTTAATGGAAGCAAGCAAAGGGCATGTCAAGAGGATGTCCAAGTCTTCTATGCTGAACTTCCATAGTATGAGGCAAGAGGGGCAGTCTGTTCAAATGAAAAGAGAACTATATTACTAGTCCAAGTTCATGATTAGTTATAATACTCTGACAGTTTCTTGCTATAATGCACAAATAAATGTGACCTTTTGAAAATACGGGATGTGAGCCACTGATGATTACTGTAATACTGTTTGTTTAATAGGGATGCACTGAACCCTACATTTTGTGTCCACCAGAGCAGCATCTCTTCTTTGTCAGCTACTGTCAGATCGTGAGGACTTGGCCAGCCGGATCTATATACAGTATGTAGCCTTCCCAATCAGCAGCAGGCAGGCTCAGGGGACCAGCTAAGAAACAGCAACAACAACATATACAGTAGCAGAAAAGAGCATTAGAGCAGTTATGTGAGGAAATGGGTCCAGAAACAGGATATCCAAGGGCATTTTGAATATGGAAATTAATGTTTCTAAGTTATGCAGTGTATTCTTTAAATACTTCCTATCTCATTGATGTTATAAATAATTAAGAGTAAAGGGACACCGCAACTATATTGATGCTCCCCATTTGTACTTGTTTTAATTTAGTTGGAGAATGTGAGCAAGTATTTTTATTATCTGCATCTGCTTCCTGCAAAAATGTGTCCCATTGTACAGTAAATATTAGGCGATGCCTAAATTTTGGTACTACTAGGGACATATCAAGTAGAATAAGTTTTTCGAAGATTAAAAAGGGAACTTCCCCCAAGGTGAGTATCTTATCTTGCAACCGGAAATCTAATTTTTTGCATTTGGCCATAGTGTAAAGCTGGTCAGCAGGGGCACGGGAGGAGGTAACTGTCTATTAGTTGGAGCGCCTCCATACACTACACAATGTATATAGGTCGATCTCCATTCACAGCCTGAAGTTGACGGAATGAGGGAAGGGTGGATCGGATTGGTTTGAAAACCAAACCAAATAATCTAGACCATATTTCAGCCATTTCTGTGAACGATAACGTTTCAGGTCCATACACCGACCGATAAGCGTTCCAACTACCCGTATAGTTGGCTGGTTGCAATGATTATCATGCAGTTTATGACAAGCTTCAGGTACATTACTGTGGCTATGTCACAGGGGAAGTAGTCGGCATCCCAACAGTCAGAATCCCGATGCTCACTATACCGGGATGCCTTGTTTCAAAATACCGACAGCGGCAACCCGATGGTTGGTATCCCGACAGGGGTTGGGTAAGTATACTTACCCTCCCCCTAACCCTCCCTTCTTGTAGCCTAACCCTCCCCACCCCGCACCCTATCCCTAACCCTCCTTGTTAGTGCCTAAACCTAAGTCTCCCCCCTCATGCCTAATCCTAACCCTCCCCGGTATTTCAATGCCTTTTAAATCCCATGTTGGACTTTCAGCGTTGGGATTGAGACCGGTGGCATCGCAGCCACAGGTCTCATAACTACATCCCCCTACAATTTATACTGTTGGAAAGCATGTGCACAGCACCCTGGGGCTTATTTAGATTTGGATGTTTAACGTCAGTGATGGTGCACCACAATGCATCTGTGTGTAGATTTGATTGTGGCCCTTTTAACACTGGAGAGGTGGGACATGAGCTTGCAAGTGTTAGTGAAGTACAGTAAGAGCGTATTCACATGAGTGTAGCACACATAATGAGAATTGGAAGCATCGGCAGATAGAGCACGCATCTTGGAATGTACTGAAGGTTGGACGATAATGACGCTATCAGCATTTTCTAGCCACTCTGATTGGCTCTTTGTGCATTGACCCCTCCCAGCTGAAAGTACTTTATTCGTTACTGTCTGGGATATCTAATATAGAATATAATAGTATATAAGTAACGGCTATCTATTCAGATTACTTATTTGTCATTTCCGTTTGGACTAATGCCAGAAAGAAGATTCCCATTTGACTTTTAAAGCAACAGATGTGGAGGTGTTTATACTTCATTACATTTTAAATTGAAATTGCACCATTCATGTTTAATTATAACATCAAGGCAGCATTTTTTCTTGTGTATATGACACTTTATTATATCATTATTTTGTATATAACTAAGGTTGTGTGATATTGATATTTACTATTGAGATGGCCATGCCGCATTTTTATACATGTAAGTACATTTTTATTTTGCTACAGAAATGTCTATGTTTAGAGACTACAATGTGTTCAATTCGAAATGAGGCCCACAATAAGCAATTATTAGATTGTAAGCTGTCACGAGCAGGGCCCTCTTCCCTCGTGTGCTTTTCCTTCCCTCACTTATACCATTATCACCTCCCCCACTGCCAACAACGACACCAAACCTTGGGTTCTGCCGCCCTGCTGCTTATTCGGGTACTATATGATTGCTGATGCAACAATGTTTATAAATTTTGTCCATGTCCTACAATGTTCTGTACAAAAAGTAACTTTTGTTTGCTTTGTTCATACTGTTTATGTACTTTGTAAGGTGCTGCAGACCCGTAGTTACACCATATATGTTTAGAATAAGAATAAATTACTATGGTGTACAGCAACAGAAATAACTTTGGGATCGATGTGCTGAGGAATATTTTCTGTTTCTTCAGACAGGGGCATGTTCAAGGGCAGGGTCCGGGATGCGAACTATTCAGCCCTCTGTAGGGGCCAAGGACTGCAGGCGTGGCATAACCCCCCCCAGGCACTTTAATCCACTCTCCCGATGTGTGCACTGACGCGTTGGCACACAGCAAAGGAGTGTACACCAGTATGGGTCACAGCGGCGCCCCCATCAGTGGACGCGTCCCCCCAGTACCCTGTGTTTCAGTGGCCATGGGCGTGCCCAGAGGAGGAGCTGGAGAAGAGTTAGGGGATGCCCAATGGCAACGGACCTTTAAATACCGAATTACCTTATATTAACAATTGATGGTCAAATAAACTCATGTACATATGATACTTTCCATTTCTAGGCATAGTAAACAAAATGTGTTATTATGACATTATATTCAAGTATTCCATAAGAGAGAAAAGAATAAAATGAATGGGTCATATATTTAAGGTAAATACGGCTAAAAATACGCTTGCTGTGTGATTTACCATAAAGTTTATTGATTATCGCGCTACATATGCTGTCAGGAAGATGTCCCTTCTTCATTGTCTGGTGCTGAGGGCAGGCAAACACACTAGTGCTTTCTGAAGGTGTGAATGTTTCGTGAGTTGGTGTCCCCCAAGAACATTTCTGTCATTACCTTCCTCACCTGCTCTGCTTGCTGCCACCAAAGAGTTACTTCAAGATCAAGACATTGCCATCATTTCCCATGTAGAACATGTCATTATACTTTCATAGCACGTGAGGATGCATATACCCCCTGGAAATAAGATGTCTTATTCTATAAATAATTGCAATGCATTGAATTAATTAATTCCATGATTATTTAAATGCCTTTAATTATGTACTGATTACATTTTTGGAATTAATAAAGATGTAACCAGTCTGATTTTATTTTTGAGGTGGCAGGAGATCTCCTGGTGATATTGACGTTGTTGTGTGAGCTAGCTTCTTCCGTGTAATTTATGCATGTGACACCACTGACTATTATGAGTCAAGATAATATGTATACAGAAACAGAACAGACGTGCTCTTTTCACAGAGTGGGTGACAAGCTTATTACACCAACTATATGGTCACCCACAGGGAGTGCAATGAGGGTGATATGGTAAGGAAGGCCATGTTCAAAGTGTTGGAATGGGAGAGCAAAACTGCGCATTCTCCAATATTGCACCTCCAGGGATGATGCCTCATTCCCTTACCTATATGGCCTCCGGAATTACTAGTGCATAGTGCCATCTTGGCTGTGTGTGTAGACAGACATAGTGGGGGATGGCATCTTCCCCTTAGCTCCAAGAGACCTGCTTCTTTTACCCACGATAATGCTGTTCCAGCATCTTGCACCTCTACCCGCATGCAGAAGACAGTCGCTGGCTGGTGAGCTGTCCCAATCCCGCTCCGCTACAAACTCTGCTTTGTGCCTCAACCAGTGTAACAGTGAGTATGGCTGTACCTTCACTTATCAATAAACTACACTACTGGTTAAGACAATGGACTTGTGTTTGGGTCAAACTCTATTTTGCTGGTGTGTACACGACTCTGCTAAACCAGCGCTGTACACTCATATTCCCAACACAAAGACCCTATTGTCAGCTATAGTGTACACAGTTCATTTGCACAGGGGGAGAATGTGTGTGTGTGTTGTGATCATGTTGTCCACCTTTCCTGGAAAAATATACCAGTCATCCTAGGTCTGGTATGCACTTACCATGCTACTAAATGTCCCAGTTTAGGCGGGGCAGGCATGATTTGAGGATAACTTTGTCCTGATCCAGCCAGAAGGTTGGAAGGTATATCCTGTTCACTGCAGGTCTGTTTAGCATAGAGGAGCAGCGGAGAACAGGTGCCGTGCACAGCCAACATGGAGAGCATAGCACTTATGCTGGCCGCACACATGGCGATATTTTAACCAATCTGGCTGATTCCGACAGATCGTGTAAAATATGGCCAAAATTGAGAGTAAATTGTGAGTCCCCACTCACGATCACAATGCGATGCGCGTCCCCGCTGGTCGCACGTCGCATCTTCAGATCTGCCGTACAGTAGGGCGGATCCGACAATCTAGGACCTGATGCACTGTGAAAATCTGGATGCAGGAGAGATCGTTTGAAGATTGGACACCAAATTTTGTGTAGATTGTGTGAAGATCGTGTGCAGAGCTGCCGGGGAGAGTTTCAAGGGAAATCGTACACATCGGCTCATCTTGAGCACATCGCTATGTGTGTGGCCACCTTAACAGTCATTTTATGGGAATGGAACTGTACAGAACAAACGTTTCAGGGCACTGGTCACAATCAGTGTAAATGAACCATCAAAATCCACATGTGTATGGGATAATCTTTCAAACTTTTACATACTATCCCATTCGATTCTTTTACATACCATCAGAGCCGGCCCTAGGCACAGGCATTATAAGCAAATGCCTAGGGGCGACTCAGGATCCATGGGGCATCCGACGGCTCTGCTGCATCATATCCGCACCGCCTGCTCTCCGCTCCCCCCCCCCCACGCCGGAACCATTGCTCCCTGCCTGGCCGACGACAATTACTGTATGTGGATGACTTGAGCAGACTGCTAGTGCTGGGGATGACTGTAGGGGGAGCTGTAGCAAAAGCGCACAGGACCTCCAAGGCAGGTCTCCTATCATTCTGCTGCATGCTGCTGATCCTGAGGGCTTGCTGCCGGCGCCGGGTGACACATGTAGAAAGTGACTTCTTCTCCTTCCCCAGCGCTCTGGAGCTGCACTGCAGGTGAGTACCAGTGTGTAGTGCCAGCGGGGGTGGAAGGTGCCTGAGAAGACTTTTGCATCTGTAGTATTTATTTGTCTCAGGCTGGCTGTATTTGAAAGAAGTGTATGTGTGTGTCTGTAGCGTTCCCACTAGGCTGTTTTAGAGGGGAGCGGCGCCCTGCCCTCCTTCTGGAGGGCAAAAAGCACCCTGCCCTCCAGGAGGAGGGCAAAAAGCGCCCTGCCCTCACAGCCTGCGGGTGCCGTTCTCACCCGCGGGACGCAGTGTCCCGCGGGTGGAGAAACATGCGGTGTCGCGGTGACGTCCCGGTTACCGCCGGAGAATAGACGCCGGGCGCATGCGCCCGGCATCTATTCTCCCTTTCTGCAGCGCTTGGGGGCTGCCCGGCATGTCCGTAACCGCCGGGCACGCCCCCAAGTATGACGAAAAGGGGACGCGTCTTATAGACACACACCCTTTCATGACCATGCCCCCTTTTCGGGCGCGGCTCCGACGCCCTGCCTGCCGCCAGAGCTAGAGTGAACACTATGTCTGTGTAGGTTGTGTCAGCGTGGGTGTATTTGTGTCAGCGTGTGTGCATCTGTGTCAGCATGTGTGCGTCTGTGTCAGCGACAGCGTGTGTGTATATGTGTCAGCATGTGTCCGTCTGTGTCAGTGTGTGTATATGTGTCAGCGTGGGTGCGTCTGTGTCAGCGTAGGTGCGTCTGTGTCAGCATGTGTGCGGCTGTGTCAGCGTGGGTGCGTCTGTGTCAGCGTGGGTGCAGCTGTGTCAGCTTGTGTGCATACATCAGCGTGTGAGCGTCTGTGTCAGCGTGTGTGTATATGTCAGCGTGGGTGCGTCTGTGTCAGCGTGGGTGCGTCTGTGTCAGCGTGTGCGCGGCTGTGTCAGCTTGTGTGCATACATCAGCGTGTGTGCGTCTGTCAGCGTGTGAGCGTCTGTGTCAGCGTGTGTGTATATGTCAGCGTGGGTGTGTCTGTGTCAGCGTGGGTGCATCGGTGTCTGCGTGGGTGCGTCTGGTAGTGTATAGATCCCCTTCAGTATATGTACCTGGGAGTGACGTGCAGTGACGGTGGAAGTACAGTACCATACAGTCCACAAAAAGAAGACATTTGTTTGCTCGCCACAGGTTTTTATTCCCCCTCTATGGCCACGTAGAAATTAGGGAATGACGTTGGACAGTAATTGATGACGTCAGGGTACAAGTACCGAGAGATGATGTGGGGAGGGGCAGATGATGGCGTGACTGAGAGAGGATGCAGGAGGGGTAAGCGATGGTGTGCTAACAGACGGCTCAGGGGGAGATGGTGTGACTGAGAGAGGATGCAGGAGGGGTAAGCGATGGTGTGCTAACAGACGGCTCAGGGGGAGATGGTGTGACTGAGAGAGGATGCAGGAGTGGTAAGCGATGGTGTGCTAACAGACGGCTCAGGGGGAGATGGTGTGACCGAGAGAGGATGCAGGAGGGGTAAGCGATGGTGTGCTAACAGACGACTCAGGGGGAGATGGTGTGGCTGAGGGACACAGGGGGCACACATCTGGTAGAACCGCTGTTGTATGATGATGACCTTATTACTATTCCTACACAAACAGGCATCTTCCAGGCGATGTGACCTACATGAATAGTGAATACCGACTGAAGACGCCGTCTTCCCATGGAAGATACATTTCTTCAGAGGTTCCACATTGTGAGAAACCACCATATAGGTAAGGTGCATATGTAAAGGAATGTTCCCAGAGTGACGAGAAATGGGTGTCATGTCATGTTTGCACGCCCCATTTAAAGTGGCCACGCCCCTTCTGTTATTTGACCGAGCCCATTTTTTTGCTTTGCGCCTTCGGTGCACAAATATTTTAGTCTTGTCTGTGGGGTTGGGGGACTGGGGAGCGCCGTTCTTCTTCTTGCCCTGGACTCCAAATACCCTAGTTAGGCCACTGCTATGGGGGGTATTACTACTGTATATGGGCACTACTACAGGGGCATTACTATGTACGTATATATATGTATGTATGTAAATATATATATATATATATATATATATATGTGTGTGTGTAGGGGTAGGGGGCACCAGTCAAAATTTTGCCTAGGGCACCAAATTGGCAAGGGCCAGCTCTGCATACCATCCTATTCATTTACTTTATTTTACAAACTACAGTATCCTATTCATGTCTATTACATACTATTCTATGCAATTCTTTTACAAACTATCCTATTCATTTCCAATGGTACAGTATCATGACATAAAATGTGCACCAGGTAAGGTGACATTGGAAACCTATTGATGTGATTGGCAATTAACTTGTTTCATCGAAAATAAAGATTGTAATATTATACAGTAGGTGCCTTAGATTAAATCATTTTTATTGGTTAAACAACAGAAATATCCTGGGATAGCTGATACACATGGTAGTGGTAGCGAAAGTCATATGCAGAGGAACATGGACAGAAAATAATGTAGAGGACAGTATGACATTAATGTTATTAATATAGATTTATTGTGTGGCTTGTACGCTATAAAGATAACTGTTTCTGAATGGATTTATCACGGTCAGTTTAGCAGACCAACTGATTATGTATAGAGTCATTTGTCAGAAAAACGGCCTGTGCACTGTGTTAACCCCACAGCGCTCTGTACGGTGAGACAATATAGCGTGCACTTTGCCCATTTGCGTTGTTATGTTACCATGATGAAAAATTTGTATCAATATATGAGATGTATGAATGTTGTAACCAATTATAGGAACATTAAAGAGTCATTAATTCCACCAAGTGATTAAGAGATAAGACATCTATGGTCCTCATCAATATACAGGCGTGCTCTAGACACAAACTGCACATGGAGGAAATTGCATTATCTTGATACATAGCTGCCCATGTTCATAAAAGTTATTGGACAGATTTGTCAAGGTGTGATGTTGTGTTTTAATCAGAGGATCCGCAGTATTCCCCAGTGACAACACAGATTTAGCAATCAGGGAATAACATCCTGTATGTGCGGTATACAAATCAAGCTCTTTAGAGAAGAGACAGCAAGGCAATACTGCTCAGGATAAGTATTGGGTGGTACACAAGATGCTGATATTAGGTGATTGTAATTACTAAGTGTGGCCGAGTGTGCTGCAGTCCTGGGGCCTGATTCAGAGGTGGACGCAGGATCGCACGCAGCTGCGTCTATTGGCGGTCGCCAGTCTGCGACTTTATGCAAATGGCAACATACTCTGCGACTTTATGCAAATGGCACCAAATACTCTGCGACTTTATGCAAATGGCGCTACATACTCTGCGATATGCAAATGGCACTACATACTCTGCGACTTTATGCAAATGGCGCTACATACTCTGCGATATGCAAATGGCACTACATACTCTGCGACTTTATGCAAATGGCGCTACATACTCTGCGACTTTATGCAAATGGCACTACAAACTATTTCCCTTGTGTATATCTGTACAGCTGAATGCAAGGACTGAGACGCCCACTTTCAGTGTACGTGCAGGAATACTATTGGTGCGACCTTATACGCCACCATCGGTCGCACCACCGATCCACTTTCATTGGCACGCCCACGACACTCCCATAACGCCCACCGAACAGACCATTTTTTGTGCATTTCTAGCCACCTCCCGCTCACTGCCCAGGAGTCCACAACATTTTTGATACCGTCTATCTAGATTACAGGAGTGCCGTTGGACAAGGTTGGGTACAGGATGCTGGCGCTCCGGATCCCGGCGGTCAAGATCCCGACTCTGGCATCCCACAGGGTTAGGATACCGACACTTGTCAGTCAGTATTCTAACCCTACCCCTCTCCCTAACCCTCCCTCCCCATTGCCTAAACCTAACCTCCCCCAGTGCCTAATCCTAACCTCCCCTCCCCGCACCCTAAACCTAACCCTCCCCTCATAGTGCCTAACCCTAACTCTCCCCCTTTAGTGCCTAAACCTAACGCTTCCCCATTAGTGCCTAACCCTAACCCTCCCCCGGTGCCTAACCCCTAAACCTAATCCTCCTCCTAACCCCAGTACTTACCGTCGGGATGCCAGCACCGGCATTCTAAGTGCCGGCATCCTGACTATCTGTATTATGACCGGATCCCGTTGTACGTACGCACTGTGTAATGCGTGCACCGTAGTAATTTTTTGAAATTCTTGTGCATGACCAGTTGCAAAAAATTGCTCCACTTTGTGAACACCGGTAGTGTGGGCGTGGCTCTGAATCAGGCTCCTCTTGCATGTTTTTTTATCATTTTTTATTTTTAGACTTAGGGGTGTTTTTTTTTTTTTTTTTAAATAGTTCCCAAATTCCTCCTTTCATCGCAGCAATAGAAAATATTTTAATCTTAAAAAATGTACTGATGCAACTGAGCAATGCACAGATCTCGGGGTGATAATGGCCAGCAGCAGTAAGCAGTGACACCTGCATAGTCCCTACTGCTCGTGTGTGATATGGGAGAACCACACTTATCATCAGTGAGCCCCACTTTTCCCCCGCTCCCCACAATCACCTTCAGGATGCTGTATCTCTACTAGTCAGTCCTGGAATGAGGTTAGGGACATCTTTAAGAGGAAGAACACAGAGGGCCTGATTCAGACCCGCGTGCGAGCGCTGAGCGCTCGCAAGCGGGTCGATGTTGCCCAAGTGCGTATGCGCACGATGGAGGCGGCTCTGTCGTGCGCATGCGCGAGACCCGAATAACGACGGCCAAGCCGTCGTTATGGGTCTCGCACCCAAGGGGGCGTGCTGTCGATGGTGATTGACAGCACGTCCCCTTTGGTGGGCGTGTCGGGGGCGTGGCTGCCCAGACGCAGGCGTTCCCATGGGAACGCCTACCATCTGGGGCCGGCCCCACTGACATCACTAGTGATGTCAGTGGGAGTGCTTTTGGCTCTGATAGAGCCAAAAGCACTTCAGGGCTTGCAGCAGCGAGACCCTACCGCAGGGTCTCGTTGCAAGCCCGATGGTCGTGATGGTCTTGACCATCACGACCATCATTTTGGCCGCTCGCTATAGCTGTGGGTGGTCACCCACAGCTATGCGAGCGGCCATGAGGCCGCTCCAAAAAGGAGGAGTGACGGCCCTGATTCAGAGCGAGCGCTCTGTCAGAGCTTCCAGCTCTGAATCAGGACCAGAGTCAGCATTCATCACTTTCTCTCATGTAACAAAGAGAAAGCCTGGGATTGCTATCTGCTGGGTTGCATGTAATTATGTCATACCTGGTGCAAGAGCCTCAGACATCATTTTTAGCTATAGCACCCATGCATGTCAGACAATATCTCACCTGGCTTACTGAATAGTAAGCAAAGCAATACTCGCCAAGAACTGTACAAGTGGACTGCTTGCTGTTTACACCTATAAGGAGGCAAAATAGGAAGACCACCTCATTACCCAATTTAGGAAATAGGAGAGGGCATGGGGTCGACTCTCTGAGTGTCAAGGTACTGGAGGGATTCTGGGGCTATATGTAGATGCCAGGGATAAAAGTAATATGCCTAACTGTAAAGGTACAGAAGAAGCCTTCAGGAGCTTTTCTTCACTTCCCCTCTGCCATTGATATGAGCTTGCTCCACTTTGCTTGCACTGGCTAACATAAGCCAGAGCAAGGAGACTGAGCTAGATATGTGATGAGTTCTGATTGGTTCACCGCTTTGGACAATCAGAGGCTTATTTGAATCTTTATGACATTATTAAAAAAATATATATATATAAAATCTATTTAGTACAACTTTCAAATGAAAGAATTCCACCCTGATAGTATAGGAGGACAGCCAGCGGCACAGTTACCATGCTGTCCTCCACAGGGTGCGCTGCACATGGGCCCCTGTCCAGGGGGGCCCATATTGCACACCCTGCACCCATATTTAGTCATACTTACCTTTCCGTAAACTCTGGTGTGCTGCTCTGCAGTGCCAGACCGCCGCTGCAGAGCAGCAAAAAAATCACAAGGAAGTTGGTGGAAGCCATTTTCCCAGTTACTCGCGCATGCGCAAAAAAGATGTCTCCAGGAAAAAGGCACAGGCGCCATTTTCCCGGAGACCCGTGCATGCACACTAGATTCCGGTATTAAGCCAGAATCTACTACGCTGACAGAGAGGAGGGGGCCCAAACGGAGGCTGCACACAGGCTCCCTCCTCTCTTACAATACCTTGGTCCTCAATATATATATATATATATATATATATACACAGTATATAACAGCATGTGTTTGCTCTAGCGACTATGTCTTTAGCTATATGTATCTCTTATTATACTATGCTTTGATAAAGGTTCTAATGCGGACCGAAACGTTGGCAACTATTTCTACGCATGCTAATAAAGCTTATGTATTATTGTGAATAAACAAGTCTGGAGAGTGCCTCAATCTCCGCAACCCGTGGAGTTACCTTTTGGTTATTATTGGGCTACCCATATGATAGTGGGAACTCTAAGGATAACACCCCAGCATTCACTGTAACAGCATACAGGTGTGAGTGCCAGACCACAGATCGTCTTTTTATATATATTGTGGCAGTATCACCAGAGATAGCATTGGTGAGCAGCAGATTCTGTGTGGGATTGGAGAGATCCTCCCACACAGGGTTGAAATACTGTGATACACCTGTCAGGTGGAGAGAGCTCAGGTGTGAGCTAGTGAGAAGGCCGAGCAGTCAGGCCGGGAGAGACAATCTAGTTGGGACTGTAACAGTCAGAGAGCCCAGTGAAGCTGAGCGAGCCATTGGGGGCCAGGAGGCCGGTGTCCGGACCTTGCAGGAGGCAAGGGGGTACCACAAAACTCTCTGACCGTGGGACATTGAAGCAGTAAACCAGAGAGCACAATGAAGCAGAGCGAGCCACTGGGGGCCAGGAGGCCGGTGTCTGGACCTTGCAGGAGGCAAGGGGGGACCACAAAACTCTCTGACCATCGGACATTGAAGCAGTAAAGCTGCGGGCTGAGAAAGCCAGGGCCTATATCTGTGTGATACAGGGAAGGCCACCAGGATTGTGTTTTGTTAATTTCTGTATCCTGAATTTCCCAAGCTAGAAGTAAAAGCATCATTTGTTTACTTGAAAACCGTGTGTGGACCCTCAATAAGTACCTAAACACTGCACCCATCCACCCTCTGCCGAGCTAAATACCCCAAGTCATCACAATATATATATATATATATATATATATATACACACACACATACTGTATACTGTATAGTAATTGGTGGGGAAGCTTGTGCAAAAGAACCCCTGTAATGGTTACCAGCAATACTCTGCAATGGCCATCGTATCTGCAAGGAATGCTAAATAATACAGAAAATCCTTCAATCCTGCGTAAACAGCCATATTTGCAGGATTCAGGTATCTTCTCCCATTGATAAATAGGCCTCATAAACCTTTATTAAGTTTGGAAGGAGAAATACAAATTCCTTCTCATAAAAAGTCAATTATAGACCTAATATAAAACAAATCTTTATTGACACAAACAGCCGTCAATCGATATTTGATCAGGTTCTAAAGTCAGAATTGGGGATACTGACAAATGGAACTGGACACGGAAATGGAAGGAGAAAAACGCGTTTGACCATGACCCACAGCCCTCCCAGGTATCTCTATTCTCGCGACTCTTTAAAATTCCAGCTCTCCCCCAACAATATCCATTCGGGTCACCTTCTAGATGAGCACAATAATCCATTAACATGAGATGAATCCTTTTTTCCCTATTGTATCTAAACAGCAGTGACTTCAAAGCAGTTTCATTGCTTTCACCTGGATCAACAATGTTATCAAGATATGATAGGACTAACTGGAAGAATTTGTGTCATTTTTGCACTTTGACATTTATATAACTAAGTATTGTGATGTTGAATGTTACAGGGGTACAGAAGATTACGCGATTGTGCATTGTATGCCAACAGGGTCACAGTAGGCTCTACCCGAGATCTGTAAGCATGCTAAATGGGTACAGCAATTGTATGCTTTCATATAGACAAAGTATTTTCTAACTGTCTGAACTTTGAATCATATTTTTAGGAAAAAATGTCAAACACAAAACACAGACACCAAAAATAAAGCAGGATTATCCGCTGTAAAGGGCACCACACTGAGTCCTCTCACTTAGCTGCACCTTTAGTATACTCTACATGGCAATTTTCCATCTGCCGCTGGCACTTTATCCTGCTTCCTCTCCCTGGTAGCTTATTAGGTTTGTCCTTTACAGATTTCACAACGATCCCACTCTGTTTTTCTTCTCATTCCATGCAGTCCCTGTTTTTATCTCCCTGTGCAATGGCCATTTCGCCCTTAACAATGATCACAGGGTTACTCGGCTATTCTTTGAAAACAGGGGATTAACATGCATGGATGGCACGTCTAGCCCCCCGGGTGCCCGCCGCAGATGATGATAGTAATAAAAATATTCCTCTTCTATTCCAGAATTGTAAGACTAGGATTTATATTATTCAGCACTGAAAGTCATCCCCAAGACTTTATTTGTCTTCCCTGAAGTTCTGCCATCTCATGAAACAGGAAAAAATTTAAAAAAGAATTTGTGACCATTTCATGTATTTTAATGCATATATGTGCATTTCATGTCATTTATTTAGCATATATTAATAACAGTTTTTGGCAGTATACATCATTTTAGTGATATTTTATGTATATGGTGTGTGATTGTGTGTTTCAGGTGAGTTCAAACTAAGAGATCCCACATGGGTGGATTCCCAGAAATGATACTTAAACAAATTGAATATAAAAGTGTAAATTTATTATAATACTTATGTACAATTGTCGAATACTTCAGTAGATACAGAAATCACATCAGTAAATCCAAGAGCCCATCTCTCAGCATCTAGAGACTGGAAGATGTTCAAATGACCTAGCACTTCTGCAGTCAGTGTTGTTCTAAGAATAAGGCTCTTTCTATACTGACACATTACAGCTTATATAGGCTGCTTTCTGAGAGAAAAACTCCTGAATAGACATTTTAACAGGTATAAAGGTAATTTCTATTAATATACATAAATATTAATAGACAGTAGGGGGCACTGTTGCCTCAATTTTGAATACTGGAATTCATCTCAATAACAACTTTTATGGTGTGTATTTTGTATTAGCTGAAGATATCTAAATGTTCTGTCTCGGTCACATAACTAAACATTTGCAATAGCTAACTAGCTAGCATTCTAAAGCATGTTGACATATACTGGACTTTGTCACAATCTGTATATGAGGCAAAACCGACAGAGTACTGAACAGCAAAATGGCTTGAAAACTCCATTTTGGTCACTCCTGATACATTGTGTGTTACAATTACAAGGACATTCCATGTATAATATTCTGTTTGTATGCTTGCTATAGAACTGTATATATTATATATATTGTGACAGGAATCACATAGACCGGGTAAAATCCATCAGTAACTTTATTGCTCACCACAGGCAGGTGTTCAGGATACGGCAGTTTAACAGGCAAGATGTTACACAAAGTCTTCCAAACAGCAATATTTCTTCAGTGGACTCGCAGGTTCAGCACCCCTAACACTAGTCATCCCAAGAGGCATCACTAGGGTTGGTGTCACCCAGTGTGGTAGCTCATGGTGTCACCCCCTTCCCCATGGGCCTTGTATCACACCACACGGAGTACTTAGGACTGTTTTTGTACTATCACTAAATGCAATGGCAAAAGTAATAAAATAAACAGTAAAATCATATTATAAATCAAAGTTTGATTACATGTAAATAAATATGATCTATTATGCAATAATACAAAATGGACCCTCTCTCCCTTCCTCTCTTATCTGCAGCCAGGTGTTTATTCAGGGCAAAAGTTTCCTTTGCCCCGTCCCCCCACCACCCGAACCCAACTAAATTTAGACTAGTACAATGCTTTAAACATATAAATGTGTATTATGTATTTTACGTCACAATAACCATACTGTACAATATCACTGCAAACATACTCAGACTTAAGCTGGCCACAGACATAGCGATGTGCTCACGATCAGCCGATGTGTACGATTTGCCGTGAGCTGTCCACGGGAGCTCCCCAGCAGTCATGAGCACGATTTGGTCCAATGAACTGCAAATTTGACTTCCAATCTCACGATCCATCAGATCGTACGAATCGTGAGTTTCTGCTGGATGAATCTTGACTTTCCCAAAACATGATTGGTAGGAAATGTAAATAATAATAATAAAGGGAGGGGCTAGCCAGGGGGTATAAAAAGCAGCCACCATTTTAACCCTGTGCACATTTTGCTCTGCTACTAGTGAGGCTAGGTGTATACCAGCTGAAACCTGTACATTGCTACTGTGCTCTGCTTTGTATTTGGCTTACCTTTTATAAAGTGTCTTCTACCTGCAAGTGTGTGCAACTGCATTCTATCCTGTTCCTGAATTCTGTGCTGATGCATCCCTATCAGTATAAAGTGTTGGTCGCCCAAGCTGGGGTCCAGTTGATCCAGGAGAGGGCCCAGCAAAGGAGAAGAACATGCTAGACCAAAGAGTGGCTGTAGTAAAGGGATACCCACTCTCACACAGCGGTGTATCTAGGGGCCTGAGCACCCCAGGCAAAATAAGGGGCTGGCACTTCCACCCCCCCCCCTCCCCTCCTATGACAGTGAAGCAGCTGTGGGGTAGACGGAGCTGACTACAGCAGCAGCCCAGGGGGGGAATCTGGGACAGTGCTGAAGCATACACTGGAGGGGGGAGGATCTGGGACAGTGCTGCTACATACACTGGAAAGGGAGGGGAGGTTTGGGACAGTGCGGCACCATACACTGGAAAGGGGGAGAGGTTTGGGACAGTGCTGCAGCATACACTGGAGGGGGGGGATCTGGGACAGTGCTCCAGCATACACTAGAAAGGGGGGGATCTGGGACAGTGCTGCAGCATAAACTGGAAAGGGGGGGATCTGGGACAGTGTTGCAGCATACATGGAAAGGGGGGGTTGGGACAGTGCTGCAGAATACACTGGAGGGGGGAGGATCTGGGACAGTGCTGCAGCATACACTGGAGGGGGGGATCTGGGACAGTGCTGCAGCATACACTGGAAAGGGGGGGAGGTTTGGGACAGTGCTGCAGCATACACTGGAGGGGGGCTTCTGGGACAGTGCTGCAGCAAACAATGGAAAGGGGGGGATCTGGGACAGTGCTGCAGCATACACTGGAGGGGGGATCTGGGACAGTGCTGCAGCATACCCTGGAGGGGGAAGGATCTGGGACAGTGCTGCAGCATACACTGGGGGGGGAAGGATCTGGGACAGTGCTGCAGCATACACTGGAGGGGGGGACCTGGGACAGTGCTGCAGCATACACTGGAGGGGGGAGGATCTGGGACAGTGCTGCAGCATACACTGGAAAGAGGGGGGAGGTTTGGGACAGTGCTGCAGCAGACACTGGAGGGGGGGATCTGGGACAGTGCTGCAGCAAACACTGGAAAGGGGGGGATCTGGGACAGTGCTGCAGCATACACTGGAGGGGGAATCTGGGACAGTGCTGCAGCATACACTGGAAAGGGGGAGAGGTTTGGGACAGTGCTGCAGCATACACTGGAGGGGGGATCTGGGACAGTGCTGCAGCATACACTGGAAAGGGGGGAGGTTTGGGACAGTGCTGCAGCATACACTGGAGGGGGGTTCTGGGACAGTGCTGCAGCATACACTGGAGGGGGGAGGATCTGGGACAGTGCTGCAGCATACACTGGAGGGGGGGATCTGGGACAGTGCTGCAGCATACACTGGAGGGGGGGATCTGGGACAGTGCTGCAGCATACACTGGAGGGGGAAGGATCTGGGACAGTGCTGCAGCATACACTGGAGGGGGGATCTGGGACAGTGCTGCAGCATACACTGGAGGGGGGGGATCTGGGACAGTGCTGCAGCATACACTGGAGGGGGGGTTCTGGGACAGTGCAGCAGCATACACTGGAGTGGTGGAGGTTTGGGACAGTGCTGCAGCATACACTGCAGGGGGGAAGGCTGGGATAGTGCTGGAGCATACACTGGAGGGGGGATCTGGGACAGTGCTGCAGCATACACTGGAGGGGGGGATTTTGGACAGTGCTGCAGCATACACTGGAGGGGGGGTTCTGGGACAGTGCTGCTGCATACACTGGAGGGGTGGAGGTTTGGGACAGTGCTGCAGCATACACTGGAGGGGGGAGGCTGGGATAGTGCTGCAGCATACACTGGAGGGGGGAGCCTGAGACAGTGCTGCAGCATACACTGGAGTGGGGATCTGGGACAGTGCTGCAGCATACACTGGAGGGGGATTTGGGACAGTGCTGCAGCATACACTGGAGGGGGGATCTTGGACAGTGCTGCAGCATAGGAGGGGGGATCTGGGACAGTGCTGCAGCATACACTGGAGGGGGGGATCTGGGACAGTGCTGCAGCATACACTGGAGGGGGGATCTGAGACAGTGCTGCAGCATACACTGGAGGGGGGAATCTGAGACAGTGCTGCAGCATACACTGGAGGGGGGGAGTTTTGGGACAGTGCTGCAGCATACACTGGAGGGGGGCATCTGGGACAGTGCTGCAGCATACACTGTGGGGGGGTCTGGGACAGTGCTGCAGCATACACTGGAGGGGGGATCTGGGACAGTGCTGCAGCATACACTAGAGGGGAGGATCTGGGACAGTGCTGCAGCATACACTGGAGGGGGGGATCTGGGACAGTGCTGCAGCATACACTGGAGCGGGGGATCTGGGACAGTGCTGCAGCATACACTGGAGGGGGGATCTAGGACAGTGCTGCAGCATACACTGGAGGGGGGAGGATCTGGGACAGTGCTGCAGCATACACTGGAAAAAGGGGGGAGGTTTGGGACAGTGCTGCAGCAGACACTGGAGGGGGGGATCTGGGACAGTGCTGCAGCAAACACTGGAAAGGGGGGGATCTGGGACAGTGCTGCAGCATACACTGGAGGGGGAATCAGGGACAGTGCTGCAGCATACACTGGAAAGGGGGAAAGGTTTGGGATAGTGCTGCAGCATACACTGGAGGGGGGATCTGGGACAGTGCTGCAGCATACACTGGAAAGGGGGGAGGTTTGGGACAGTGCTGCAGCATACACTGGAGGGGGGTTCTGGGACAGTGCTGCAGCATACACTGGAGGGGGGAGGATCTGGGACAGTGCTGCAGCATACACTGGAGGGGGGATCTGGGACAGTGCTGCAGCATACACTGGAGGGGGGGATCTGGGACAGTGCTGCAGCATACACTGGAGGGGGAAGGATCTGGGACAGTGCTGCAGCATACACTGGAGGGGGGATCTGGGACAGTGCTGCAGCATACACTGGAGGGGGGGTTCTGGGACAGTGCAGCAGCATACACTGGAGTGGTGGAGGTTTGGGACAGTGCTGCAGCATACACTGCAGGGGGGGAGGCTGGGATAGTGCTGGAGCATACACTGGAGGGGGGATCTGGGACAGTGCTGCAGCATACACTGGAGGGGGGGATCTTGGACAGTGCTGCAGCATACACTGGAGGGGGGGTTCTGGGACAGTGCTGCTGCATACACTGGAGGGGTGGAGGTTTGGGACAGTGCTGCAGCATACACTGGAGGGGGGAGGCTGGGATAGTGCTGCAGCATACACTGGAGGGGGGAGCCTGATACAGTGCTGCAGCATACACTGGAGTGGGGATCTGGGACTGTGCTGCAGCATACACTGGAGGGGGATTTGGGACAGTGCTGCAGCATACACTGGAGGGGGGATCTTGGACAGTGCTGCTGCATAGGAGGGGGGATCTGGGACAGTGCTGCAGCATACACTGGAGGGGGGGGGATCTGGGACAGTGCTGCAGCATACACTGGAGGGGGGGATCTGAGACAGTGCTGCAGCATACACTGGAGGGGGAATCTGAGACAGTGCTGCAGCATACACTGGAGGGGGGGAGTTTTGGGACAGTGCTGCAGCATACACTGGAGGGGGGGATCTGGGACAGTGCTGCAGCATACACTGCGGGGGGGTCTGGGACAGTGCTGCAGCATACACTGGAGGGGGGATCTGGGACAGTGCTGCAGCATACACTAGAGGGGAGGATCTGGGACAGTGCTGCAGCATACACTGGAGGGGGGGATCTGGGACAGTGCTGCAGCATACACTGGAGCGGGGGATCTGGGACAGTGCTGCAGCATACACTGGAGGAGGGATCTAGGACAGTGCTGCAGCATACACTGGAGGGGGGGATCTGGGACAGTGCTGCAGCATAGGAGGGGGGGCTCTGGGACAGTGCTGCAGCATACACTAGAGGGGAGGATCTGGGACAGTGCTGCAGCATACACTGGAGGGGGGGATCTGGGACAGTGCTGCAGCATACACTGGAGCGGGGGATCTGGGACAGTGCTGCAGCATACACTGGAGGAGGGATCTAGGACAGTGCTGCAGCATACACTGGAGAGGGGGATCTGGGACAGTGCTGCAGCAAACACTGGAAAGGGGGGGGTCTGGGACAGTGCTGCAGCATACACTGGAGGGGGAATCTGGGAGAGTGCTGCAGCATACACTGGAAAGAGGGAGAGGTTTGGGACAGTGCTGCAGCAAACACTGGAGGGGGGATCTGGGACAGTGCTGCAGCATACACTGGAAAGGGGGGAGGTTTGGGACAGTGCTGCAGCATACACTGGAGGGGGGGTTCTGGGACAGTGCTGCAGCATACACTGGAGGGGGGGTTCTGGGACAGTGCTGCAGCATACACTGGAGGGGGGAGGATCTGGGACAGTGCTGCAGCATACACTGGAGGGGGGATCTGGGACAGTGCTGCAGCATACACTGGAGGGGGGGATCTGGGACAGTGCTGCAGCATACACTAGAGGGGTAAGGATCTGGGACAGTGCTGCAGCATACACTGGAGGGGGGATCTGGGACAGTGCTGCAGCATACACTGAAGGGGGGGGGATCTGGGACAGTGCTGCAGCATACACTGGAGGGGGGGTTCTGGGACAGTGCTGCAGCATACACTGGAGGGGTGGAGGTTTGGGACAGTGCTGCAGCATACACTGCAGGGGGGGAGGCTGGGATAGTGCTGCAGCATACACTGGAGGGGGGATCTGGGACAGTGCTGCAGCATACACTGGAGGGGGGGATCTTGGACAGTGCTGCAGCATACACTGGGGGGGGTTCTGGGACAGTGCTGCTGCATACACTGGAGGGGTGGAGGTTTGGGACAGTGCTGCAGCATACACTGGAGGGGGGAGGCTGGGATAGTGCTGCAGCATACACTGGAGGGGGGAGCCTGAGACAGTGCTGCAGCATACACTGAAGTGGTGATCTGGGACAGTGCTGCAGCATACACTGGAGGGGGGGTTCTGGGACAGTGCAGCAGCATACACTGGAGGAGTGGAGGTTTGGGACAGTGCTGCAGCATACACTGCAGGGGGGGAGGCTGGGATAGTGCTGCAGCATACACTGGAGGAGGGATCTGGGACAGTGCTGCAGCATACACTGGAGGGGGGATCTTGGACAGTGCTGCAGCATACACTGGAGGGGGGGTTCTGGGACAATGCTGCTGCATACACTTGAGGGGTGGAGGTTCGGGACAGTGCTGCAGCATACACTGGAGGGGGGAGGCTGGGATAGTGCTGCAGCATACAGTGGAGGGGGGAGCCTGAGACAGTGCTGCAGCATACACTGGAGTGGGGATCTGGGACAGTGCTGCAGCATACACTGGAGGGGGGATCTGGGACAGTGCTGTAGCATACACTGGAGGGGGGGATCTGGGACAGTGCTGCAGCATAGGAGGGGGGGCTCTGGGACAGTGCTGCAGCAAACACTGGAAAGGGGGGGATCTGGGACAGTGCTGCAGCATACACTGGAGGGGGAATCTGGGACAGTGCTGCAGCATACACTGGAAAGGGGGAGAGGTTTGGGACAGTGCTGCAGCATACACTGGAGGGGGGAGGCTGGGATAGTTCTGCAGTATACACTGGAGGGGGGAGCCTGAGACAGTGCTGCAGCATACACTGGAGTGGGGATCTGGGACAGTGCTGCAGCATACACTGGAGGGGGGATCTTGGACAGTGCTGCAGCATAGGAGGGGGGATCTGGGACAGTGCTGCAGAATACACTGCAGGGGGGATCTGGAACAGTGCTGCAGCATACACTGGAGGGGGGGATCTGGGACAGTGCTGCAGCATACACTGGAGGGGGGGAGTTTTGGGACAGTGCTGCAGCATACACTGGAGGGGGGGATCTGGGACTGCTGCAGCATACACTGCGGGGGGGTCTGGGACAGTGCTGCTGCATACACTGGAGGGGGGATCTGGGACAGTGCTGCAGCATACACTAGAGGGGAGGATCTGGGACAGTGCTGCAGCATACACTGGAGGGGGGGATCTGGGACAGTGCTGCAGCATACACTGGAGGGGGGATCTGGGACAGTGCTGCAGCATACACTGGAGGGGGGGATCTGGGACAGTGCTGCAGCATTGGAGGGGGGCTCTGGGACAGTGCTGCAGCATACACTGTGGGGGGGATCTGGGACAGTGCTGCAGCATACACTGGAGGGGGGGATCTGGGACAGTGCTGCAGCATACACTGTGGGGGGGATCTGGGACAGTGCTGCACCATACACTGGAGGGGGGGATCTGGGATAGTGCTGCAGCATACACTGGAGGGAGGGGGATCTGGGACAGTGCTGCAGCATACACTGGAGGGGGGAGGTTTGGGACAGTGCTGCAGCATACACTGTAGGGGGGGATCTGGGACAGTGCTGCAGCATACACTGGAGGGGGGGATCTGGGACAGTGCTGCAGCATAGGAGGGGGGGCTCTGGGACAGTGCTGCAGCATACACTGTGGGGTGGATCTGGGACAGTGCTGCACCATACACTGTGGGGGGGATCTGGGACAGTGCTGCACCATACACTGGAGGGGGGGATCTGGGATAGTGTTGCAGCATACACTGGAGGGAGGGGGATCTGGGACAGTGCTGCAGCATACACTGGAGGGGGGAGGTTTGGGACAGTGCTGCAGCATACACTGTAGGGGGGGATCTGGGACAGGGCTGCAGCATACACTGGAGGGGGGGATCTGGGACAGTGCTGCAGCATATGAGGGGGGGCTCTGGGACAGTGCTGCAGCATACACTGTGGGGGGGATCTGGGACAGTGCTGCACCATACACTGGAGGGGGGGATCAGGGATAGTGCTGCAGCATACACTGGAGGGAGGGGGATCTGGGACAGTGCTGCAGCATACACTGGAGGGGGAGGTTTGGGACAGTGCTGCAGCATACACTGGAGGGGGGGGATCTGGGACAGTGCTGCAGCATACACTGGAGGGGGGGGATCTGGGACAGTGCTGCAGCATACACTGGAGGGGGGATCTGGGACAGTGCTGCAGCATACACTGGAGGGGGGATCTGGGTCAGTGCTGCAGCATACACTGGAAAGGGGGGAGGTCTGGGACAGCGCTGCAGCATACACTGGAGGGGGGAGGATCTGGGACAGTGCTGCAGCATACACTGGAGGGGGGATCTGGGACAGTGCTGCAGCATACACTGGAGGAGGGGAGGTTTGGGACAGTGCTGCAGCATACACTGTAGGGGGGATCTGGGACAGTGCTGCAGCATACACTGGAGGGGGGGATCTGGGACAGTGCTGCAGCATACACTGGAGGGGGGATCTGGGACAGTGCTGCAGCATACACTGGAGGGAGGGGATCTGGGACAGTGCTGCAGCATACACTGGAGGGGGGAGGCTGGGATAGTGCTGCAGTATACACTGGAGGGGGGAGCCTGAGACAGTGCTGCAGCATACACTGGAGTGGGGATCTGGGACAGTGCTGCAGCATACACTGGAGGGGGGGAGTTTTGGGACAGTGCTGCAGCATACACTGGAGGGGGTGATCTGGGACTGCTGCAGCATACACTGCGGGGTGGTCTGGGACAGTGCTGCTGCATACACTGGAGGGGGGATCTGGGACAGTGCTGCAGCATACACTAGAGGGGAGGATCTGGGACAGTGCTGCAGCATACACTGGAGGGGGGGATCTGGGACAGTGCTGCAGCATACACTGGAGGGGGGATCTGGGACAGTGCTGCAGCATACACTGGAGGGGGGGATCTGGGACAGTGCTGCAGCATTGGAGGGGGGGCTCTGGGACAGTGCTGCAGCATACACTGTGGGGGGGATCTGGGACAGTGCTGCAGCATACACTGGAGGGGGGGATCTGGGACAGTGCTGCAGCATACACTGTGGGGGGGGATCTGGGACAGTGCTGCACCATACACTGGAGGGGGGGATCTGGGATAGTGCTGCAGCATACACTGGAGGGAGGGGGATCTCGGACAGTGCTGCAGCATACACTGGAGGGGGGAGGTTTGGGACAGTGCTGCAGCATACACTGTAGGGGGGGATCTGGGACAGTGCTGCAGCATACACTGGAGGGGGGGATCTGGGACAGTGCTGCAGCATAGGAGGGGGGGCTCTGGGACAGTGCTGCAGCATACACTGTGGGGTGGATCTGGGACAGTGCTGCACCATACACTGTGGGGGGGATCTGGGACAGTGCTGCACCATACACTGGAGGGGGGGATCTGGGATAGTGCTGCAGCATACACTGGAGGGAGGGGGATCTGGGACAGTGCTGCAGCATACACTGGAGGGGGGAGGTTTGGGACAGTGCTGCAGCACACACTGTAGGGGGGGATCTGGGACAGGGCTGCAGCATACACTGGAGGGGGGATCTGGGACAGTGCTGCAGCATATGAGGGGGGGCTCTGGGACAGTGCTGCAGCATACACTGTGGGGGGGATCTGGGACAGTGCTGCACCATACACTGGAGGGGGGGATCAGGGATAGTGCTGCAGCATACACTGGAGGGAGGGGGATCTGGGACAGTGCTGCAGCATACACTGGAGGGGGGAGGTTTGGGACAGTGCTGCAGCATACACTGTAGGGGGGGATCTGGGACAGTGCTGCAGCATACACTGGAGGGGGGGGATCTGGGACAGTGCTGCAGCATACACTGGAGGGGGGATCTGGGACAGTGCTGCAGCATACACTGGAGGGGGGATCTGGGACAGTGCTGCAGCATACACTGGAAAGGGGGGAGGTCTGGGACAGCGCTGCAGCATACACTGGAGGGGGGAGGATCTGGGACAGTGCTGCAGCATACACTGGAGGGGGGATCTGGGACAGTGCTGCAGCATACACTGGAGGAGGGGAGGTTTGGGACAGTGCTGCAGCATACACTGTAGGGGGGATCTGGGACAGTGCTGCAGCATACACTGGAGGGGGGGATCTGGGACAGTGCTGCAGCATACACTGGAGGGGGGATCTGGGACAGTGCTGCAGCATACACTGGAGGGAGGGGATCTGGGACAGTGCTGCAGCATACACTGGAGGGGGGGATCTGGGACAGTGCTGCAGCATACACTGGAGGGGGGTGATCTGGGACAGTGCTGCAGCATACACTGAAAGGGGGGAGGTGTGGGACAGTGCTGCAGCATACACGGGAGGGGGGGATCTGGGACAGTGCTGCAGCATACACTGCTGTGGAGTGGATGGCGCTGGATACAGCGGCAGCCCACACTGTGGGGGTGGAGGAGGGGTTGCAGGTGGCTGCTGTGACAGTGAAACAGCTCACACTGCTCTGGGGTGGATGGGGCTGGCTATAGCAGCAGCGCTGAAGCTGCACAGTGGCAGTGCACACATCATAGGCCGGAGCTTGATAGTGGCGAGGAGCAGGATTGGAAATTAAGCCACTCTGCAGTTTTGACTGGTCCAGTCCTCCCTAATCCAGGCACTGCTGTTATTACACAGGCTGCTGTGCGGTCAGCGATCGTCTCCTTCCACTTCTATACCCTCCCTCGTCGTCGTGTTAACAGATCAGCGGCATAGACTTTTTACAGGCAGTACCGGCTGGGTGCCCCTGGCGAGTGCCATCCTGGCCAATAGTAAGATATGGCCCCGCTCTCACATGTCCCTGCTGATGGAGATCAAGGACATTAACCCAGATGACTACCGCAACTACTGTACCTGCGCATGGATGACGCCACTTTCCAAGAGTTGCTGCATCTGGTGACCCCCCTCATCCGGAGTCAAGATACAAGTTGGTAGAGGGTAATCCCTGCTGAAGAGAGGCTGGTGGCTACCTGGCTACAGGAAGGTCATTTGAAGACCTGAAGTTTGGGACACTTATCTCACCTCATTCCTTGGGTGTCATCATTCCGGAGACCTGCAAGGCTATCGTTAAAGTGCTGCAGTACCAGTATTGCAAGGTAAGAAAAAAAACACTACACATTTGTTTCTTGTGAAAGACAAACAGTTTTTATTTTTTTTCTTTGTTTTTTTTCAATTCAACTCTTTATATAACTGTCCCAGCCAATAAGGCTGCATTAACAAAACTGTGCTGCATAGCAGTCATGAACATTTGTGTTGCACGAACAGTACACTACGTCATTTTAAATATATTACATAAACATGTGTTATAAACTGTGCAAAACAGCATTATCACCAAATTTTATCAATCCCAATAGGTAGCCTGCTGTATGTTGTACGGTGGGTCAGACACCAGATTGAACAGGCCAATACACATACAGCACAAGTACAGATTCTGGCCCCGGCTTCCAGCAATCTGTACTTGCTCCATGTGTGTAGTGACCTTGTCCAATTAGTGTCATCACCACCGTATAGCATACAGCCTGCACCTATTGGGAGTGATGAAATTTGGTGATAGTACAGAAGAAAAAAAATAAAAAAATTAAGAGTAACGCGGTAAATCCTCCTCTGACTCCAGCAGAGCATTGTAAACGGCCCTGCTTGTGGTTGGGGTGCTGGGTGGGTGACTAATCTCCAACTGGGCTGGGGGGGCCTGACATAGGCATTTGGAGCAGGGGAATACAGCATAGGGTCAGTAATATAGGTGGAGTCTTGCAAATTACCGTTGAGGGATCGAATGAGAAGCTCATAGATGAGCCTATGGAAATTTTTGGAAGTTACCGCATCCATTTTTCTCATCTATTAATGTGAGCAGTAAAGTCGTCAATATCATCAGGGGCTTTTTGAAGGATGCTTTATGCTTTTTGTAGAAACAACTCCTCCTGTTCTGTGTGCTTTTGCTTTTTTGTTTTTTTGGGGTGTTACCAAGGAGGATGATGCTCCTGGTTCAGAGGACCTCATTCAGAGTTGGTCGTTGCAGCCGCATGGTCGTAAGGCAAAAGGGGCTGGATATGCAAATGAAGCGCTCGCAAGTTGCGTCATTAAGATGAGATCGTTAGCTGGACGAGCAAGGGGAGGATGCGGCCGTAAGACTAAAAATACACCCCCTTCTCGTTCCCATTACACGTCACCTCCGGGCATATAAGGATTAATCGAGACCATCGGGAACCATCGGAGCTGGTCGTAGACCTTAAGGTTTACCATACCCTCTCTTAAGCACTACGATCAAGTCAGTGTAAAAACCTCCCATGTCACATGTGCCATGACACTACTTAGTTAATTATGCACTCCCATAAAATGCTGTTTGCATAGTCAGGCACGCCTGCGTTCGGATCTCCAATCCCCCGTTCACAAGCACCTTCGCCTGTTACCACCCACAAACGCCTCATCCTGTCACTCAAACTAACGACCTGGCCAAGTTGAAGGAGAGAGCAATTTCTGATCATAATGGCTAGTTTGCGCACGCGCATTGCGAATTTTACGCATGCGCAGTTTAGCGAACATCGGTGGCGTACGACCGTGCGGCCGCAATGACCGACTCTGAATGAGGTCCAGAGTGGTAATTGTGGTGAAGTTTTCCACCTCGCTGTCCATGATCAAAGTTAGGTCCGGCATGGTGAACAAATCAGGATCTTGGGTGGGAGTCTATATAGGAAAAAAAAAAAATAATAATATTAAAGTTATCTTTTTCTATAAACTTATTTTTCTATTTTTCCAGGTTCCTAACACCGTGGAAGAGTGGAAGAGCATCGCTGAAGAATTTGAACAAGGTTGAAATTTCCCTAACTGCTGAGGAGCCATCGATGGAAAATATATCCGCATCAACCCACCTTCCAACACCGGATCATATTACTACAACTACAATGGCTTCTTCAGCATCATTCTCATGGCAGTGGTGCCAACTATGGAATGCAAACTATGAATTTTTGTTTGTGGATGTCGGTAAGAATGACCGTGCTTCGGATGGTGGGTCCTTCAAACAGACTGCTTTTTACCAGAGGCTCACCAACAAAACCCTCCACTTGCCATAACTGGACAAGACAAAGCACGGCCTAAATTACGTTTTCATCGCAGACGAGGCTGTTGCATTACATGAACATGTGATGAAGCCATTTGCACAGAGGGGCCTGACCAGAGAGAAGAGGATCTACAACTATCGTCTATCCCGGGCATGGAGCATTGTAGAAAATGCATTTGGAATACTCAGCAACCGGTTCCGCATTTTCCACACCACCATAAACCTACGTGTGGAGAAGATAGATTGGTTTGTGATGGCGTGCTGTGTGCTGCATAACTTTCTGTGAAGGAAAACTGCACAACGAGGATCAGTCCCAGCTAGACCAGAAGATGTAGGAGCTCTGGAGGACATTGCCCAGTTTACATCAATGTCTGCACTAACAAATGCAACAACATCAACAGCACATGCCAAAGAAGTGAGGGAGGAGTATATGGCCTATTTCAACGGACCAGGTGCGGCGCCATGGCAGGAGGGCTGTCTGCGAGATATATTACTATAGTGGACAACTGTGATTGAGCAACAAAAAAAAACTTATAAGGTTTTGGTTTATGAACAGAGGGCCTGATTCAGACACGCTCGCAAGCGGGTCGATGGTGGGGCATTGCGCACACGCAGCGTGTGCAAGCCCCGGAACGAGAGAGAAATTCTCCCACTCCGGGGCTCGCTACAAACGGGGCGGCTGTCGATGTTGATCAACAGCACGCCCCGTTTTGTAGGTGGGGTGGGGGGGTGGATGGACAAACGGAGGCGTTCCTGAAGGAACGCCTGCCATTTGTGGGTGGCCCTAATGACAGTGATGTCAGTAGTGAGCTTCCGGCTCTATTAGAGCTGGAAGCTCACTGGGGCTTGCGGCAGATGAGACCCTACCACAAGGGGCTCATCGCAAGCCCGATGGTCGCGACCATCTCCTGGCCACTCACTAAAGTTGTGGGTGGTCACCCACAGCTTAGCGAGCAGCCAGGAAGCTGGGTTTTTTAAAACAAAGTGGTCGCCCTAATTCAGAGCGAGCACTCGCTTTTTGCGAGCGGCACTGAATCAGGCCCCGTGTCTCTACTTACCAACAAATCCTCAGAGAGGTGCAATCTCTTCGGCCACCTCCTGTTCTCCCTCTTGCTGAGCGCTCGCAACTGAGTCGATGTTAAGGCCCTGAGCACGCGCAGCGGCCGCACTGCCCGTGCGCAAGCTCCAGAGCGAGAGATAATTTCTCTCGCTCCGGAGCTCATTACAAAAGGGGCGGCTGTCGATGTTGATCGACAGCTCGCCCCGTTTTGTAGGTGGGGCGGGGGGATGGCTACACAAACGGAGGCATTCCTGAGGAAACGCCTGCCATTTTGTGGGCGACCACACTGACATCAGCAGTGGTGTCAGTGGGGAGCTTCCTGCTCAATAAGAGCAGGAAGCTCCCTGGGGCTTGCGGTTGCGAGACCCAACCTTAGGGTCTTGTCGCAAACCCCGGTGGTCGCGATGGTCTTGACCATCGTGACCATCAACCTGGTCGGTCGCTAACGCTGTGGGTGGTAACCCACAGCTTAGCTAGCGACCAGGAGCCCGCACTTAAAAATAGAAGCGGCCGCCCTCATTCAGAGAGAGCGCTCACTTCTAGCGACTGCATCTGAATGAGGGCCTGTGTCTCCGACTCCAGCAGCTCATGGTCAGTGGTGGTGCCGTGGGTGCGCAGCCCGTGCGTGTGATGTGCTGCTATTCTTGGTGTCACCCCCTTGAAGGGGACAACCGGTGTGGACCGCACCACCTAGTGACGCCACTGGTCACCCCCCGGTCAGGCTCAGTTTCTCCAGTATCTCTGCAGTTCTTAAGGCCCCCATACATCAGAGATTGATTGCAGCAATCGTGCAATTTGTAATCAATTGTGTATAAAAATCTTTCCCTTTTTCAATCGATTGCAGATTGCAGAATTGCCACAATCGATTGAAAAAGGGAAAGATTTTTATACACAATCGATTGCAACTGGCACGATTGCTGCAATCAATCTCTGATGTATGGGGGCCTTCAAACCAACCTCACACAGGTGTCTGTAATCAGCTGTCTTTCCAAACTCTGATTGAGGCAACACCTGAACTGGACATTACACATTCCTAATGCCTTTGCTCTGCCAAACCTGGGATATCAGGATAGTCCGCATTTACTTCATGTGGAATTATGCTGACCTTGTCACGCTCCTCCCCCCTTAGCTTCAACCACCCTGATGAAGCTAAAACACTTTCATGCAAGCTATCTGCCTTGCCCACATCTATTTGTGCCATCCGTCCAGGTACACAGCTCTCTACCATTTTCCACAGTTTGCCACCCTCACCCTCTTCCTCCTCCTCCTCCTCTAGCTTCACCATAGGGTTGCTCGGAGGATTGGGCCCAACAAACCTTCTGGCAAGGGCATCAGCATTGAGGTGCTGTTTCCCCGGACGATGCTGCACCTCAAATTTAAATGGCTGCAAAGACAAAAACGAACATTCACTTCCTTGTTTGTGTGCATCTACTGTAAAGGGGCATGATCTGTAACCAACAAAAACTCCAGCCCCAACAAATATTTTAATGAGTCTACTGCCCACTTAATTGCCAAGCACTCTTGCTCCACCATTGAGTACTTGCGCTCCCTGGGCAGCAATTTCCAGCTAAGGTAGAGGATGGGTTTCCCTTCCCCTTCTACCACTTGGGAAAGGACTGCCCCCAATCCCGTACCTGAGGCATCTGTCTGCAATATAAACTGCTTTTAAAGTTATGAGCCTGCAAAACAGGTTCTGCACACAAGGCATGCCTTAAATCCTGCCATGCAGCTTCTGCTGCTCTAGACCATAGTATCTTGCCTGAGGACTGTTTTTTAAGACACTCTGGGCCTGATTCAGACCTGCTCACGAGCGCTGAGCACTCGCAAGCGGGTCGATGTTGGCCCAGTGCGCCTGCGCGTGACGGAGCCGGCTCTGCCGTGCGCATGCGCGAGACTCGGATAGCGACGGCCAAGCCGTCGCTCCGGGTCTCACACCAAAGGGGGCGTGCTGTCGATGGTGAGTGACAGCACGCCCTCTTTGGTGGGCGTGCCGGGGGCGTGGCTGCCCAGACGGAGGCGTTCCCATTGGAACGCCTACCGTCTGGGGCCGGCCCCACTGACATCACAAGTGATGTCAGTGGGAGTGCTCACGGCTCTGATAGAGCCGAAAGCACTCCACAGCTTGCGGCAACAAGACCCTACCACAAGGGTCTCGTCGCAAGCCCGATGGTCGCGATGGTCTTGACCATCGCGACCATCTTCCTGGCCGCTCGCTATAGCTGTGGGTGGTCACCCACAGCTATACGAGCGGCCAGGAGGCCGCTCTAAAAATTAAGAAGGACGGCCCTGATTCAGAGCGAGTGCTCAGTCAGAGCGTCCGGCTCTGAATCAGGGCCTCAGTTAATGGTGCTGCCCTAGTGGCAAAATCCTGAATTAATCTGCGGTAGAAACCCACTAGGCCAACGAATGTTCTGAGCTGGGAATTACATTTGGGTTTAGGCCATGTGAGGACCTCCTCCACCTTACTGGGCTGAGGTTTTACCTGCCCTCTGCCTACAATATATCCCAAATATTTTGCCTCCACCATTCCAATGGCACACTTCTCAGGATTAGCAGTAAATCCATGTGCCCGTAAAGATTGCAACACTGCTTCTACTCTTGGAAGGTGTGACTCCCAGTCGGGGCTAAAGATGACTGTGTCCTCTAGATATGCAGCTGCATATTCCTTGTGAGGCCACAGCAACCTGTTCATAGACCTCTGGAAGGTTGCCGGAGCCCCATGCAGACCAAACGGCAGCATTTTATACTGAAACAAACCTTCTGGGGTAGAGAAGGCTGTTTTGGCCTTAGTAGCCAAAGTCAAAAAAAGGTATCTGCCAATACCTTTTTGTCAAATCTAGGGTGTGAGATACTGGCTGTTTGCTAAATTGTCCACCAGCTCGTCCACCCGGGGTATCGGATAGGAATCAAACTGTGATACTTTATTTAATTTGCGAAAATCATTGCAGAATCTTAAAGCACTGGAAGGCTTAGGCAGTAAAACTATGGGATTATTCCATTCGCTATTTGATTCCTCTATGACTCCTAGGTGCAGCATTTCCTATACTTCCTGTTTAACCGCTGTTTGCTTTGCCTCGGATATACTGTTTGGCCTCTGTTTTAACACCACCCCGGGAGGAGTAACTATATCATGCTGGATAATTTGAGTTTTTCACAGAGAACACATCTTGGTGCTATGCTACTTACCTCACCACCTCCTGTTTCTGGTGGGGATTAAGGGAAAACTTCAATAGGTATCTGACATTCCAGGGTTTTCTTGGCAACCAAAGAGGGCTGAACAGCGCTCTCTTTCCGGGGTTTTCTCGGTTTAAAAGACCTATTTACCACGGTCACGTCATAACCACGTTTTTGCCGCTGTTGTGCCCTATCCATGTGCTAGTTCACGAGTGTCGCAATTTACCTTAAACGGCCATACAATTGGGTCACAAACTGAACGATGTTAGGCT
Source organism: Taudactylus pleione (assembly GCA_031769625.1). NCBI lineage: Eukaryota > Metazoa > Chordata > Amphibia > Anura > Myobatrachidae > Taudactylus > Taudactylus pleione. The sequence goes on along the minus strand of JAUIMM010000031.1, from coordinate 37,461,294 downwards.
CTTGGCATGACTGTTGTTCTCACCCTTCTTTCAACAGATCTAAAATCCCTCTAGTTTGCCTCTATTGATACCTCTAAATCCCTATACCCAAATGTCGCTATTGTGCACTGCAAATCGCATAAGAAATAATTGCTTTCCAATCCAATTGTGTTTCCAAAGCACAAAAAGTTATATTATTTCAAGAAAAAGTATAACACGTTTTGATCTAAACAATTATCGCAAAAAGCAAGTAAATACAAAGGTACATGCCGATACATAGGTGTGCGCCCCGGATCCAGGTCCCAGTCATCAATCCTGACATCTGCAGTCATCAAATGGGTATGACTGAGATCTAGCCCCAAAAGCACAAGCCTATATACCTTCCAGAGTGTTACACCAACAATAGAGACAAGCATACGTGATTTCATTGGTTCTTGATTCTTCTCATTCTGGTACGATGCAGGTGTTAGGACTTTTCATATATTATGACAACAGGGATATGATCCATCCTTCCAAATGAGAAATGACTGGTTAAGACACTACATACAGAGTACACATTCTAACCAATAATTCCCCATAATCCATAACCACCGAACGCAAGATGCGACTCATTCATCGATAGATTTGGAGATCTGGAATTAAACAGGGTGTCAGTATGATACCAAACACGATATGTCTACTAAATTCTATACCTTAAATATCATATATATACATTTTACACCATAATAATTTGCTAATAAAACCTCTAATATTACGCTCAATGCTAGGGAACCTTTTATATATGTGCTTGCATAAGTGAATGTGAGATATTTACAGGAATTCATCAGTATGTGTTGTGCATCTGTATATTGAAATAGCAACAATGTATATGTATGTGAGTATGCATGTAAGCATCTGTGTGTACGCATGTGGACACACATGCGATCGTCTATGTGTATGCATGTATACATGGGTGTGCAAATGTGCATCATTTTATGTGTCATGGATTAATATATATATATATATATATATATATATATATATAAATATATATATATATATATATATATATGTATATCTTTATCCATTAACTGGCATTTTTAATATTATATCTGTCTGAATCTAATTCCAAGGTGTCATATACAATGAAGTTGTTCTACTCACAGGTGACATAGCAAGCCTTTGCAGGAGTCAAAAAGTCTGATTACTCAACAAAGGTTTTCCTATGCTTATTTAGTAAATGTCAGTCCCTCTTAACTACAATAGCATTGAACACCAGGCATATAATTGCCAACGATAGTCAAACTTCTGACAATTGTCTCTAAGTTTGCAATTTAAATATTCCTAAACACCTCATAGTATTGTGTATTTTAATTACTAGTCACAGACATTTACCCAGAACCTGTTTCTCATCTCTGACTAAACCTTGCATAGATATAAATATACATATACGCATTTGTGTGAATCGGATTTCGCCGATGCAGAGTATCGTCCGATCTACTCTTTATCAGCCCACAGATGACTAGATCATCAGATTATAATTACAAATGATCATAACCAATTATTTGACTTGACACCTCCCATAGAGGAGTTCAAAGGGACTAAGGACCTCATTCAGAGTCGGTCGTTGCCGATGTTCGCTATACTGCGTATGTGTAAAGTTCGCAATGCGCGTGCGCAAACTAGCCGCTACGATCAGAAATTTCTCTCTCCTTGAACACAGCCAGGTCGGTAGTTTGAGTGACAGATGGAGGCGTTTGTGGGTGGTAACAGGGGAAGGTGCTTGTAAACAGGGGAGTGGAGATCTGAACGCAGGCGTGCCTCATTATGCGAACCGCGTTTTATTGGAGTGCATACGGATTATGGGAGTGCATAATTAACAAAGTAGCGTCATGGCACATGTGACATGGGAGGTTTTTACACTGACATGATCATAGTGCTTAAGAGAGGGTATGGTCAACCTTAAGCTCTACGACCAGTTTCGATGGTTCCCGATGGTCTTGATTAATCCTTATATGCCCGGAGATGACGTGCAATGCGTACGAGAAGGGGGCATATTTTTTTGTCTTCCGAACGCTTCCTCCCTTTGGTCGGCCAACTACCGATCCGAACTTAGGGACGCAACTTGCGAGGGAATCATTTGCATATCCGGCCCCTTTTTCCGTACGACTGTGCGGCTGCTTCGACCGACTCTGAATGAGGTCCTAAATCCCGTAGAGGACTGGGGTACCTCTTGCACTGCAAACATTAAATAGGGTAGGAGTAGGTCCCAGTCTCGCTTTTCCTCAGACACTGCCCTTTTTATCATTTGTTGAAGGGTCTGGTTAAAGCATTCAACAAGCCCATCTGTTTGCGGGTGGTAAACTGAGGTAGTAATCCTATCCACCTTTAACAGTCTTTCATTAGTTTAGAGACAAAAGGGGTACCTTGGTCCATTAAGTCCTCCTTTGTATTCCCAAGCAGTTATATAGCATCAACAAGTCCCGAGCAATAGTGCTAGATTTCATGTTACGTAGCGGGATGGCCTCCAGGTACCTTGTGGCATAATCTACTACCACTAATATATATTGATGCCACGAGCAGATTTTTCCACCAGCCCTATCAGAGCCATACCAATTCTCTCAAAGGTACAGAAATGACAGGGAGGGGAACCAAGGGTGCCCGAAACCCTGGCCGGTGTACTGTCTTCTGACACACTGGACATTCCTAACAATACTTTTTTGCTGCTGCATGAATGCAGGGCCAGAAGAATCTTAACTGAATATGCTGGAGACTTTTCTCCTCCCCCAACTGGCCACCCCACAGGTGTGTATGAGCCGCCCTTAACACCAACTGCTCATGTTTCCGGGGAACCAACAATTGGTCTACTCTTTTACCCTGCAAATAGGTTACACGATATAACAAATCATTTTTCAATGCAAAGTATGGTACACCTTCTGCTGGTAAAGCCATTTATCTCTACAACATTTTCAAATACATTTATCATCATTCTGTTGATCCTGGTCAAAGTCCTGCAAGGACACTTCCTTGCCAATGGGAACCCACTGTGTCTCGGTCTCACTCCCCTCCAGTTGCTCACTGGCCAAGGAGAGCATTACAGCCACCAAACTTTGGGAAACAGCAGAGCTTGGCTCTTGGGACACCCCTGATGTGGACCTTCTGCTGTCATCATGCCATGTAACCACCTCTTGTAACAACGGAAAGTCTCGACCTGGGCTCAATGGGTACAGTGGCCTGGCGGCTACTGTGGCTATCACCTTCAGGGATTGCCCTTTGATCACTATTGGAAAGTGCACTTGGGGGCATTCTACATCTCCATGTACACATATAATCTTTACGGGGGGTAGCACCTGATCAGCCCCAGGGGGAACCAGGTTGGCAGAGATGATGGTTAATTCACTGCCAGTATCCACTAAGGCCCAGACCTCCCGGCCTTCCACTCGCACCATCAAACAAAACAAGGTGGTTTGTGCTGGGGAAGTGCTTCCAGCAACCATGCTGACCACTGGTCGAGTTGTTTTTCCAGCACTACAGTCCATCGGCTTGCCCTGCTTTAGGCAGTTCCGGCGCAAATGGCCGTGCTCGCTGCAGTCAAAACACACAGCTGGAGTTGGGTTTTTGGCTTTAACATCTGGGACCTGGGTTCTAGGCTGGGGAACTGGCTGGAATCCCTGTTTGGCTTTGTTTAACTTCCCAAGAGTCAGGTACCATTCAATCACAACTGCTATCTCCTCAAACATTTGAGGATTAGTCTGTAAAGCCCACTGTTGCACCACACAATCTAGTACCCGCACAGCACGGTCCAAAGCCACCATCTCTACTGTTACACTGCTTTATCCCTTTATGGATAAACTTAGCAGGCTTTATAAATTCTCTTTTGTAAGCCAGATCCCCAGCAATCTATAACAGCTGGCTTTAAAAACTGCACTACATTCCCTGGGTACTCACCACATACATAGGAATTAAGCAGTTTTTGTATTGTGCACAATTTGTATATACACAGACAAATTATCACTGTAAACAACTGCCGCTTTATGGCTGACCTGCAACACTCACTTACCCAGCTGCAAGTAAAGCGACTCAGACTCACCAAGCCGATGCACAGCGGGTAGCGTCCTGCAATGCATCTCACTGCCACTGTTGATGGATCCGGTCACTGTATCCAGGCTCTTGCTACGTAGTAATTTCCAACAAGTCCCTGTTCGGGTGCCAAATGTTACAGGAATAACATAGACCAGGTAAAATCCATCATTAGCTTTATTGCTCACCACAAGCAGATATACAAGTTATGGTAGTTTCACAGGCAAGATGTTACACAAAGTCTTCCAAACAGCAATATTTCTTCAGTGGACTCGCAGGTCCAGGATTCCTAATACTAGTCACCGCCGGGCCTATAAGCTGGGCGACTATCTCACCGTCAGGCTCAGTTTCCCCAGTGTCTCTGCAGTTCTTAAACCAGCTTCTCACAGGTGTCTGTAATTAGCTGCATTTCCAGACTTTGTGTGAGGCTTTTGGAAAATCAGCTGGAGAAATTGATAGAAGAGATTAAAGAAAATGAATCTGCAAAGTATGCCAGACTTGTAGATCAAGTTCATTATTCACTTTGCCAGAATCTACGGGTGGCCAATATCTTGAAATCTGATCACTACATTTTAGCAACCGTGCTTGATCCTAGGTTTAAGTTGTATGCTTTCTCTTTCTTTCCAACTGACCCAGATCTTAAGAGATGCAAAGAGCTCCTGGTGAGAAAGTTGGCAGCTCAAGTGACACATAGCACTACGACGTCTAATTCAGTTTTTTCAGCAGCAGCCAGAAAAAAAATCAGCTTTCCCAAAAGACCCAGTGGTGATGCAGACAAGATAAACCATCATTTTGACACCTGGTCGGGTCTAAAAGTATTGCCAAACATTATTGACACCTCTACCATAACTCCACCTGATACGATCACCATCCAAAGAATGGTGGAGGAGTATTTTCATGACACTGTACAAATAGACATGTCACAGAATACCTTTGAGTACAGGAAAGAAAAAAAAGCAATTTGGAGGCCCTTGTACAAGTTGGCTTTGCATTACTTAAGCTGCCCACCCTCCAGTGTGTACTCGAAGAGAGTTTTCCGCACAGCTAGGAATCTTGTGAGCAAATGGCATAGGAGGCTACTTCATCAAAATGTGGAAAAGATGATGTTCATCAAAATTAACTACAAATCCCATGAGGAAGACTCCCCCCAGCCGCCGCAGGGAGGCTACATTTGCCCGGCTCCCTGCAGTGGCAGCCGGAGCTCACTCCTGAGCTCTGGATTCCGGCTCCCGCCCACGGGAACTATGGGAGAGATGTCATGACATCTCTCCCATAGTTCCAAAGAGCGTCGGACAGCAGCGGATGCAGGTTCGGGGCTTAAGGTAAGTATTCTGTTTGGTTTTTTTTGTGTCTGTGTGCAGGGACACTATTACAGGGGCCTTATTACTGGGGGCACTATTACAGGGGCCTGACTACTGGGGGCACTATTACAGGGGCCTTACTACTGGGGTCACTTTTACAGAGGCCTTACTACTGGGGGGCACTATTACACGGGGCATTACTACTGGGGGCACTTTTACAGAGGCCTTACTACTGGGGGCAGTATTACAGGGGGCATTATTACTGGGGGCACTATTACAGGGGCCTTACTACTGGGGGCACTATTACAGGGGCCTTACTACTGGGGGCACTTTTACAGAGGCCTTACTACTGTGGCCATTATTACAGGTGGCTTACTACTGGGGACACTATTACAGGGGCCTTACTACTGGGGGACACTTTTACAGGGGCCTTACTACTGGGGGCACTATTACAAGGTACAAGGGCATTACTACTGGGGGCACTTTTACAGGGGCCTTACTACTGGGGGCACTTTTACAAGGGTACTACCACTGGGGGCATTATTTCAGGAGCTTTACTACTGGGGGCACTTTTACAGGGACCTCACTACTGGGGGCACTTTTACAGGGGCACTACCACTGGGGTCATTATTACAGGGGCATTACTACTGGGGACACTATTACGAAGGCATTACTATTGGGGGCACTACTACTGGGGGCTAACTACTTGGGGCTTTATTACAGGGGCATTACTACTGGGGGCAATTTTACAGGGGGTATTACTACTGGGGGCACTATTACAGGGGCACTAATACAGGGAGCATTACTTTTGGGGCAGTATTACAGGGGTACTACCACTGGGTGCACTACTGCAAAGGGCACTACTACAGGGAGCATTACAACTGGGGCCACTACTAATTACTAATGGGAGCATTGCAGAAGGGGTACCACTACTGGGGGCACTGCAGAAGGGGTACCACTGCAGAAGGGGTACAGAAGGTGGACATTATGTGCAAGTGCCATTACTGCTGTAGGTATTGCACAAGAGTCACTACTACAGTGGGCATTGTATTAGGGGCACTACTACAGTGGGCATTGTATTAGGGGCCCTACTACTGTGGGCATGTGTATAAGGGGCACTACTAATGTGGGCATTGTGTATAAGGGGCACTACTGTGTGTCAGAACATAAATAAGGGACAATACTATGTGGTGTAATGTGAATCAGGGGCACTATGTGTGGTGTAATGTGTGTAAGAGTGTGCTACTGTGTGGTGTAGTTTGAATTGGGAATACTATTGTGTGACCACGCCCTTTTCTTTTGAGGAGACCTCACCCTTAGCATGCCTCCCAACCATCCTTATTTTGGCGACAAAGTGTCCCAGATGGAGGGGGGAAATGGTGAATAGATGCCATGTGCATGCATACGGCATCTATTGACTGGAGAAAGGGACTGAGAGCATGTCCAGCAGCTCCAAGAACACTGGGCATGTACCCAGCATGATTAGAATTACGGGGCGGCACTCGTGATTATGGCTTTTCCCATGAGACCACACCCCTTTCCTTTGTCGGGTGCACGCACCTTCGGCGTGTGCAAATTCCGCCATGGGGCGCCAAAATGTATCTTTGCTTACCAAAAATATTAGGCTCGGGCCGGCCCTGGCTGCATGCTACTCTAACACCGAAAACTAATTTATGCATATTAATAATGGTACTTTACCAACTGATCTTTTTCTGGCTGCCTATTTTATCATTTCTCTTTTCTCTTTTAAAATCTTTAATCCCATGGAACAAAGCAGAGCTGAAATAAATAAAGAAAAAAATCAATACACTTTTTGCTATTATGCCAGTCGAAGGTTTAGGTAAATGAATATAATTAATTGTTAATGGGATTTTGATTTGATCTTTTTTTTTATATCAATACAACTAAAATTGTTCTTATCTGCAAATGAAGAGTCATTTCGGAGTGTCAGGTAACTACTCATTGGATGACTTTTGGTACCCTTGAAGAACAAAGGTGAGATGACAAATTACAGGCACACAAACCTCACCAAACTGGCAGATACTGTACTACGGCACTAATTAGAGGCAAGTTGCCTGCCTAGTGGAGCTATTACTCACAAATGCTGAAAAGTATACTGTGTGAGATTTGCTTTGGGACAAAGGAGCTCATTCAGACACACTCGCAAGATGCGATCACTCGCTGGCAAAAAGGGTCTGGATATTTAAATTAAGCGCTCGCACTGCGTTCTGTAAGGACGCCCACTGTGTCTTAGCGAGCTATGGCACTGAGCATTCGCTAGTGTTTAAAGACGCCCCCTTGCCACTCGCAACACACGTCATCTCCGGGAATTGTAGGATCAGGGGCATTACTTTTTGCGGGGAAAATCCTGGTGGGCCGATTGGTTGTGGGGCTGCTTGTTATTTGAGAAGAGAGGCCAGCGGCCAGCATCCTATCAAGGCTCCACCCAGCGTACCGTCGGAGTGAGGTGAAGTGGCGCAGGACCGCGGGTGACAGCGTGGCCGCGGTGAGGGTAAGTTGTGGCGGGGATGGGAGGCCGCCGGCCGGTCAGAGCAGTCTTTCAGCCTGATCACATCCTCTCCACTCTCCCCTCCCCAGGCTGTGAAGTGTCATGTTTAAGTTTCATTTCACAGCCTGGGGAGGGGGCAGAGTGGAGAGGAGACAATCGGGCCTGGCTGCAGTCTAAGGGGTGGTGATCTGTCTGTGGGGGAGGGGGGGTCTGATATACTAGGGGTGGGGCTGGAGAGATGATGATCTGTCTGTGGGGGAGGGGGGGTCTGATATAAAAATAGGAAAGAGCGCTATGTAAATAAATTAAGCATAATAAACATATAACATAAAACATAACATTGATGTTTATAGTCTTATGTGACTAATTGGGAGGAAGGTCAGAGCCCGGTCCAGATGGTGGTCCGCCTGTGCCCGTACTAACTGTCCCTTACCTTACCGCCGATCTTCTTTGGAATTGCCTCCATCAGGGGTCTGCTATACTAGGGGTGGGGGAGATGATCTGTCTGGGGAGGGGGGGTCTGCTATATTAGGGGCGGGGGAGATGATCTGTCTGTGGGGAGGGGGTGCTCTGCTATACTATGGGTGGGGGAGATGATGATCTGTCTGGGGGAGGGGGGGTCTGCTATACTAAGGGCGGGGGAGATGATCTGTCTGTGGGAAGGGGGGTCTGCTATACTAGGGGTGAGGGAGATGATCTGTCTGGGAAGGGGGGTCTGCTATACTAGGGGTGGGGGAGATGATGATCTATCTGGGGAAAGGGGGGTCTGCTATACTAAGGGCGGGGGAGATGATCTGTCTGTGAGGAGGGGGTCTGCTATACTAGGGGTGGGGGAGATGATGATTTGTCTGGGGATGGGGTCTGCTACCTTAGGGATGGGGGAGATGGTCTCTCTGGGGGACGGGGGGTCTGCTATACTAAGGGCGGGGGAGATGATGATTTGTCTGGGGATGGGGGTCTGCTACACTAGGGGTGGGGGAGATGATCTGTCTGGGGGAGGGGGGTTCTGCTATACTAAGGGCGGGGGAAAGAATGATCTGTCTGTGGGGACGGGGGGGTTGATCTGTCTGTGGGGAGGGGGGTATTCTGTGCTAAGGGGAGATGATCTGTGTGTGAGAAAGAAGGGCTATTCTGTTCTAGGGCAGGAGGACGCCACTGAGGAGACGCAGGTGGATGGTGCTCGGGAGACGCAGTAGGATGGCACGGTGGGTGGATGGTGCCAGAGAGAATTGGGGGTGGCACTGGAGAGGCGCTGGGAGATAGCGCTGAAGAAACACATGAGAGGGGATAGGCTGGAGACACACTAATGGTGGGTACACACTAGGGGTGAGCGGGTTCGGATTTCTGAAATCCGAACCCCACCGAGCCCCCCCGATCCGAGGCCGATCCGAGTCAGGCTCGACTTTTCCCGCCTGACTCGGATCTGAAATCGAGGTAAAACGTCATCATCCCGCCTTCCGAGTCTCGCGGGTTTTGGATCCTATATAAGGTACCTGCGTCAACGCCATTTTCTCACTCGGCTGTGGACAGTGAAGAGGGAGGGTGGGAGTTAGGGCTGGCTGGGCAGTGTAGTGTAGTGTAGTGCAGAGTAGTGTTGTGCTGTGCTGCGCTGTGCTGCTGTTGTCCACTACTTCAAAGTCCATAGGGGCTGGCTGTGTTGTGCTGTGCTGCTGTTGTTAATAGGGGCTGTGTCCACTACTTCAAAGTCCATAGGGGCTGGCTGGACTGTGTTGTGCAGTCAGTTGTCCATAGGGGCTGTGTCCACTCCAAAGTCCTGTGCAGTGTCCCAGTCCTAAAGGGGTGCTGTAGTGTTGTCCAGGGGGTGCTCTGTCCATCAGGGGTGCTCCCCCCAAGTGCTAAAAAAATAATATTTTTTGTGTGTTTGTGAATTGTGTGCGCAGTAGCCGCACGTGCATCAACAAAGTAGTGCCAAGCGTGCGCCTGTGTCATAAGTAAAGGGCCGGCTGGCTTGACCGTTAAAGGGTACTGTAACCCCCAAAGTACACTCCTGTCCAAACCAAAAAAAAAATTATTTTCTGTGTTTGTGAATTGTATGCGCAGTAGCCGCACGTGCATCAACAAAGTAGTGCCAAGCGTGCGCCTGTGTCATAAGTAAAGGGCCGGCTGGCTTGACCGTTAAAGGGTGCTGTAGCCCCCAAAGTACACTCCAGTCCAAACCAAAAAAATATATTTTTTCTGTGTTTGTGAATTGTGTGCGCAGTAGCCGCACGTGCATCAACAAAGTAGTGCCAAGCGTGCGCCTGTGTCATAAGTAAAGGGCCGGCTGGCTTGACCGTTAAAGGGTGCTGTAACCCCCAAAGTACACTCCAGTCCAAACCAAAAAAATAATAATTTTCTGTGTTTGTGAATTGTGTGCACTGTGGCTGCACGTGCATCAACAGAGGAGCAGCGCCAAGCGTGCGCCTGTGTCCCATAAGTAAAGAGCCGGCTGGCTCATTTCTTAAAGGGTGGTGTAACCCACAAAGTGCACTACTCTCCAGCAAAAATAAAAAAATATTTTCTGTGCTTGTGTGCGCTTTAGCCGCACGTATATATCAATATAACATAAATGGAGGACCAAACTTTCTCCGATAAAAATAAAATAGGGAAAGATCAAGAACCACTTCCTCCTAGTGCTGTTGCTGCTGCTGGGAGTTGTTCATCATCCCAGAGAGGAAGTAGGAACATCACTACTTTTACTAAACAATTGACCCTCCAACAGTCCCTAGCGATGAGGATGAAGTACGACAGCAGTCATCCTGAAGCAAAACTTATAACTGAGGCCTTGACTGCTATGTTGGTGTTAGACGTGCGTCTGGTATCCGCCATTAGTGCAGTGGGATTTAGACAATTGATGGAGGTAGTGTGTCCCCGGTTCCAAATCCCGTCTAGATTCCACCTGCATCCTCAAAGCAGCAGCGACAAGCGTGCGTCTGTCTGTTAAAGGGTGGTGACACCCTCAAAGTGTGCTACACAAACAATAAAAATATTTTTCTTTTTTTTTCTGTCTTTGTGAATTGTGTGGGCTGTAGCTGCACTTGCATCCTCAAAGCAGCAGCGACAAGCGTACGTCTGTCTGTTAAAGGGTGGTGACACCTTCAAAGTGTGCTACACAAACAATGAAAATATTGTTCTTTTTTTTTCTGTCTTTGTGAAATGTGTGGGCTGTAGCTGCACTTGCATCCTTAAAGCAGCAGCGACAAGTGTGCGTCTGTCTGTTAAAGGGTGTTGACACCCTCAAAGTGAGCTACACAAACAATAAAAATATTGTTCTTTTTTTTTCCTGTCTTTGTGAAATGTGTGGGCTGTATCCCGCACCTGCATCCTTAAAGCAGCAGCGACAAGCGTGCGTCTGTCTGTTAAAGGGTGGTGACACCCTCAAAGTGTGCTACACAAACAATAAAAATATTGTTCTTTTTTTTCTGTCTTTGTGAAATGTGTGGGCTGTAGCCGCACCTGCATCCTTAAAGCAGCAGCGACAAGCGTGCATCTGTCTGTTAAAGGGTGGTGACACCCTCAAAGTGTGCTACACAAACAATAAAAATATTGTTCTTTTTTTTTCTGTCTTTGTGAAATGTGTGGGCTGTAGCCGCACCTGCATCCTTAAAGCAGCAGCGACAAGCGTGCGTCTGTCTGTTAAAGGGTGGTGACACCCTCAAAGTGTGCTACACAAACAATAAAAATATTGTTCTTTTTTTTTCTGTCTTTGTGAATTGTGTGGGCTGTAGCCGCACTTGCATCCTCAAAGCAGCAGCGACAAGCGTGCGTCTGTCTGTTAAAGGGTGGTGACACCCTCAAAGTGTGCTACACAAACAATAAAAATATTGTTCTTTTTTTTCTGTCTTTGTGAATTGTGTGGGCTGTGGCCGCACTTGCATCCTCAAAGCAGCAGCGACAAGCGTGCGTCTGTCTGTTAAAGGGTGGTGACACCCTCAAAGTGAGCTACACAAACAATAAAAATATTGTTCTTTTTTTTTCTGTCTTTGTGAATTGTGTGGGCTGTAGCCGCACTTGCATCCTCAAAGCAGCAGCGACAAGCGTGCGTCTGTCTGTTAAAGGGTGGTGACACCCTCAAAGTGTGCTACACAAACAATAAAAATATTGTTCTTTTTTTTTCTGTCTTTGTGAATTGTGTGGGCTGTAGCCGCACTTGCATCCTCAAAGCAGCAGCGACAAGCGTGCGTCTGTCTGTTAAAGGATTACATCGGTGACAGCATCCACGTAGGCATGTCAGACAGTCCGTACCTGTACTGGCAGGAAAAAGGAGCAATTTGGAGGTCCCTGTACAAACTAGCTCTATTTTACCTGAGTTGCCCCCCCTCCAGTGTGTACTCCGAAAGAGTGTTTAGTGCAGCCGGGAACCTTGTCAGCGAAAGGCGTAGGAGGTTGCTTCCACAAAATGTGGAGAAGATGATGTTCATAAAATGAATTATCAACTCTTCCAGGGAGACCAGCCTCCAGAACGTACAGAGGGACCTGTGGTTGTGGATTCCAGCGGGGACGAATTAATACTCTGTGAGGATGAGGATGTACACAACACTGAAGAGGGTGAGGAATCGGTGGATGAGGAGGATGAGGACGACATCTTGCCTCCGTAGAGCCAGTTTGTGCAGGGACAGATTAATTGCCAGCTTGTTTTGTGGGGGCCCAAACGAACCAATCATTTCAGCCACAGTCGTGTGGCAGACCCTGGCGCTGAAATGTTTGGTTTGTTAAAGTATGCATGTCCTGTTTATACAACATATTGGTGGGTGGGAGGGCCCAAGGACAATTCCATCTTGCACCTCTTTTTTTTCTTTGCATTATGTATAGTTTGGGGCTTAGTTTTTAAAACTGCCATCCTGTCTGCCACTGCAGTGCCACTCCTAGATGGACCACGTGTTTGTGCCGCCCACTCGTATCTCTTAGCATAGTCATCCAGCTACCTCGATGCAACCTTTTGGACATAAAAACACTATTGTGAGGTGTGAGGTGTTCAGAATAGACTGGAAATGAGTGGAAATTAAGGTTATTGAGGTTAATAATAGCATAGGAGCAGAAAAACCCACAAATTCTGTGATTTTAGCTGTTTTTATGCTTTTTTTCAAAAAAATACAGATCCAAAACACAAAACCCAGAACCCAAAACACGGAAGGGTGGTTTTGGCAAAACCAATCCAGATCCAAAACACGAAGAAAGATCCAGATCCAAAACCAAAACACAAAACACGAAAAGTGGCCGGTGCACACCCCTAGTACACACTGGGCGCTATTACTGAGCGACTGCACGATTACGACATCGTAATCGTGCAATCGCTCAGTAATCATGCACAAATCGTGCACATCTATGCCAAGCGTGCGCCTGTGTCATAAGTAAAGGGCCGGCTGGCTTGACCGTTAAAGGGTGCTGTAACCCCCAAAGTACACTCCAGTCCAAACCAAAAAAAAAAATATTTTCTGTGTTTGTGAATTGTGTGCGCAGTAGCCGCACGTGCATCAACAAAGTAGTGCCAAGCGTGCGCCTGTGTCATAAGTAAAGGGCCGGCTGGCTTGACCGTTAAAGGGTGCTGTAACCTCCAAAGTACACTCCAGTCCAAACCAAAAAAAAAATTATTTTCTGTGTTTGTGAATTGTGTGCGCAGTAGCCGCACGTGCATCAACAAAGTAGGGCCAAGCGTGCGCCTGTGTCATAAGTAAAGGGCCGGCTGGCTTGACCGTTAAAGGGTGCTGTAACCCCCAAAGTACACTCCAGTCCAAACCAAAAAAAAAATTATTTTCTGTGTTTGTGAATTGTGTGCGCAGTAGCCGCATGTGCATCAACAAAGTAGTGCCAAGCGTGCGCCTGTGTCATAAGTAAAGGGCCGGCTGGCTTGACCGTAAAAGGGTGCTGTAACCCCCAAAGTACACTCCAGTCCAAACCAAAAAAAAAATTATTTTCTGTGTTTGTGAATTGTGTGCGCAGTAGCCGCACGTGCATCAACAAAGTAGTGCCAAGTGTGCGCCTGTGTCATAAGTAAAGGGCCGGCTGGCTTTACCGTTAAAGGGTGCTGTAACCACCAAAGTACACTCCAGTCCAAACCAAAAAAAAAATTATTTTCTGTGTTTGTGAATTGTGTGCGCAGTAGCCGCACGTGCATCAACAAAGTAGTGCCAAGCGTGCGCCTGTGTCATAAGTAAAGGGCCGGCTGGCTTGACCGTTAAAGGGTGCTGTATCCCCAAAGTACTCTCCAGTCCATCCCAAAAAAAAAATTATTTTCTGTGTTTGTGAATTGTGTGCGCAGTAGCCGCACGTGCATCAACAAAGTAGTGCCAAGCGTGCGCCTGTGTCATAAGTAAAGGGCCCTCCTGGCTTGACCGTTAAAGGGTACTGTAACCCCCAAAGTACACTCCTGTCCAAACCAAAAAAAAAATTATTTTCTGTGTTTGTGAATTGTGTGCGCAGTAGCCGCACGTGCATCAACAAAGTAGTGCCAAGCGTGCGCCTGTGTCATAAGTAAAGGGCCGGCTGGCTTGACCGTTAAAGGGTGCTGTAACCCCCAAAGTACACTCCAGTCCAAACCAAAAAAATATATTTTTTCTGTGTTTGTGAATTGTGTGCGCAGTAGCCGCACGTGCATCAACAAAGTAGTGCCAAGCGTGCGCCTGTGTCATAAGTAAAGGGCCGGCTGGCTTGACCGTTAAAGGGTGCTGTAACCCCCAAAGTACACTCCAGTCCAAACCAAAAAAATATATATTTTCTGTGTTTGTGAATTGTGTGCACTGTGGCTGCACGTGCATCAACAGAGGAGAACGCCAAGCGTGCGCCTGTGTCCCATAAGTAAAGAGCCGGCTGGCTCATTTCTTAAAGGGTGGTGTAACCCACAAAGTGCACTACTCTCCAGCAAAAATAAAAAAATATTTTCTGTGCTTGTGTGCGCTTTAGCCGCACGTATATATCAATATAACATAAATGGAGGACCAAACTTTCTCCGATAAAAATAAAATAGGGAAAGATCAAGAACCACTTCCTCCTAGTGCTGTTGCTGCTGCTGGGAGTTGTTCATCATCCCAGAGAGGAAGTAGGAACATCACTACTTTTACTAAACAATTGACCCTCCAACAGTCCCTAGCGATGAGGATGAAGTACGACAGCAGTCATCCTGAAGCAAAATGTATAACTGAGGCCTTGACTGCTATGTTGGTGTTAGACGTGCGTCTGGTATCCGCCATTAGTGCAGTGGGATTTAGACAATTGATGGAGGTAGTGTGTCCCCGGTTCCAAATCCCGTCTAGATTCCACCTGCATCCTCAAAGCAGCAGCGACAAGCGTGCGTCTGTCTGTTAAAGGGTGGTGACACCCTCAAAGTGTGCTACACAAACAATAAAAATATTCTTCTTTTTTTTTCTGTCTTTGTGAATTGTGTGGGCTGTAGCTGCACTTGCATCCTCAAAGCAGCAGCGACAAGCGTGCGTCTGTCTGTTAAAGGGTGGTGACACCCTCAAAGTGTGCTACACAAACAATAAAAATATTGTTCTTTTTTTTTCTGTCTTTGTGAAATGTGTGGGCTGTAGCTGCACTTGCATCCTTAAAGCAGCAGTGACAAGTGTGCATCTGTCTGTTAAAGGGTGGTGACACCCTCAAAGTGAGCTACACAAACAATAAAAATATTGTTCTTTTTTTTTCTGTCTTTGTGAAATGTGTGGGCTGTAGCCGCACCTGCATCCTTAAAGCAGCAGCGACAAGCGTGCGTCTGTCTGTTAAAGGGTGGTGACACCCTCAAAGTGTGCTACACAAACAATAAAAATATTCTTCTTTTTTTTTCTGTCTTTGTGAATTGTGTGGGCTGTAGCCACACCTGCATCCTTAAAGCAGCAGCGACAAGCGTGCGTCTGTCTGTTAAAGGGTGGTGACACCCTCAAAGTGTGCTACACAAACAATAAAAATATTGTTCTTTTTTTTTCTGTCTTTGTGAATTGTGTGGGCTGTAGCTGCACTTGCATCCTCAAAGCAGCAGTGACAAGCGTGCGTCTGTCTGTTAAAGGGTGGTGACACCCTCAAAGTGTGCAACACAAGCAAAAAAAATATTGTTCTTTTTTTTCTGTCTTTGTGAAATGTGTGGGCTGTAGCCGCACCTGCATCCTTAAAGCAGCAGCGACAAGCGTGCGTCTGTCTGTTAAAGGGTGGTGACACCCTCAAAGTGTACTACACAAACAATAAAAATATTGTTCTTTTTTTTTCTGTCTTTGTGAATTGTGTGGGCTGTAGCCGCACTTGCATCCTCAAAGTAGCAGCGACAAACGTGCGTCTGTCTGTTAAAGGGTGCTGACACCCTCAAAGTGTGCTACACAAACAATAAAAATATTGTTCTTTTTTTTCTGTCTTTGTGAATTGTGTGGGCTGTAGCCGCACTTGCATCCTCAAAGCAGCAGTGACAAGCGTGCGTCTGTCTGTTAAAGGGTGGTGACACCCTCAAAGTGTGCTACACAAACAATAAAAATATTGTTCTTTTTTTTCTGTCTTTGTGACTTGTGTGGGCTGTAGCCGCACTTGCATCCTCAAAGCAGCAGCGACAAGCAAGCGTCTGTCTGTTAAAGGGTGGTGACACCCTCAAAGTGAGCTACACAAACAATAAAAATATTGTTCTTTTTTTTTCTCTTTGTGAATTGTGTGGGCTGTATCCGCACTTGCATCCTCAAAGCAGCAGCGCCAAGCGTGCGTCTGTCTGTTAAAGGGTGGTGACACCCTCAAAGTGAGCTACACAAACAATAAAAATATTGTTCTTTTTTTTTCTGTCTTTGTGAAATGTGTGGGCTGTAGCCGCACCTGCATCCTTAAAGCAGCAGCGACAAGCGTGCGTCTGTCTGTTAAAGGGTGGTGACACCCTCAAAGTGTGCTACACAAACAATAAAAATATTGTTCTTTTTTTTCTGTCTTTGTGAAATGTGTGGGCTGTAGCCGCACCTGCATCCTTAAAGCAGCAGCGACAAGCGTGCATCTGTCTGTTAAAGGGTGGTGACACCCTCAAAGTGTACTACACAAACAATAAAAATATTCTTCTTTTTTTTTCTGTTTTTGTGAATTGTGTGGGCTGTAGCCGCACTTGCATCCTCAAAGTAGCAGCGACAAGCATGCATCTGTCTGTTAAAGGGTGCTGACACCCTCAAAGTGTGCTACACAAACAATAAAAATATTGTTCTTTTTTTTCTGTCTTTGTGAATTGTGTGGGCTGTAGCCGCACTTGCATCCTCAAAGCAGCAGTGACAAGCGTGCGTCTGTCTGTTAAAGGGTGGTGACACCCTCAAAGTGTGCTACACAAACAATAAAAATATTGTTCTTTTTTTTCTGTCTTTGTGAATTGTGTGGGCTGTAGCCGCACTTGCATCCTCAAAGCAGCAGCGACAAGCGTGCATCTGTCTGTTAAAGGGTGGTGACACCCTCAAAGTGAGCTACACAAACAATAAAAATATTGTTCTTTTTTTTTCTCTCTTGTGAATTGTGTGGGCTGTAGCCGCACTTGCATCCTCAAAGCAGCAGCGACAAGCGTGCGTCTGTCTGTTAAAGGGTGGTGACACCCTCAAAGTGTGCTACACAAACAATAAAAATATTGTTCTTTTTTTTTCTGTCTTTGTGAATTGTGTGGGCTGTAGCCGCACTTGCATCCTCAAAGCAGCAGCGACAAGCGTGCGTCTGTCTGTTAAAGGATTACATCGGTGACAGCATCCAAGTAGGCATGTCAGACAGTCCGTACCTGTACTGGCAGGAAAAAGAAGCAATTTGGAGGTCCCTGTACAAACTGGCTCTATTTTACCTGAGTTGCCCCCCCTCCAATGTGTACTCCGAAAGAGTGTTTAGTGCAGCCGGGAACCTTGTCAGCGAAAGGCGTAGGAGGTTGCTTCCACAAAATGTGGAGAAGATGATGTTCATAAAATGAATTATCAACTCTTCCAGGGAGACCAGACTCCAGAACGTACAGAGGGACCTGTGGTTGTGGATTCCAGCGGGGACGAATTAATACTCTGTGAGGATGAGGATGTACACAACACTGAAGAGGGTGAGGAATCGGTGGATGAGGAGGATGAGGACGACATCTTGCCTCCGTAGAGCCAGTTTGTACAGGGACAGATTAATTGCCAGCTTGTTTTGTGGGGGCCCAAACGAACCAATCATTTCAGCCACAGTCGTGTGGCAGACCCTGGTGCTGAAATGTTTGGTTTGTTAAAGTGTGCATGTCCTGTTTATACAACATATTGGTGGGTGGGAGGGCCCAAGGACAATTCCATCTTGCACCTCTTTTTTTTCTTTGCATTATGTATAGTTTGGGGCTTAGTTTTTCAAACTGCCATCCTGTCTGCCACTGCAGTGCCACTCCTAGATGGACCACGTGTTTGTGCCGCCCACTCGTATCTCTTAGCATAGTCATCCAGCTACCTCGATGCAACCTTTTGGACATAAAAACACTATTGTGAGGTGTGAGGTGTTCAGAATAGACTGGAAATGAGTGGAAATTAAGGTTATTGAGGTTAATAGGAGCAGAAAAACCCACAAATTCTGTGATTTTAGCTGTTTTTATGCTTTTTTTCAAAAAAATACAGATCCAAAACACAAAACCCAGAACCCAAAACACGGAAGGGTGGTTTTGGCAAAACCAATCCAGATCCAAAACACGAAGAAAGATCCAGATCCAAAACCAAAACACAAAACACGAAAAGTGGCCGGTGCACACCCCTAGTACACACTGGGCGATATTACTGAGCGACTGCACGATTACGACATCGTAATCGTGCAATCGCTCAGTAATCATGCACAAATCGTGCACATCTATGCCAAGCGTGCGCCTGTGTCATAAGTAAAGGGCCGGCTGGCTTGACCGTTAAAGGGTGCTGTAACCCCCAAAGTACACTCCAGTCCAAACCAAAAAAAAAAATATTTTCTGTGTTTGTGAATTGTGTGCGCAGTAGCCGCACGTGCATCAACAAAGTAGTGCCAAGCGTGCGCCTGTGTCATAAGTAAAGGGCCAGCTGGCTTGACCGTTAAAGGGTGCTGTAACCCCCAAAGTACACTCCAGTCCAAACCAACAAAAAAATTATTTTCTGTTTGTGAATTGTGTGCGCAGTAGCCGCACGTGCATCAACAAAGTAGTGCCAAGCGTGCGCCTGTGTCATAAGTAAAGGGCCGGCTGGCTTGACCGTTAAAGGGTGCTGTAACCCCCAAAGTACACTCCAGTCCAAACCAAAAAAATATATATTTTCTGTGTTTGTGAATTGTGTGCACTGTGGCTGCACGTGCATCAACAGAGGAGCAGCGCCAAGCGTGCGCCTGTGTCCCATATGTAAAGAGCCGGCTGGCTCATTTCTTAAAAGGTGGTGTAACCCACAAAGTGCACTACTCTCCTGCAAAAATAAAAAAATATTTTCTGTGCTTGTGTGCGCTTTAGCCGCACGTATATATCAATATAACATAAATGGAGGACCAAACTTTCTCCGATAAAAATAAAATAGGGAAAGATCAAGAACCACTTCCTCCTAGTGCTGTTGCTGCTGCTGGGAGTTGTTCATCATCCCAGAGAGGAAGTAGGAACATCACTACTTTTACTAAACAATTGACCCTCCAACAGTCCCTAGCGATGAGGATGAAGTACGACAGCAGTCATCCTGAAGCAAAATGTATAACTGAGGCCTTGACTGCTATGTTGGTGTTAGACGTGCGTCTGGTATCCGCCATTAGTGCAGTGGGATTTAGACAATTGATGGAGGTAGTGTGTCCCCGGTTCCAAATCCCGTCTAGATTCCACCTGCATCCTCAAAGCAGCAGCGACAAGCGTGCGTCTGTCTGTTAAAGGGTGGTGACACCCTCAAAGTGTGCTACACAAACAATAAAAATATTGTTCTTTTTTTTTCTGTCTTTGTGAAATGTGTGGGCTGTAGCTGCACTTGCATCCTTAAAGCAGCAGTGACAAGTGTGCATCTGTCTGTTAAAGGGTGGTGACACCCTCAAAGTGAGCTACACAAACAATAAAAATATTGTTCTTTTTTTTTCTGTCTTTGTGAAATGTGTGGGCTGTAGCCGCACCTGCATCCTTAAAGCAGCAGCGACAAGCGTGCGTCTGTCTGTTAAAGGGTGGTGACACCCTCAAAGTGTGCTACACAAACAATAAAAATATTCTTCTTTTTTTTTCTGTCTTTGTGAATTGTGTGGGCTGTAGCCACACCTGCATCCTTAAAGCAGCAGCGACAAGCGTGCGTCTGTCTGTTAAAGGGTGGTGACACCCTCAAAGTGTGCTACACAAACAATAAAAATATTGTTCTTTTTTTTTCTGTCTTTGTGAATTGTGTGGGCTGTAGCCGCACTTGCATCCTCAAAGCAGCAGTGACAAGCGTGCGTCTGTCTGTTAAAGGGTGGTGACACCCTCAAAGTGTGCAACACAAGCAAAAAAAATATTGTTCTTTTTTTTCTGTCTTTGTGAAATGTGTGGGCTGTAGCCGCACCTGCATCCTTAAAGCAGCAGCGACAAGCGTGCGTCTGTCTGTTAAAGGGTGGTGACACCCTCAAAGTGTACTACACAAACAATAAAAATATTGTTCTTTTTTTTTCTGTCTTTGTGAATTGTGTGGGCTGTAGCCGCACTTGCATCCTCAAAGTAGCAGCGACAAACGTGCGTCTGTCTGTTAAAGGGTGCTGACACCCTCAAAGTGTGCTACACAAACAATAAAAATATTGTTCTTTTTTTTCTGTCTTTGTGAATTGTGTGGGCTGTAGCCGCACTTGCATCCTCAAAGCAGCAGTGACAAGCGTGCGTCTGTCTGTTAAAGGGTGGTGACACCCTCAAAGTGTGCTACACAAACAATAAAAATATTGTTCTTTTTTTTCTGTCTTTGTGACTTGTGTGGGCTGTAGCCGCACTTGCATCCTCAAAGCAGCAGTGACAAGCAAGCGTCTGTCTGTTAAAGGGTGGTGACACCCTCAAAGTGAGCTACACAAACAATAAAAATATTGTTCTTTTTTTTTCTCTTTGTGAATTGTGTGGGCTGTATCCGCACTTGCATCCTCAAAGCAGCAGCGCCAAGCGTGCGTCTGTCTGTTAAAGGGTGGTGACACCCTCAAAGTGAGCTACACAAACAATAAAAATATTGTTCTTTTTTTTTCTGTCTTTGTGAAATGTGTGGGCTGTAGCCACACCTGCATCCTTAAAGCAGCAGCGACAAGCGTGCGTCTGTCTGTTAAAGGGTGGTGACACCCTCAAAGTGTGCTACACAAACAATAAAAATATTGTTCTTTTTTTTCTGTCTTTGTGAAATGTGTGGGCTGTAGCCGCACCTGCATCCTTAAAGCAGCAGCGACAAGCGTGCATCTGTCTGTTAAAGGGTGGTGACACCCTCAAAGTGTACTACACAAACAATAAAAATATTCTTCTTTTTTTTTCTGTTTTTGTGAATTGTGTGGGCTGTAGCCGCACTTGCATCCTCAAAGTAGCAGCGACAAGCATGCATCTGTCTGTTAAAGGGTGCTGACACCCTCAAAGTGTGCTACACAAACAATAAAAATATTGTTCTTTTTTTTCTGTCTTTGTGAATTGTGTGGGCTGTAGCCGCACTTGCATCCTCAAAGCAGCAGTGACAAGCGTGCGTCTGTCTGTTAAAGGGTGGTGACACCCTCAAAGTGTGCTACACAAACAATAAAAATATTGTTCTTTTTTTTCTGTCTTTGTGAATTGTGTGGGCTGTAGCCGCACTTGCATCCTCAAAGCAGCAGCGACAAGCGTGCATCTGTCTGTTAAAGGGTGGTGACACCCTCAAAGTGAGCTACACAAACAATAAAAATATTGTTCTTTTTTTTTCTCTCTTTGTGAATTGTGTGGGCTGTAGCCGCACTTGCATCCTCAAAGCAGCAGCGACAAGCGTGCGTCTGTCTGTTAAAGGGTGGTGACACCCTCAAAGTGTGCTACACAAACAATAAAAATATTGTTCTTTTTTTTCTGTCTTTGTGAATTGTGTGGGCTGTAGCCGCACTTGCATCCTCAAAGCAGCAGCGACAAGCGTGCGTCTGTCTGTTAAAGGATTACATCGGTGACAGCATCCAAGTAGGCATGTCAGACAGTCCGTACCTGTACTGGCAGGAAAAAGAAGCAATTTGGAGGTCCCTGTACAAACTGGCTCTATTTTACCTGAGTTGCCCCCCCTCCAATGTGTACTCCGAAAGAGTGTTTAGTGCAGCCGGGAACCTTGTCAGCGAAAGGCGTAGGAGGTTGCTTCCACAAAATGTGGAGAAGATGATGTTCATAAAATGAATTATCAACTCTTCCAGGGAGACCAGCCTCCAGAACGTACAGAGGGACCTGTGGTTGTGGATTCCAGCGGGGACGAATTAATACTCTGTGAGGATGAGGATGTACACAACACTGAAGAGGGTGAGGAATCGGTGGATGAGGAGGATGAGGACGACATCTTGCCTCCGTAGAGCCAGTTTGTACAGGGACAGATTAATTGCCAGCTTGTTTTGTGGGGGCCCAAACGAACCAATCATTTCAGCCACAGTCGTGTGGCAGACCCTGGCGCTGAAATGTTTGGTTTGTTAAAGTGTGCATGTCCTGTTTATACAACATATTGGTGGGTGGGAGGGCCCAAGGACAATTCCATCTTGCACCTCTTTTTTTTCTTTGCATTATGTATAGTTTGGGGCTTAGTTTTTCAAACTGCCATCCTGTCTGCCACTGCAGTGCCACTCCTAGATGGACCACGTGTTTGTGCCGCCCACTCGTATCTCTTAGCATAGTCATCCAGCTACCTCGATGCAACCTTTTGGACATAAAAACACTATTGTGAGGTGTGAGGTGTTCAGAATAGACTGGAAATGAGTGGAAATTAAGGTTATTGAGGTTAATAGGAGCAGAAAAACCCACAAATTCTGTGATTTTAGCTGTTTTTATGCTTTTTTTCAAAAAAATACAGATCCAAAACACAAAACCCAGAACCCAAAACACGGAAGGGTGGTTTTGGCAAAACCAATCCAGATCCAAAACACGAAGAAAGATCCAGATCCAAAACCAAAACACAAAACACGAAAAGTGGCCGGTGCACACCCCTAGTACACACTGGGCGATATTACTGAGCGACTGCACGATTACGACATCGTAATCGTGCAATCGCTCAGTAATCATGCACAAATCGTGCACATCTATGCCAAGCGTGCGCCTGTGTCATAAGTAAAGGGCCGGCTGGCTTGACCGTTAAAGGGTGCTGTAACCCCCAAAGTACACTCCAGTCCAAACCAAAAAAAAAAATATTTTCTGTGTTTGTGAATTGTGTGCGCAGTAGCCGCACATGCATCAACAAAGTAGTGCCAAGCGTGCGCCTGTGTCATAAGTAAAGGGCCAGCTGGCTTGACCGTTAAAGGGTGCTGTAACCCCCAAAGTACACTCCAGTCCAAACCAACAAAAAAATTATTTTCTGTGTTTGTGAATTGTGTGCGCAGTAGCCGCACGTGCATCAACAAAGTAGTGCCAAGCGTGCGCCTGTGTCATAAGTAAAGGGCCGGTTGGCTTGACCGTTAAAGGGTGCTGTAACCCCCAAAGTACACTCCAGTCCAAACCAAAAAAATATATATTTTCTGTGTTTGTGAATTGTGTGCACTGTGGCTGCACGTGCATCAACAGAGGAGCAGCGCCAAGCGTGCGCCTGTGTCCCATATGTAAAGAGCCGGCTGGCTCATTTCTTAAAAGGTGGTGTAACCCACAAAGTGCACTACTCTCCTGCAAAAATAAAAAAATATTTTCTGTGCTTGTGTGCGCTTTAGCCGCACGTATATATCAATATAACATAAATGGAGGACCAAACTTTCTCCGATAAAAATAAAATAGGGAAAGATCAAGAACCACTTCCTCCTAGTGCTGTTGCTGCTGCTGGGAGTTGTTCATCATCCCAGAGAGGAAGTAGGAACATCACTACTTTTACTAAACAATTGACCCTCCAACAGTCCCTAGCGATGAGGATGAAGTACGACAGCAGTCATCCTGAAGCAAAATGTATAACTGAGGCCTTGACTGCTATGTTGGTGTTAGACGTGCGTCTGGTATCCGCCATTAGTGCAGTGGGATTTAGACAATTGATGGAGGTAGTGTGTCCCCGGTTCCAAATCCCGTCTAGATTCCACCTGCATCCTCAAAGCAGCAGCGACAAGCGTGCGTCTGTCTGTTAAAGGGTGGTGACACCCTCAAAGTGTGCTACACAAACAATAAAAATATTCTTCTTTTTTTTTCAGTCTTTGTGAATTGTGTGGGCTGTAGCTGCACTTGCATCCTCAAAGCAGCAGCGACAAGTGTGCATCTGTCTGTTAAAGGGTGGTGACACCCTCAAAGTGTGCTACACAAACAATAAAAATATTGTTCTTTTTTTTTCTGTCTTTGTGAAATGTGTGGGCTGTAGCTGCACTTGCATCCTTAAAGCAGCAGTGACAAGTGTGCATCTGTCTGTTAAAGGGTGGTGACACCCTCAAAGTGAGCTACACAAACAATAAAAATATTGTTCTTTTTTTTTCTATCTTTGTGAAATGTGTGGGCTGTAGCCGCACCTGCATCCTTAAAGCAGCAGCGACAAGCGTGCGTCTGTCTGTTAAAGGGTGGTGACACCCTCAAAGTGTGCTACACAAACAATAAAAATATTCTTCTTTTTTTTTCTGTCTTTGTGAATTGTGTGGGCTGTAGCCACACCTGCATCCTTAAAGCAGCAGCGACAAGCGTGCGTCTGTCTGTTAAAGGGTGGTGACACCCTCAAAGTGTGCTACACAAACAATAAAAATATTGTTCTTTTTTTTTCTGTCTTTGTGAATTGTGTGGGCTGTAGCCGCACTTGCATCCTCAAAGCAGCAGTGACAAGCGTGCGTCTGTCTGTTAAAGGGTGGTGACACCCTCAAAGTGTGCAACACAAGCAAAAAAAATATTGTTCTTTTTTTTCTCTTTGTGAAATGTGTGGGCTGTAGCCGCACCTGCATCCTTAAAGCAGCAGCGACAAGCGTGCGTCTGTCTGTTAAAGGGTGGTGACACCCTCAAAGTGTACTACACAAACAATAAAAATATTGTTCTTTTTTTTTCTGTCTTTGTGAATTGTGTGGGCTGTAGCCGCACTTGCTTCCTCAAAGTAGCAGCGACAAACGTGCGTCTGTCTGTTAAAGGGTGCTGACACCCTCAAAGTGTGCTACACAAACAATAAAAATATTGTTCTTTTTTTTCTGTCTTTGTGAATTGTGTGGGCTGTAGCCGCACTTGCATCCTCAAAGCAGCAGTGACAAGCGTGCGTCTGTCTGTTAAAGGGTGGTGACACCCTCAAAGTGTGCTACACAAACAATAAAAATATTGTTCTTTTTTTTCTGTCTTTGTGAATTGTGTGGGCTGTAGCCGCACTTGCATCCTCAAAGCAGCAGCGACAAGCAAGCGTCTGTCTGTTAAAGGGTGGTGACACCCTCAAAGTGAGCTACACAAACAATAAAAATATTGTTCTTTTTTTTTCTCTTTGTGAATTGTGTGGGCTGTATCCGCACTTGCATCCTCAAAGCAGCAGCGCCAAGCGTGCGTCTGTCTGTTAAAGGGTGGTGACACCCTCAAAGTGAGCTACACAAACAATAAAAATATTGTTCTTTTTTTTTCTGTCTTTGTGAAATGTGTGGGCTGTAGCCGCACCTGCATCCTTAAAGCAGCAGCGACAAGCGTGCGTCTGTCTGTTAAAGGGTGGTGACACCCTCAAAGTGTGCTACACAAACAATAAAAATATTGTTCTTTTTTTTCTGTCTTTGTGAAATGTGTGGGCTGTAGCCGCACCTGCATCCTTAAAGCAGCAGCGACAAGCGTGCATCTGTCTGTTAAAGGGTGGTGACACCCTCAAAGTGTACTACACAAACAATAAAAATATTCTTCTTTTTTTTTCTGTTTTTGTGAATTGTGTGGGCTGTAGCCGCACTTGCATCCTCAAAGTAGCAGCGACAAGCATGCATCTGTCTGTTAAAGGGTGCTGACACCCTCAAAGTGTGCTACACAAACAATAAAAATATTGTTCTTTTTTTTCTGTCTTTGTGAATTGTGTGGGCTGTAGCCGCACTTGCATCCTCAAAGCAGCAGTGACAAGCGTGCGTCTGTCTGTTAAAGGGTGGTGACACCCTCAAAGTGTGCTACACAAACAATAAAAATATTGTTCTTTTTTTTCTGTCTTTGTGAATTGTGTGGGCTGTAGCCGCACTTGCATCCTCAAAGCAGCAGCGACAAGCGTGCATCTGTCTGTTAAAGGGTGGTGACACCCTCAAAGTGAGCTACACAAACAATAAAAATATTGTTCTTTTTTTTTCTCTCTTTGTGAATTGTGTGGGCTGTAGCCGCACTTGCATCCTCAAAGCAGCAGCGACAAGCGTGCGTCTGTCTGTTAAAGGGTGGTGACACCCTCAAAGTGTGCTACACAAACAATAAAAATATTGTTCTTTTTTTTTCTGTCTTTGTGAATTGTGTGGGCTGTAGCCGCACTTGCATCCTCAAAGCAGCAGCGACAAGCGTGCGTCTGTCTGTTAAAGGATTACATCGGTGACAGCATCCAAGTAGGCATGTCAGACAGTCCGTACCTGTACTGGCAGGAAAAAGAAGCAATTTGGAGGTCCCTGTACAAACTGGCTCTATTTTACCTGAGTTGCCCCCCCTCCAATGTGTACTCCGAAAGAGTGTTTAGTGCAGCCGGGAACCTTGTCAGCGAAAGGCGTAGGAGGTTGCTTCCACAAAATGTGGAGAAGATGATGTTCATAAAATGAATTATCAACTCTTCCAGGGAGACCAGCCTCCAGAACGTACAGAGGGACCTGTGGTTGTGGATTCCAGCGGGGACGAATTAATACTCTGTGAGGATGAGGATGTACACAACACTGAAGAGGGTGAGGAATCGGTGGATGAGGAGGATGAGGACGACATCTTGCCTCCGTAGAGCCAGTTTGTACAGGGACAGATTAATTGCCAGCTTGTTTTGTGGGGGCCCAAACGAACCAATCATTTCAGCCACAGTCGTGTGGCAGACCCTGGCGCTGAAATGTTTGGTTTGTTAAAGTGTGCATGTCCTGTTTATACAACATATTGGTGGGTGGGAGGGCCCAAGGACAATTCCATCTTGCACCTCTTTTTTTTCTTTGCATTATGTATAGTTTGGGGCTTAGTTTTTCAAACTGCCATCCTGTCTGCCACTGCAGTGCCACTCCTAGATGGACCACGTGTTTGTGCCGCCCACTCGTATCTCTTAGCATAGTCATCCAGCTACCTCGATGCAACCTTTTGGACATAAAAACACTATTGTGAGGTGTGAGGTGTTCAGAATAGACTGGAAATGAGTGGAAATTAAGGTTATTGAGGTTAATAGGAGCAGAAAAACCCACAAATTCTGTGATTTTAGCTGTTTTTATGCTTTTTTTCAAAAAAATACAGATCCAAAACACAAAACCCAGAACCCAAAACACGGAAGGGTGGTTTTGGCAAAACCAATCCAGATCCAAAACACGAAGAAAGATCCAGATCCAAAACCAAAACACAAAACACGAAAAGTGGCCGGTGCACACCCCTAGTACACACTGGGCGATATTACTGAGCGACTGCACGATTACGACATCGTAATCGTGCAATCGCTCAGTAATCATGCACAAATCGTGCACATCTATGCCAAGCGTGCGCCTGTGTCATAAGTAAAGGGCCGGCTGGCTTGACCGTTAAAGGGTGCTGTAACCCCCAAAGTACACTCCAGTCCAAACCAAAAAAAAAAATATTTTCTGTGTTTGTGAATTGTGTGCGCAGTAGCCGCACGTGCATCAACAAAGTAGTGCCAAGCGTGCGCCTGTGTCATAAGTAAAGGGCCAGCTGGCTTGACCGTTAAAGGGTGCTGTAACCCCCAAAGTACACTCCAGTCCAAACCAACAAAAAAATTATTTTCTGTGTTTGTGAATTGTGTGCGCAGTAGCCGCACGTGCATCAACAAAGTAGTGCCAAGCGTGCGCCTGTGTCATAAGTAAAGGGCCGGCTGGCTTGACCGTTAAAGGGTGCTGTAACCCCCAAAGTACACTCCAGTCCAAACCAAAAAAATATATATTTTCTGTGTTTGTGAATTGTGTGCACTGTGGCTGCATGTGCATCAACAGAGGAGCAGCGCCAAGCGTGCGCCTGTGTCCCATATGTAAAGAGCCGGCTGGCTCATTTCTTAAAAGGTGGTGTAACCCACAAAGTGCACTACTCTCCTGCAAAAATAAAAAAATATTTTCTGTGCTTGTGTGCGCTTTAGCCGCACGTATATATCAATATAACATAAATGGAGGACCAAACTTTCTCCGATAAAAATAAAATAGGGAAAGATCAAGAACCACTTCCTCCTAGTGCTGTTGCTGCTGCTGGGAGTTGTTCATCATCCCAGTGAGGAAGTAGGAACATCACTACTTTTACTAAACAATTGACCCTCCAACAGTCCCTAGCGATGAGGATGAAGTACGACAGCAGTCATCCTGAAGCAAAACGTATAACTGAGGCCTTGACTGCTATGTTGGTGTTAGACGTGCGTCTGGTATCCGCCATTAGTGCAGTGGGATTTAGACAATTGATGGAGGTAGTGTGTCCCCGGTTCCAAATCCCATCTAGATTCCACCTGCATCCTCAAAGCAGCAGCGACACGCATGCGTCTGTCTGTTAAAGGGTGGTGACACCCTCAAAGTGTGCTACACAAACAATAAAAATATTCTTCTTTTTTTTTGTCTTTGTGAATTGTGTGGGCTGTAGCTGCACTTGCATCCTCAAAGCAGCAGCTACAAGCGTGCGTCTGTCTGTTAAAGGGTGGTGACACCCTCAAAGTGTGCGACACAAACAATAAAAATATTGTTCGTTTTTTTTCTGTCTTTGTGAAATGTGTGGGCTGTAGCCGCACCTGCATCCTTAAAGCAGCAGCGACAAGCGTGCGTCTGTCTGTTAAACGGTGGTGACACCCTCAAAGTGTACTACACAAACAATAAAAATATTGTTCTTTTTTTTTCTGTCTTTGTGAATTGTGTGGGCTGTAGCCGCACTTGCATCCTCAAAGCAGCAGCGACAAGCGTGCGTCTGTCTGTTAAAGGGTGCTGACACCCTCAAAGTGAGCTACACAAACAATAAAAATATTGTTCTTTTTTTTTCTGTCTTTGTGAATTGTGTGGGCTGTAGCCGCACTTGCATCCTCAAAGCAGCAGCGACAAGCGTGCGTCTGTCTGTTAAAGGGTGGTGACACCCTCAAAGTGTGCTACACAAACAATAAAAATATTGTTCTTTTTTTTTCTGTCTTTGTGAATTGTGTGGGCTGTAGCCGCACTTGCATCCTCAAAGCAGCAGCGACAAGCGTGCGTCTGTCTGTTAAAGGATTACATCGGTGACAGCATCCAAGTAGGCATGTCAGACAGTCCGTACCTGTACTGGCAGGAAAAAGAAGCAATTTGGAGGTCCCTGTACAAACTGGCTCCATTTTACCTGAGTTGCCCCCCCTCCAGTGTGTACTCCAAAAGAGTGTTTAGTGCAGCCGGGAACCTTGTCAGCGATAGGCATAGGAGGTTGCTTCCACAAAATGTGGAGAAGATGATGTTCATAAAATGAATTATCAACTCTTCCAGGGAGACCAGCCTCCAGAACGTACAGAGGGACCTGTGGTTGTGGATTCCAGCGGGGACGAATTAATACTCTGTGAGGATGAGGATGTACACAACACTGAAGAGGGTGAGGAATCGGTGGATGAGGAGGATGAGGACGACATCTTGCCTCCGTAGAGCCAGTTTGTGCAGGGACAGATTAATTGCCAGCTTGTTTTGTGGGGGCCCAAACGAACCAATCATTTCAGCCACAGTTGTGTGGCAGACCCTGGCGCTGAAATGTTTGGTTTGTTAAAGTGTGCATGTCCTGTTTATACAACATATTGGTGGGTGGGAGGGCCCAAGGACAATTCCATCTTGCACCTCTTTTTTTTCTTTGCATTATGTATAGTTTGGGGCTTAGTTTTTCAAACTGCCATCCTGTCTGCCATTGCAGTGCCACTCCTAGATGGACCATGTGTTTGTGCCGCCCACTCGTATCTCTTAGCATAGTCATCCAGCTACCTCGATGCAACCTTTTGGACATAAAAACACTATTGTGAGGTGTGAGGTGTTCAGAATAGACTGGAAATGAGTGGAAATTAAGGTTATTGAGGTTAATAATAGCATAGGAGCAGAAAAACCCACAAATTCTGTGATTTTAGCTGTTTTTATGCTTTTTTTCAAAAAAATACAGATCCAAAACACAAAACCCAGAACCCAAAACACGGAAGGGTGGTTTTGGCAAAACCAATCCAGATCCAAAACACGAAGAAAGATCCAGATCCAAAACCAAAACACAAAACACGAAAAGAGGCCGGTGCACACCCCTAGTACACACTGGGCGATATTACTGAGCGACTGCATGATTACGACATCGTAATCGTGCAATCGCTCAGTAATCATGCACAAATCGTGCACATCTATGCCAAGCGTACGCCTGTGTCATAAGTAAAGGGCCGGCTGGCTTGACCGTTAAAGGGTGCTGTAACCCCCAAAGTACACTCCAGTCCAAACCAAAAAAAAATAATTTTCTGTGTTTGTGAATTGTGTGCACTGTGGCTGCACGTGCATCAACAGAGGAGCAGTGCCAAGCGTGCGCCTGTGTCCCTGTACAAACTGGCTCTATTTTACCTGAGTTGCCCCCCCTCCAGTGTGTACTCCGAAAGAGTGTTTAGTGCAGCCGGGAACCTTGTCAGCGAAAGGCGTAGGAGGTTGCTTCCACAAAATGTGGAGAAGATGATGTTCATAAAATGAATTGTCAACTCTTCCAGGGAGACCAGCCTCCAGAACGTACAGAGGGACCTGTGGTTGTGGATTCCAGCGGGGATGAATTAATACTCTGTGAGGATGACGATGTACACAACACTGAAGAGGGTGAGGAATCGGTGGGTGAGGAGGATGAGGACGACATCTTGCCTCCGTAGAGCCAGTTTGTGCAGGGACAGATTAATTGCCAGCTTGTTTTGTGGGGGCCCAAACGAACCAATTATTTCAGCCACAGTCGTGTGGCAGACCCTGGCGCTGAAATGTTTGGTTTGTTAAAGTGTGCATGTCCTGTTTATACAACATAAGGGTGGGTGGGAGGGCCCAAGGACAATTCCATCTTGCACCTCTTTTTTTTCTTTGCATTATGTATAGTTTGGGGCCTAGTTTTTCAAACTGCCATCCTGTCTGCCACTGCAGTGCCACTCCTAGATGGACCACGTGTTTGTGCCGCCCACTCGTATCTCTTAGCATAGTCATCCAGCTACCTCGATGCAACCTTTTGGACATAAAAACACTATTGTGAGGTGTGAGGTGTTCAGAATAGACTGGAAATGAGTGGAAATTAAGGTTATTGAGGTTAATAGGAGCAGAAAAACCCACAAATTCTGTGATTTTAGCTGTTTTTATGCCTTTTTTCAAAAAAATACAGATCCAAAACACAAAACCCAGAACCCAAAACACGGAAGGGTGGTTTTGGCAAAACCAATCCAGATCCAAAACACGAAGAAAGATCCAGATCCAAAACCAAAACACAAAACACGAAAAGTGGCCGGTGCACACCCCTAGTACACACTGGGCGATATTACTGAGCGACTGCACTATTACGACATCGTAATCGTGCAATCGCTCAGTAATCATGCACAAATCGTGCACATCTATGCCAAGCGTGCGCCTGTGTCATAAGTAAAGGGCCGGCTGGCTTGACCGTTAAAGGGTGCTGTAACCCCCAAAGTACACTCCAGTCCAAACCAAAAAAAAAAATATTTTCTGTGTTTGTGAATTGTGTGCGCAGTAGCCGCACGTGTATCAACAAAGTAGTGCCAAGTGTGCGCCTGTGTCATAAGTAAAGGGCCGGCTGGCTTGACCGTTAAAGGGTGCTGTAACCCCCAAAGTACACTCCAGTCCAAACCAAAAAAAAAATTATTTTCTGTGTTTGTGAAATGTGTGCGCAGTAGCCGCACGTGCATCAACAAAGTAGTGCCAAGCGTGCGCCTGTGTCATAAGTAAAGGGCCGGCTGGCTTGACCGTTAAAGGGTGCTGTAACCCCCAAAGTACACTCCAGTCCAAACCAAAAAAAAAAATATTTTCTGTGTTTGTGAATTGTGTGCGCAGTAGCCGCACGTGCATCAACAAAGTAGTGCCAAGCGTGCGCCTGTGTCATAAGTAAAGGGCCGGCTGGCTTGACCATTAAAGGGTGCTGTAACCCCCAAAGTACACTCCTGTCCAAACCAAAAAAAAAATAATTTTCTGTGTTTGTGAATTGTGTGCGCAGTAGCCGCACGTGCATCAACAAAGTAGTGCCAAGCGTGCGCCTGTGTCATAAGTAAAGGGCCGGCTGGCTTGACCGTTAAAGGGTGCTGTAACCCCCAAAGTACACTCCTGTCCAAACCAAAAAAAAAATTATTTTCTGTCTTTGTGAATTGTGTGGGCTGTAGCCGCACTTGCATCCTCAAAGTAGCAGCGACAAGCGTGCGTCTGTCTGTTAAAGGGTGGTGACACCCTCAAAGTGTGCTACACAAACAATAAAAATATTGTTCTTTTTTTTTCTGTCTTTGTGAATTGTGTGGGCTGTAGCCGCACTTGCATCCTCAAAGCAGCAGCGACAAGCGTGCGTCTGTCTGTTAAAGGGTGGTGTAACTCTCAAAGTGCTCCAAAAAATAAAAAACTATTTTTTTAATGTGTTTGTGACTTGTGTGCGATGTAGCCGCACTTGCATCCTCAAAGCAGCAGCGACAAGCGTGCTTCTGTCTGTTAAAGGGTGGTGACACCCTCAAAGTGTGCTACACAAACAATAAAAATATTGTTCTTTTTTTTCTGTCTTTGTGAATTGTGTGGGCTGTAGCCGCACTTGCATCCTCAAAGCAGCAGTGACAAGCGTGCGTCTGTCTGTTAAAGGGTGGTGACACCCTCAAAGTGTGCGACACAAACAATAAAAATATTGTTCTTTTTTTTTCTGTCTTTGTGAAATGTGTGGGCTGTATCCCGCACCTGCATCCTTAAAGCAGCAGCGACAAGCGTGCGTCTGTCTGTTAAAGGGTGGTGACACCCTCAAAGTGTGCTACACAAACAATAAAAATATTCTTCTTTTTTTTCTGTCTTTGTGAAATGTGTGGGCTGTAGCCGCACCTGCATCCTTAAATCAGCAGCGACAAGCGTGCATCTGTCTGTTAAAGGCTGGTGACACCCTCAAAGTGTGCTACACAAACAATAAAAATATTGTTCTTTTTTTTTCTGTCTTTGTGAAATGTGTGGGCTGTAGCCGCACCTGCATCCTTAAAGCAGCAGCGACAAGCGTGCGTCTGTCTGTTAAAGGGTGGTGACACCCTCAAAGTGTGCTACACAAACAATAAAAATATTGTTCTTTTTTTTTCTGTCTATGTGAATTGTGTGGGCTGTAGCTGCACTTGCATCCTCAAAGCAGCAGCGACAAGCATGCGTCTGTCTGTTAAAGGGTGGTGACACCCTCAAAGTGTGCTACACAAGCAATAAAAATATTGTTCTTTTTTTACTGTCTTTGTGAAATGTGTGGGCTGTAGCCGCACCTGCATCCTTAAAGCAGCAGTGACAAGCGTGCGTCTGTCTGTTAAAGGGTGGTGACACCCTCAAAGTGTACTACACAAACAATAAAAATATTGTTCTTTTTTTTCTGTCTTTGTGAATTGTGTGGGCTGTAGCCGCACTTGCATCCTCAAAGCAGCAGTGACAAGCGTGCGTCTGTCTGTTAAAGGGTGGTGACACCCTCAACGTGTGCTACACAAACAATAAAAATATTGTTCTTTTTTTTCTGTCTTTGTGAATTGTGTGGGCTGTAGCCGCACTTGCATCCTCAAAGCAGCAGCGACAAGCGTGCATCTGTCTGTTAAAGGGTGGTGTAACGCTCAAAGTGCTCCAAAAAATAAAAAACTATTTTTTTAATGTGTTTGTGACTTGTGTGCGATGTAGCCGCACTTGCATCCTCAAAGCAGCAGCGACAAGCGTGCGTCTGTCTGTTAAAGGGTGGTGACACCCTCAAAGTGTACTACACAAACAATAAAAATATTCTTCTTTTTTTTTCTGTCTTTGTGAATTGTGTGGGCTGTAGCTGCACTTGCATCCTCAAAGCAGCAGCGACAAGCGTGCGTCTGTCTGTTAAAGGGTGGTGACACCCTCAAAGTGTGCTACACAAACAATAAAAATATTGTTCTTTTTTTTCTGTCTTTGTGAATTGTGTGGGCTGTAGCCGCACTTGCATCCTCAAAGCAGCAGCGACAAGCGTGCATCTGTCTGTTAAAGGGTGGTGACACCCTCAAAGTGTGCTACACAAACAATAAAAATATTGTTCTTTTTTTTTCTGTCTTTGTGAATTGTGTGGGCTGTAGCTGCACTTGCATCCTCAAAGCAGCAGCGACAAGCATGCGTCTGTCTGTTAAAGGGTGGTGACACCCTCAAAGTGTGCTACACAAACAATAAAAATATTGTTCTTTTTTTTTCTGTCTTTGTGAATTGTGTGGGCTGTAGCCGCACTTGCATCCTCAAAGCAGCAGCGACAAGCATGCGTCTGTCTGTTAAAGGGTGGTGACACCCTCAAAGTGTGCTACACAAACAATAAAAATATTCTTCTTTTTTTTTCTGTCTTTGTGAATTGTGTGGGCTGTAGCCGCACTTGCATCCTCAAAGCAGCAGCGACAAGCGTGCGTCTGTCTGTTAAAGGATTACATCGGTGACAGCATCCAAGTAGGCATGTCAGACAGTCCGTACCTGTACTGGCAGGAAAAAGAAGCAATTTGGAGGTCCCTGTACAAACTGGCTCTATTTTACCTGAGTTGCCCCCCTCCAGTGTGTACTCCGAAAGAGTGTTTAGTGCAGCCGGGAACCTTGTCAGCGTAAGGCGTAGGAGGTTGCTTCCACAAAATGTGGAGAAGATGATGTTCATAAAATGAATTATCAACTCTTCCAGGGAGACCAGCCTCCAGAACGTACAGAGGGACCTGTGGTTGTGGATTCCAGCGGGGACGAATTAATACTCTGTGAGGATGAGGATGTACACAACACTGAAGAGGGTGAGGAATCAGTGGGTGAGGAGGATGAGGACGACATCTTGCCTCCGTAGAGCCAGTTTGTGCAGGGACAGATTAATTGCCAGCTTGTTTTGAGGGGGCCCAAACGAACCAATCATTTCAGCCACAGTCGTGTGGCAGACCCTGGCGCTGAAATGTTTGGTTTGTTAAAGTGTGCATGTCCTGTTTATACAACATAAGGGTGGGTGGGAGGGCCCAAGGACAATTCAATCTTGCACCTCTTTTTTTTCTTTGCATTATGTATAGTTTGGGGCCTAGTTTTTCAAACTGCCATCCTGTCTGCCACTGCAGTGCCACTCCTAGATGGACCACGTGTTTGTGCCGCCCACTCGTATCTCTTAGCATAGTCATCCAGCTACCTCGATGCAACCTTTTGGACATAAAAACACTATTGTGAGGTGTTCAGAATAGAGACCGGAAATGAGTGGAAATTAAGGTTATTGAGGATAATAATAGCATAGGAGCAGAAAAACCCACAAATTCTGTGATTTTAGCTGTTTTTATTCTTTTTTTCAAAAAAATACAGATCCAAAACACAAAACCCAGAACCCAAAACACGGAAGGGTGGTTTTGGCAAAACCAATCCAGATCCAAAACACGAAGAAAGATCCAGATCCAAAACCAAAACACAAAACACGAAAAGTGGCCGGTGCACACCCCTAGTACACACTGGGCGATATTACTGAGCGACTGCACGATTACGACATCGTAATCGTGCAATCGCTCAGTAATCATGCACAAATCGTGCACATCTATGCCAAGCGTGCGCCTGTGTCATAAGTAAAGGGCCGGCTGGCTTGACCGTTAAAGGGTGCTGTAACCCCCAAAGTACACTCCAGTCCAAACCAAAAAAAAAAATATTTTCTCTGTGAATTGTGTGCGCAGTAGCCGCACGTGCATCAACAAAGTAGTGCCAAGTGTGCGCCTGTGTCATAAGTAAAGGGCCGGCTGGCTTTACCGTTAAAGGGTGCTGTAACCCCCAAAGTACACTCCAGTCCAAACCAAAAAAAAAATTATTTTCTGTGTTTGTGAATTGTGTGCGCAGTAGCCGCACGTGCATCAACAAAGTAATGCCAAGCGTGCGCCTGTGTCATAAGTAAAGGGCCGGCTGGCTTGACCGTTAAAGGGTGCTGTAACCCCCAAAGTACACTCCAGTCCAAACCAAAAAAAATAATATTTTCTGTGTTTGTGAATTGTGTGCGCAGTAGCCGCACGTGCATCAACAAAGTAGTGCCAAGCGTGCGCCTGTGTCATAAGTAAAGGGCCGGCTGGCTTGACCGTTAAAGGGTGCTGTAACCCCCAAAGTACACTCCTGTCCAAACCAAAAAAAAAATTATTTTCTGTGTTTGTGAATTGTGTGCGCAGTAGCCGCACGTGCATCAACAAAGTAGTGCCAAGCGTGCGCCTGTGTCATAAGTAAAGGGCCAGCTGGCTTGACCGTTAAAGGGTGCTGTAACTCCCAAAGTACACTCCAGTCCAAACCAAAAAAATAATAATTTTCCGTGTTTGTGAATTGTGTGCACTGTGGCTGCACGTGCATCAACAGAGGAGCAGCGCCAAGCGTGCGCCTGTGTCCCATAAGTAAAGAGCCGGTTGGCTCATTTCTTAAAGGGTGGTGTAACCCACAAAGTGCACTACTCTCCAGCAAAAATAAAAAAATATTTTCTGTGCTTGTGTGCGCTTTAGCCGCACGTATATATCAATATAACATAAATGGAGGACCAAACTTTCTTCGATAAAAATAAAATAGGGAAAGATCAAGAACCACTTCCTCCTAGTGCTGTTGCTGCTGCTGGGAGTTGTTCATCATCCCAGAGAGGAAGTAGGAACATCACTACTTTTACTAAACAATTGACCCTCCAACAGTCCCTAGCGATGAGGATGAAGTACGACAGCAGTCATCCTGAAGCAAAACGTATAACTGAGGCCTTGACTGCTATGTTGGTGTTAGACGTGCGTCTGGTATCTGCCATTAGAGCAGTGGGATTTAGACAATTGATGGAGGTAGTGTGTCCCCGGTTCCAAATCCCGTCTAGATTCCACCTGCATCCTCAAAGCAGCAGCGACAAGCGTGCGTCTGTCTGTTAAAGGGTGGTGACACCCTCAAAGTGTGCTACACAAACAATAAAAATATTCTTCTTTTTTTTTCTGTCTTTGTGAATTGTGTGGGCTGTAGCTGCACTTGCATCCTCAAAGCAGCAGCGACAAGCGTGCATCTGTCTGTTAAAGGGTGGTGACACCCTCAAAGTGTGCTACACAAACAATAAAAATATTGTTCTTTTTTTTTCTGTCTTTGTGAAATGTGTGGGCTGTAGCTGCACTTGCATCCTTAAAGCAGCAGCGACAAGTGTGCTTCTGTCTGTTAAAGGGTGGTGACACCCTCAAAGTGTGCTACACAAACAATAAAAATATTGTTCTTTTTTTTTCTGTCTTTGTGAAATGTGTGGGCTGTATCCCGCACTTGCATCCTTAAAGCAGCAGCGACAAGCGTGCGTCTGTCTGTTAAAGGGTGGTGACACCCTCAAAGTGTGCTACACAAACAATAAAAATATTGTTCTTTTTTTTCTGTCTTTGTGAAATGTGTGGGCTGTAGTCGCTCCTGCATCCTCAAAGCAGCAGCGACAAGCGTGCGTCTGTCTGTTAAAGGGTGGTGACACCCTCAAAGTGTGCTACACAAACAATAAAAATATTGTTCTTTTTTTTTCTGTCTTTTTGAAATGTGTGGGCTGTTGCCGCACCTGCATCCTTAAAGCAGCAGCGACAAGCGTGCATCTGTCTGTTAAAGGGTGGTGACACCCTCAAAGTGTGCTACACAAACAGTAAAAATATTCTTCTTTTTTTTTCTGTCTTTGTGAATTGTGTGGGCTGTAGCCGCACTTGCATCCTCAAAGCAGCAGCGACAAGCGTGCGTCTGTCTGTTAAAGGGTGGTGACACCCTCAAAGTGTGCTACACAAGCAAAAAAAATATTGTTCTTTTTTTTCTGTCTTTGTGAAATGTGTGGGCTGTAGCCGCACCTGCATCCTTAAAGCAGCAGTGACAAGCGTGCGTCTGTCTGTTAAAGGGTGGTGACACCCTCAAAGTGTACTACACAAACAATAAAAATATTGTTCTTTTTTTTCTGTCTTTGTGAATTGTGTGGGCTGTAGCCGCACTTGCATCCTCAAAGCAGCAGCGACAAGCGTGCGTCTGTCTGATAAAGCGTGGTGACACCCTCAAAGTGTGCTACACAAACAATAAAAATATTGTTCTTTTTTTACTGTCTTTGTGAATTGTGTGGGCTGTAGCTGCACTTGCATCCTCAAAGCAGCAGCGACAAGCGTGCGTCTGTCTGTTAAAGGGTGGTGACACCCTCAAAGTGTGCTACACAAACAATCAAAATATTGTTCTTTTTTTTTCAGTCTTTGTGAAATGTGTGGGCTGTAGCTGCACTTGCATCCTAAAAGCAGCAGCGACAAGTGTGCGTCTGTCTGTTAAAGAGTGGTGACACCCTCAAAGTGTGCTACACAAACAATAAAAATATTGTTCTTTTTTTTCTGTCTTTGTGAAATGTGTGGGCTGTATCCCGCACCTGCTTCCTTAAAGCAGCAGCGACAAGCGTGCGTCTGTCTGTTAAAGAGTGGTGACACCCTCAAAGTGTGCTACACAAACAATAAAAATATTGTTCTTTTTTTTCTGTCTTTGTGAAATGTGTGGGCTGTATCCCGCACCTGCTTCCTTAAAGCAGCAGCGACAAGCGTGCGTCTGTCTGTTAAAGGGTGGTGACACCCTCAAAGTGTGCTACACAAACAATAAAAATATTGTTCTTTTTTTTTCAGTCTTTGTGAAATGTGTGGGCTGTAGCCGCACCTGCATCCTTAAAGCAGCAGCGACAAGCGTGCCTCTGTCTGTTAAAGGGTGGTGACACCCTCAAAGTGTGCTACACAAGCAAAAAAAATATTGTTCTTTTTTTTCTGTCTTTGTGAAATGTGTGGGCTGTATCCGCACCTGCATCCTTAAAGCAGCAGCGACAAGCGTGTGTCTGTCTGTTAAAGGGTGGTGACACCCTCAAAGTGTACTACACAAACAATAAAAATATTGTTATTTTTTTTTCTGTCTTTGTGAATTGTGTGGGCTGTAGCCGCACTTGCATCCTCAAAGCAGCAGCGACAAGCGTGCGTCTGTCTTTTAAAGGGTGGTGACACCCTCAAAGTGTGCTACACAAGCAAAAAAAATATTGTTCTTTTTTTTCTGTCTTTGTGAAATGTGTGGGCTGTAGCCGCACCTGCATCCTTAAAGCAGCAGCGACAAGCGTGCATCTGTCTGTTAAAGGGTGGTGACACCCTCAAAGTGTACTACACAAACAATAAAAATATTGTTCTTTTTTTTTCTGTCTTTGTGAATTGTGTGGGCTGTAGCCGCACTTGCATACTCAAAGTAGCAGCGACAAGCGTGCGTCTGTCTGTTAAAGGGTGGTGACACCCTCAAAGTGTGCTACACAAACAATAAAAATATTGTTCTTTTTTTCTGTCTTTGTGAATTGTGTGGGCTGTAGCCGCACTTGCATCCTCAAAGCAGCAGCGACAAGCGTGCGTCTGTCTGTCAAAGGGTGGTGACACCCTCAAAGTGTGCTACACAAACAATAAAAATATTGTTCTTTTTTTTCTGTCTTTGTGAATTGTGTGGGCTGTAGCCGCACTTGCATCCTCAAAGCAGCAGCGACAAGCGTGTGTCTGTCTGTTAAAGGGTGGTGTAACTCTCAAAGTGCTCCAAAAAATAAAAAACTATTTTTTTAATGTGTTTGTGACTTGTGTGCGATGTAGCCGCACTTGCATCCTCAAAGTAGCAGCGACAAGCATGCGTCTGTCTGTTAAAGGGTGGTGACACCCTCAAAGTGTGCTACACAAACAATAAAAATATTCTTCTTTTTTTTTCTGTCTTTGTGAATTGTGTGGGCTGTAGCTGCACTTGCATCCTCAAAGCAGCAGCGACAAGCGTGCGTCTGTCTGTTAAAGGGTGGTGACACCCTCAAAGTGTGCTACACAAACAATAAAAATATTGTTCTTTTTTTTCTGTCTTTGTGAATTGTGTGGGCTGTAGCCGCACTTGCATCCTCAAAGCAGCAGCGACAAGCATGCATCTGTCTGTTAAAGGGTGGTGACACCCTCAAAGTGTGCTACACAAACAATAAAAATATTGTTCTTTTTTTTTCTGTCTTTGTGAATTGTGTGGGCTGTAGCCGCACTTGCATCCTCAAAGCAGCAGCGACAAGCGTGCGTCTGTCTGTTAAAGGATTACATCGGTGACAGCATCCAAGTAGGCATGTCAGACAGTCCGTACCTGTACTGGCAGGAAAAAGAAGCAATTTGGAGGTCCCTGTACAAACTGGCTCTATTTTACCTGAGTTGCACCCCCTCCAGTGTGTACTCTTAAAGAGTGTTTAGTGCAGCCGGGAACCTTGTCAGCGAAAGGCGTAGGAGGTTGCTTCCACAAAATGTGGAGAAGATGATGTTCATAAAATGAATTATCAACTCTTCCAGGGAGACCAGCCTCCAGAACGTACAGAGGGACCTGTGGTTGTGGATTCCAGCGGGGACGAATTAATACTCTGTGAGGATGAGGATGTACACAACACTGAAGAGGGTGAGGAATCGGTGGATGAGGAGGATGAGGACGACATCTTGCCTCCGTAGAGCCAGTTTGTGCAGGGACAGATTAATTGCCAGCTTGTTTTGTGGGGGCCCAAACGAACCAATCATTTCAGCCACAGTCGTGTGGCAGACCCTGGCGCTGAAATGTTTGGTTTGTTAAAGTGTGCATGTCCTGTTTATACAACATATTGGTGGGTGGGAGGGCCCAAGGACAATTCCATCTTGCACCTCTTTTTTTTCTTTGCATTATGTATAGTTTGGGGCCTAGTTTTTCAAACTGCCATCCTGTCTGCCACTGCAGTGCCACTCCTAGATGGACCACGTGTTTGTGCCGCCCACTCGTATCTCTTAGCATAGTCATCCAGCTACCTCGATGCAACCTTTTGGACATAAAAACACTATTGTGAGGTGTGAGGTGTTCAGAATAGACTGGAAATGAGTGGAAATTAAGGTTATTGAGGTTAATAATAGCATAGGAGCAGAAAAACCCACAAATTCTGTGATTTTAGCTGTTTTTATGCTTTTTTTCAAAAAAATACAGATCCAAAACACAAAACCCAAAACACGGAAGGGTGGTTTTGGCAAAACCAATCCAGATCCAAAACACGAAGCAAGATCCAGATCCAAAACCAAAACACAAAACACGAAAAGTGGCCGGTGCACACCCCTAGTACACACTGGGCGATATTACTGAGCGACTGCACGATTACGACATCGTAATCGTGCAATCGCTCAGTAATCATGCACAAATCGTGCACATCTATGCCAAGCGTGCGCCTGTGTCATAAGTAAAGGGCCGGCTGGCTTGACCGTTAAAGGGTGCTGTAACCCCCAAAGTACACTCCAGTCCAAACCAAAAAAAAAATATTTTCTGTGTTTGTGAATTGTGTGCGCAGTAGCCGCACGTGCATCAACAAAGTAGTGCCAAGCGTGCGCCTGTGTCATAAGTAAAGGGCCGGCTGGCTTGACCATTAAAGGATGCTGTAAACCCCAAAGTACACTCCAGTCCAAACCAAAAAAAAAAATATTTTCTGTGTTTGTGAATTGTGTGCGCAGTAGCCGCACGTGCATCAACAAAGTAGTGCCAAGCGTGCGCCTGTGTCATAAGTAAAGGGCCGGCTGGCTTGACCGTTAAAGGGTGCTGTAACCCCCAAAGTACACTCCAGTCCAAACCAAAAAAATATATATTTTCTGTGTTTGTGAATTGTGTGCGCAGTAGCCGCACGTGCATCAACAAAGTAGTGCCAAGCGTGCGCCTGTGTCATAAGTAAAGGGCCGGCTGGCTTGACCGTTAAAGTGTACTGTAACCCCCAAAGTACACTCCAGTCCAAACCAAAAAAAAAATAATTTTCTGTGTTTGTGAATTGTGTGCACTGTGGCTGCACGTGCATCAACAGAGGACCAGCGCCAAGCGTGCGCCTGTGTCCCATAAGTAAAGAGCCGGCTGGCTCATTTCTTAAAGGGTGGTATAACCCACAAAGTGCACTACTCTCCAGCAAAAATTAAAAAATATTTTCTGTGCTTGTGTGCGCTTTAGCCGCACGTATATATCAATATAACATAAATGGAGGACCAAACTTTCTCCGATAAAAATAAAATAGGGAAAGATCAAGAACCACTTCCTCCTAGTGCTGTTGCTGCTGCTGGGAGTTGTTCATCATCCCAGAGAGGAAGTAGGAACATCACTACTTTTACTAAACAATTGACCCTCCAACAGTCCCTAGCGATGAGGATGAAGTACGACAGCAGTCATCCTGAAGCAAAACGTATAACTGAGGCCTTGACTGCTATGTTGGTGTTAGACGTGCGTCTGGTATCCGCCATTAGTGCAGTGGGATTTAGACAATTGATGGAGGTAGTGTGTCCCCGGTTCCAAATCCCATCTAGATTCCACTTGCATCCTCAAAGCAGCAGCGACAAGTGTGCGTCTGTCTGTTAAAGGGTGGTGACACCCTCAAAGTGTGCTACACAAACAATAAAAATATTCTTCTTTTTTTTTCTGTCTTTGTGAATTGTGTTGGCTGTAGCTGTACTTGCATTCTCAAAGCAGCAGCGACAAGCGTGCGTCTGTCTGTTAAAGGGTGGTGACACCCTCAAAGTGTGCGACACAAACAATAAAAATATTGTTCTTTTTTTTTCTGTCTTTGTGAAATGTGTGGGCTGTAGCTGCACTTGCATCCTTAAAGCAGCAGCGACAAGCGTGCGCCTGTCTGTTAAAGGGTGGTGACACCCTCAAAGTGTGCTACACAAACAATAAAAATATTGTTCTTTTTTTTTCTGTCTTTGTGAAATGTGTGGGCTGTATCCCACACCTGCATCCTTAAAGCAGCAGCGACAAGCGTGCGTCTGTCTGTTAAAGGGTGGTGACACCCTCAAAGTGTGCTACACAAACAATAAAAATATTGTTCTTTTTTTTCTGTCTTTGTGAAATGTGTGGGCTGTAGCCGCACCTGCATCCTTAAAGCAGCAGCGACAAGCGTGCGTCTGTCTGTTAAAGGGTGGTGACACCCTCAAAGTGTGCTACACAAACAATAAAAATATTTTTCTTTTTTTTTCTGTCTTTGTGAAATGTGTGGGCTGTAGCCGCACCTGCATCCTTAAAGCAGCAGCGACAAGTGTGCGTCTGTCTGTTAAAGGGTGGTGACACCCTCAAAGTGTGCTACACAAACAATAAAAATATTGTTCTTTTTTTCTGTCTTTGTGAATTGTGTGGGCTGTAGCCGCACTTGCATCCTCAAAGCAGCAGTGACAAGCGTGCGTCTGTCTGTTAAAGGGTGGTGACACCCTCAAAGTGTGCTACACAAACAATAAAAATATTGTTCTTTATTTTCTGTCTTTGTGAACTGTGTGGGCTATAGCCGCACTTGCATCCTCAAAGCAGCAGCGACAAGCGTGCGTCTGTCTTTTAAAGGGTGGTGACACCCTCAAAGTGTGCTACACAAACAATAAAAATATTGTTCTTTTTTTTTCTGTCTTTGTGAATTGTGTGGGCTGTAGCCGCACTTGCATCCTCAAAGCAGCAGCGACAAGCATGCGTCTGTCTGTTAAAGGGTGGTGACACCCTCAAAGTGTGCTACACAAACAATAAAAATATTGTTCTTTTTTTTTCTGTCTTTGTGAATTGTGTGGGCTGTAGCTGCACTTGCATCCTCAAGGCAGCAGCGACAAGCGTGCGTCTCTCTGTTAAAGGGTGGTGACACCCTCAAAGTGTGCTACACAAACAATAAAAATATTGTTCTTTTTTTTTCTGTCTTTGTGAATTGTGTGGGCTGTAGCCACACTTGCATCCTCAAAGTAGCAGCGACAAGCGTGCGTCTGTCTGTTAAAGGGTGGTGACACCCTCAAAGTGTGCTACACAAACAATAAAAATATTGTTCTTTTTTTTTCTGTCTTTGTGAATTGTGTGGGCTGTAGCCGCACTTGCATCCTCAAAGTAGCAGCGACAAGCGTGCGTCTGTCTGTTAAAGGGTGGTGTAACTCTCAAAGTGCTCCAAAAAATAAAAAACTATTTTTTTTATGTGTTTGTGACTTGTGTGCGATGTAGCCGCACTTGCATCCTCAAAGCAGCAGCGACAAGCATGCGTCTGTCTGTTAAAGGGTGGTGACACCCTCAAAGTGTGCTACACAAACAATAAAAATATTGTTCTTTTTTTTTCTGTCTTTGTGAATTGTGTGGGCTGTAGCCGCACTTGCATCCTCAAAGCAGCAGCGACAAGCGTGCGTCTCTCTGCTAAAGGGTGGTGACACCCTCAAAGTGTGC
Organism: Taudactylus pleione; assembly: GCA_031769625.1. NCBI lineage: Eukaryota > Metazoa > Chordata > Amphibia > Anura > Myobatrachidae > Taudactylus > Taudactylus pleione. Next base: position 37,416,972 of record JAUIMM010000031.1, on the reverse strand, counting down.
TACACAAACAATAAAAATATTGTTCTTTTTTTTTCTGTCTTTGTGAAATGTGTGGGCTGTAGCCGCACCTGCATCCTTAAAGCAGCAGCGACAAGCGTGTGTCTGTCTGTTAAAGGGTGGTGACACCCTCAAAGTGTGTGACACAAACAATAAAAATATTGTTCTTTTTTTTTCTGTCTTTGTGAATTGTGTGGGCTGTAGCCGCACTTGCATCCTCAAAGCAGCAGCGACAAGCGTGCGTCTGTCTGTTAAAGGGTGGTGTAACTCTCAAAGTGCTCCAAAAAATAAAAAACTATTTTTTTTATGTGTTTGTGACTTGTGTGCGATGTAGCCGCACTTGCATCCTCAAAGCAGCAGCGACAAGCGGGCGTCTGTCTGTTAAAGGGTGGTGACACCCTCAAAGTGTGCTACACAAACAATAAAAATATTGTTCTTTTTTTTTCTGTCTTTGTGAATTGTGCGGGCTGTAGCTGCACTTGCATCCTCAAAGCAGCAGCGACAAGCGTGCGTCTCTCTGTTAAAGGGTGGTGACACCCTCAAAGTGTGCTACACAAACAATAAAAATATTGTTCTTTTTTTTTCTGTCTTTGTGAATTGTGTGGGCTGTAGCCGCACTTGCATCCTCAAAGTAGCAGCGACAAGCGTGCGTCTGTCTGTTAAAGGGTGGTGACACCCTCAAAGTGTGCTACACAAACAATAAAAATATTGTTCTTTTTTTTCTGTCTTAGTGAATTGTGTGGGCTGTAGCTGCACTTGCATCCTCAAAGCAGCAGCGACAAGCGTGCGTCTGTCTGTTAAAGGGTGGTGACACCCTCAAAGTGTGCTACACAAACAATAAAAATATTGTTCTTTTTTTTTCTGTCTTTGTGAATTGTGTGGGCTGTAGCCGCACTTGCATCCTCAAAGTAGCAGCGACAAGCGTGCGTCTGTCTGTTAAAGGGTGGTGTAACTCTCAAAGTGCTCCAAAAAATAAAAAACTATTTTTTTTATGTGTTTGTGACTTGTGTGCGATGTAGCCGCACTTGCATCCTCAAAGCAGCAGCGACAAGCGTGCGTCTGTCTGTTAAAGGGTGGTGACACCCTCAAAGTGTGCTACACAAACAATAAAAATATTGTTCTTTTTTTTTCTGTCTTTGTGAATTGTGTGGGCTGTAGCCGCACTTGCATCCTCAAAGCAGCAGCGACAAGCGTGCGTCTGTCTGTTAAAGGGTGGTGACACCCTCAAAGTGTGCTACACAAACAATAAAAATATTGTTCTTTTTTTTTCTGTCTTTGTGAATTGTGTGGGCTGTAGCCGCACTTGCATCCTCAAAGCAGCAGCGACAAGCATGCGTCTGTCTGTTAAAGGGTGGTGACACCCTCAAAGTGTGCTACACAAACAATAAAAATATTGTTCTTTTTTTTTCTGTCTTTGTGAATTGTGTGGGCTGTAGCTGCACTTGCATCCTCAAGGCAGCAGCGACAAGCGTGCGTCTCTCTGTTAAAGGGTGGTGACACCCTCAAAGTGTGCTACACAAACAATAAAAATATTGTTCTTTTTTTTCTGTCTTTGTGAATTGTGTGGGCTGTAGCCACACTTGCATCCTCAAAGTAGCAGCGACAAGCGTGCGTCTGTCTGTTAAAGGGTGGTGACACCCTCAAAGTGTGCTACACAAACAATAAAAATATTGTTCTTTTTTTTTCTGTCTTTGTGAATTGTGTGGGCTGTAGCCGCACTTGCATCCTCAAAGTAGCAGCGACAAGCGTGCGTCTGTCTGTTAAAGGGTGGTGTAACTCTCAAAGTGCTCCAAAAAATAAAAAACTATTTTTTTTATGTGTTTGTGACTTGTGTGCGATGTAGCCGCACTTGCATCCTCAAAGCAGCAGCGACAAGCGTGCGTCTGTCTGTTAAAGGGTGGTGACACCCTCAAAGTGTGCTACACAAACAATAAAAATATTGTTCTTTTTTTTTCTGTCTTTGTGAATTGTGTGGGCTGTAGCCGCACTTGCATCCTCAAAGCAGCAGCGACAAGCGTGCGTCTCTCTGCTAAAGGGTGGTGACACCCTCAAAGTGTGCTACACAAACAATAAAAATATTGTTCTTTTTTTTTCTGTCTTTGTGAAATGTGTGGGCTGTAGCCGCACCTGCATCCTTAAAGCAGCAGCGACAAGCGTGTGTCTGTCTGTTAAAGGGTGGTGACACCCTCAAAGTGTGTGACACAAACAATAAAAATATTGTTCTTTTTTTTTCTGTCTTTGTGAATTGTGTGGGCTGTAGCCGCACTTGCATCCTCAAAGCAGCAGCGACAAGCGTGCGTCTGTCTGTTAAAGGGTGGTGTAACTCTCAAAGTGCTCCAAAAAATAAAAAACTATTTTTTTTATGTGTTTGTGACTTGTGTGCGATGTAGCCGCACTTGCATCCTCAAAGCAGCAGCGACAAGCGGGCGTCTGTCTGTTAAAGGGTGGTGACACCCTCAAAGTGTGCTACACAAACAATAAAAATATTGTTCTTTTTTTTTCTGTCTTTGTGAATTGTGCGGGCTGTAGTTGCACTTGCATCCTCAAAGCAGCAGCGACAAGCGTGCGTCTCTCTGTTAAAGGGTGGTGACACCCTCAAAGTGTGCTACACAAACAATAAAAATATTGTTCTTTTTTTTTCTGTCTTTGTGAATTGTGTGGGCTGTAGCCGCACTTGCATCCTCAAAGTAGCAGCGACAAGCGTGCGTCTGTCTGTTAAAGGGTGGTGACACCCTCAAAGTGTGCTACACAAACAATAAAAATATTGTTCTTTTTTTTCAGTCTTTGTGAATTGTGTGGGCTGTAGCCGCACTTGCATCCTCAAAGCAGCAGTGACAAGCGTGCGTCTGTCTGTTATAGGGTGGTGACACCCTCAAAGTGTGCTACACAAACAATAAAAATATTGTTCTTTTTTTTCTGTCTTTGTGAATTGTGTGGGCTGTAGCCGCACTTGCATCCTCAAAGCAGCAGCGACAAGCGTGCATCTGTCTTTTAAAGGGTGGTGACACCCTCAAAGTGTGCTACACAAACAATAAAAATATTGTTCTTTTTTTTCTGTCTTAGTGAATTGTGTGGGCTGTAGCTGCACTTGCATCCTCAAAGCAGCAGCGACAAGCGTGCGTCTGTCTGTTAAAGGGTGGTGACACCCTCAAAGTGTGCTACACAAACAATAAAAATATTGTTCTTTTTTTTTCTGTCTTTGTGAATTGTGTGGGCTGTAGCCGCACTTGCATCCTCAAAGTAGCAGCGACAAGCGTGCGTCTGTCTGTTAAAGGGTGGTGTAACTCTCAAAGTGCTCCAAAAAATAAAAAACTATTTTTTTTAAGTGTTTGTGACTTGTGTGCGATGTAGCCGCACTTGCATCCTCAAAGCAGCAGCGACAAGCGTGCGTCTGTCTGTTAAAGGGTGGTGACACCCTCAAAGTGTGCTACACAAACAATAAAAATATTGTTCTTTTTTTTTCTGTCTTTGTGAATTGTGTGGGCTGTAGCCGCACTTGCATCCTCAAAGCAGCAGCGACAAGCGTGCGTCTGTCTGTTAAAGGGTGGTGACACCCTCAAAGTGTGCTACACAAACAATAAAAATATTGTTCTTTTTTTTTCTGTCTTTGTGAATTGTGTGGGCTGTAGCTGCACTTGCATCCTCAAAGCAGCAGCGACAAGCATGCGTCTCTCTGTTAAAGGGTGGTGACACCCTCAAAGTGTGCTACACAAACAATAAAAATATTGTTCTTTTTTTTTCTGTCTTTGTGAATTGTGTGGGCTGTAGCCGCACTTGCATCCTCAAAGTAGCAGCGACAAGCGTGCGTCTGTCTGTTAAAGGGTGGTGACACCCTCAAAGTGTGCTACACAAACAATAAAAATATTGTTCTTTTTTTTCTGTCTTTGTGAATTGTGTGGCCTGTAGCCGCACTTGCATCCTCAAAGCAGCAGTGACAAGCGTGCATCTGTCTGTTAAAGGGTGGTGACACCCTCAAAGTGTGCTACACAAACAATAAAAATATTGTTCTTTTTTTTCTGTCTTTGTGAATTGTGTAGGCTGTAGCCGCACTTCCATCCTCAAAGCTGCAGCGACAAGCGTGCGTCTGTCTGTTAAAGGGTGGTGACACCCTCAAAGTGTGCTACACAAACAATAAAAATATTGTTCTTTTTTTCTCTGTCTTTGTGAATTGTGTGGGCTGTAGCCGCACTTGCATCCTCAAAGCAGCAGCGACAAGCGTGCGTCTGTCTGTTAAAGGGTGGTGTAACTCTCAAAGTGCTCCAAAAAACAAAAAACTATTTTTTTAATGTGTATGTGACTTGTGTGCGATGTAGCCGCACTTGCATCCTCAAAGCAGCAGCGACAAGCGTGCGTCTGTCTGTTAAAGGGTGGTGACACCCTCAAAGTGTGCTACACAAACAATAAAAATATTGTTTTTTTTTTTTCTGTCTTTGTGAAATGTGTGGGCTGTATCCCGCACCTGCATCCTTAAAGCAGCAGCGACAAGCGTGCATCTGTCTTTTAAAGGGTTGGGACACCCTCAAAGTGTGCTACACAAACAATAAAAATATTGTTCTTTTTTTTTCTATCTTTGTGAATTGTGTGGGCTGTAGCCGCACTTGCATCCTTAAAGCAGCAGCGACAAGCGTGTGTCTGTCTGTTAAAGGGTGGTGACACCCTCAAAGTGTGTGACACAAACAATAAAAATATTGTTCTTTTTTTTTCTGTCTTTGTGAATTGTGTGGGCTGTAGCCGCACTTGCATCCTCAAAGCAGCAGCGACAAGCGTGCGTCTGTCTGTTAAAGGGTGGTGTAACTCTCAAAGTGCTCCAAAAAATAAAAAACTATTTTTTTATGTGTTTGTGACTTGTGTGCGATGTAGCCGCACTTGCATCCTCAAAGCAGCAGCGACAAGCGGGCGTCTGTCTGTTAAAGGGTGGTGACACCCTCAAAGTGTGCTACACAAACAATAAAAATATTGTTCTTTTTTTTTCTGTCTTTGTGAATTGTGTGGGCTGTAGCTGCACTTGCATCCTCAAGGCAGCAGCGACAAGCGTGCGTCTCTCTGTTAAAGGGTGGTGACACCCTCAAAGTGTGCTACACAAACAATAAAAATATTGTTCTTTTTTTTTCTGTCTTTGTGAATTGTGTGGGCTGTAGCCACACTTGCATCCTCAAAGTAGCAGCGACAAGCGTGCGTCTGTCTGTTAAAGGGTGGTGACACCCTCAAAGTGTGCTACACAAACAATAAAAATATTGTTCTTTTTTTTTCTGTCTTTGTGAATTGTGTGGGCTGTAGCCGCACTTGCATCCTCAAAGTAGCAGCGACAAGCGTGCGTCTGTCTGTTAAAGGGTGGTGTAACTCTCAAAGTGCTCCAAAAAATAAAAAACTATTTTTTTTATGTGTTTGTGACTTGTGTGCGATGTAGCCGCACTTGCATCCTCAAAGCAGCAGCGACAAGCGTGCGTCTGTCTGTTAAAGGGTGGTGACACCCTCAAAGTGTGCTACACAAACAATAAAAATATTGTTCTTTTTTTTTCTGTCTTTGTGAATTGTGTGGGCTGTAGCCGCACTTGCATCCTCAAAGCAGCAGCGACAAGCGTGCGTCTCTCTGCTAAAGGGTGGTGACACCCTCAAAGTGTGCTACACAAACAATAAAAATATTGTTCTTTTTTTTTCTGTCTTTGTGAAATGTGTGGGCTGTAGCCGCACCTGCATCCTTAAAGCAGCAGCGACAAGCGTGTGTCTGTCTGTTAAAGGGTGGTGACACCCTCAAAGTGTGTGACACAAACAATAAAAATATTGTTCTTTTTTTTTCTGTCTTTGTGAATTGTGTGGGCTGTAGCCGCACTTGCATCCTCAAAGCAGCAGCGACAAGCGTGCGTCTGTCTGTTAAAGGGTGGTGTAACTCTCAAAGTGCTCCAAAAAATAAAAAACTATTTTTTTTATGTGTTTGTGACTTGTGTGCGATGTAGCCGCACTTGCATCCTCAAAGCAGCAGCGACAAGCGGGCGTCTGTCTGTTAAAGGGTGGTGACACCCTCAAAGTGTGCTACACAAACAATAAAAATATTGTTCTTTTTTTTTCTGTCTTTGTGAATTGTGCGGGCTGTAGTTGCACTTGCATCCTCAAAGCAGCAGCGACAAGCGTGCGTCTCTCTGTTAAAGGGTGGTGACACCCTCAAAGTGTGCTACACAAACAATAAAAATATTGTTCTTTTTTTTTCTGTCTTTGTGAATTGTGTGGGCTGTAGCCGCACTTGCATCCTCAAAGTAGCAGCGACAAGCGTGCGTCTGTCTGTTAAAGGGTGGTGACACCCTCAAAGTGTGCTACACAAACAATAAAAATATTGTTCTTTTTTTTCAGTCTTTGTGAATTGTGTGGGCTGTAGCCGCACTTGCATCCTCAAAGCAGCAGTGACAAGCGTGCGTCTGTCTGTTATAGGGTGGTGACACCCTCAAAGTGTGCTACACAAACAATAAAAATATTGTTCTTTTTTTTCTGTCTTTGTGAATTGTGTGGGCTGTAGCCGCACTTGCATCCTCAAAGCAGCAGCGACAAGCGTGCATCTGTCTTTTAAAGGGTGGTGACACCCTCAAAGTGTGCTACACAAACAATAAAAATATTGTTCTTTTTTTTCTGTCTTAGTGAATTGTGTGGGCTGTAGCTGCACTTGCATCCTCAAAGCAGCAGCGACAAGCGTGCGTCTGTCTGTTAAAGGGTGGTGACACCCTCAAAGTGTGCTACACAAACAATAAAAATATTGTTCTTTTTTTTTCTGTCTTTGTGAATTGTGTGGGCTGTAGCCGCACTTGCATCCTCAAAGTAGCAGCGACAAGCGTGCGTCTGTCTGTTAAAGGGTGGTGTAACTCTCAAAGTGCTCCAAAAAATAAAAAACTATTTTTTTTATGTGTTTGTGACTTGTGTGCGATGTAGCCGCACTTGCATCCTCAAAGCAGCAGCGACAAGCGTGCGTCTGTCTGTTAAAGGGTGGTGACACCCTCAAAGTGTGCTACACAAACAATAAAAATATTGTTCTTTTTTTTTCTGTCTTTGTGAATTGTGTGGGCTGTAGCCGCACTTGCATCCTCAAAGCAGCAGCGACAAGCGTGCGTCTGTCTGTTAAAGGGTGGTGACACCCTCAAAGTGTGCTACACAAACAATAAAAATATTGTTCTTTTTTTTTCTGTCTTTGTGAATTGTGTGGGCTGTAGCTGCACTTGCATCCTCAAAGCAGCAGCGACAAGCATGCGTCTCTCTGTTAAAGGGTGGTGACACCCTCAAAGTGTGCTACACAAACAATAAAAATATTGTTCTTTTTTTTTCTGTCTTTGTGAATTGTGTGGGCTGTAGCCGCACTTGCATCCTCAAAGTAGCAGCGACAAGCGTGCGTCTGTCTGTTAAAGGGTGGTGACACCCTCAAAGTGTGCTACACAAACAATAAAAATATTGTTCTTTTTTTTCTGTCTTTGTGAATTGTGTGGCCTGTAGCCGCACTTGCATCCTCAAAGCAGCAGTGACAAGCGTGCATCTGTCTGTTAAAGGGTGGTGACACCCTCAAAGTGTGCTACACAAACAATAAAAATATTGTTCTTTTTTTTCTGTCTTTGTGAATTGTGTAGGCTGTAGCCGCACTTCCATCCTCAAAGCTGCAGCGACAAGCGTGCGTCTGTCTGTTAAAGGGTGGTGACACCCTCAAAGTGTGCTACACAAACAATAAAAATATTGTTCTTTTTTTCTCTGTCTTTGTGAATTGTGTGGGCTGTAGCCGCACTTGCATCCTCAAAGCAGCAGCGACAAGCGTGCGTCTGTCTGTTAAAGGGTGGTGTAACTCTCAAAGTGCTCCAAAAAACAAAAAACTATTTTTTTAATGTGTATGTGACTTGTGTGCGATGTAGCCGCACTTGCATCCTCAAAGCAGCAGCGACAAGCGTGCGTCTGTCTGTTAAAGGGTGGTGACACCCTCAAAGTGTGCTACACAAACAATAAAAATATTGTTTTTTTTTTTTCTGTCTTTGTGAAATGTGTGGGCTGTATCCCGCACCTGCATCCTTAAAGCAGCAGCGACAAGCGTGCATCTGTCTTTTAAAGGGTTGGGACACCCTCAAAGTGTGCTACACAAACAATAAAAATATTGTTCTTTTTTTTCTATCTTTGTGAATTGTGTGGGCTGTAGCCGCACTTGCATCCTTAAAGCAGCAGCGACAAGCGTGTGTCTGTCTGTTAAAGGGTGGTGACACCCTCAAAGTGTGTGACACAAACAATAAAAATATTGTTCTTTTTTTTTCTGTCTTTGTGAATTGTGTGGGCTGTAGCCGCACTTGCATCCTCAAAGCAGCAGCGACAAGCGTGCGTCTGTCTGTTAAAGGGTGGTGTAACTCTCAAAGTGCTCCAAAAAATAAAAAACTATTTTTTTATGTGTTTGTGACTTGTGTGCGATGTAGCCGCACTTGCATCCTCAAAGCAGCAGCGACAAGCGGGCGTCTGTCTGTTAAAGGGTGGTGACACCCTCAAAGTGTGCTACACAAACAATAAAAATATTGTTCTTTTTTTTTCTGTCTTTGTGAATTGTGTGGGCTGTAGCCGCACTTGCATCCTCAAAGCAGCAGTGACAAGCGTGCGTCTGTCTGTTAAAGGGTGGTGACACCCTCAAAGTGTGCTACACAAACAATAAAAATATTGTTCTTTTTTTTTCTGTCTTTGTGAATTGTGTGGGCTGTAGCCGCACTTGCATCCTCAAAGCAGCAGCGACAAGCGTGCGTCTGTCTGTTAAAGGGTGGTGACACCCTCAAAGTGTGCTACACAAACAATAAAAATATTGTTCTTTTTTTTCTGTCTTTGTGAATTGTGTGGGCTGTAGCCGCACTTGCAACCTCAATGCAGCAGTGACAAGCGTGCGTCTGTCTGTTAAAGGGTGGTGACACCCTCAAAGTGTGCTACACAAACAATAAAAATATTGTTCTTTTTTTTCTGTCTTTGTGAATTGTGTGGGCTGTAGCCGCACTTGCATCCTCAAAGCAGCAGCGACAAGCGTGCGTCTGTCTTTTAAAGGGTGGTGACACCCTCAAAGTGTGCTACACAAACAATAAAAATATTGTTCTTTTTTTTTCTGTCTTTGTGAATTGTGTGGGCTGTAGCCGCACTTGCATCCTCAAAGCAGCAGCGACAAGCGTGCGTCTGTCTGTTAAAGGGTGGTGACACCCTCAAAGTGTGCTACACAAACAATAAAAATATTGTTCTTTTTTTTTCTGTCTTTGTGAATTGTGTGGGCTGTAGCTGCACTTGCATCCTCAAAGCAGCAGCGACAAGCGTGCGTCTCTCTGTTAAAGGGTGGTGACACCCTCAAAGTGTGCTACACAAACAATAAAAATATTGTTCTTTTTTTTTCTGTCTTTGTGAATTGTGTGGGCTGTAGCCGCACTTGCATCCTCAAAGTAGCAGCGACAAGCGTGCGTCTGTCTGTTAAAGGGTGGTGACACCCTCAAAGTGTGCTACACAAACAATAAAAATATTGTTCTTTTTTTTCTGTCTTAGTGAATTGTGTGGGCTGTAGCCGCACTTGCATCCTCAAAGCAGCAGCGACAAGCGTGCGTCTGTCTGTTAAAGGGTGGTGACACCCTCAAAGTGTGCTACACAAACAATAAAAATATTGTTCTTTTTTTTTCTGTCTTTGTGAATTGTGTGGGCTGTAGCCGCACTTGCATCCTCAAAGTAGCAGCGACAAGCGTGCGTCTGTCTGTTAAAGGGTGGTGTAACTCTCAAAGTGCTCCAAAAAATAAAAAACTATATTTTTTATGTGTTTGTGACTTGTGTGCGATGTAGCCGCACTTGCATCCTCAAAGCAGCAGCGACAAGCGTGCGTCTGTCTGTTAAAGGGTGGTGACACCCTCAAAGTGTGCTACACAAACAATAAAAATATTGTTCTTTTTTTTTCTGTCTTTGTGAATTGTGTGGGCTGTAGCCGCACTTGCATCCTCAAAGCAGCAGCGACAAGCGTGCGTCTGTCTGTTAAAGGGTGGTGACACCCTCAAAGTGTGCTACACAAACAATAAAAATATTGTTCTTTTTTTTTCTGTCTTTGTGAATTGTGTGGGCTGTAGCTGCACTTGCATCCTCAAAGCAGCAGCGACAAGCATGCGTCTCTCTGTTAAAGGGTGGTGACACCCTCAAAGTGTGCTACACAAACAATAAAAATATTGTTCTTTTTTTTTCTGTCTTTGTGAATTGTGTGGGCTGTAGCCGCACTTGCATCCTCAAAGTAGCAGCGACAAGCGTGCGTCTGTCTGTTAAAGGGTGGTGACACCCTCAAAGTGTGCTACACAAACAATAAAAATATTGTTCTTTTTTTTCTGTCTTTGTGAATTGTGTGGCCTGTAGCCGCACTTGCATCCTCAAAGCAGCAGTGACAAACGTGCGTCTGTCTGTTAAAGGGTGGTGACACCCTCAAAGTGTGCTACACAAACAATAAAAATATTGTTCTTTTTTTTCTGTCTTTGTGAATTGTGTAGGCTGTAGCTGCACTTCCATCCTCAAAGCAGCAGCGACAAGCGTGCGTCTGTCTGTTAAAGGGTGGTGACACCCTCAAAGTGTGCTACACAAACAATAAAAATATTGTTCTTTTTTTTTCTGTCTTTGTGAATTGTGTGGGCTGTAGCCGCACTTGCATCCTCAAAGCAGCAGCGACAAGCGTGCGTCTGTCTGTTAAAGGGTGGTGTAACTCTCAAAGTGCTCCAAAAAACAAAAAACTATTTTTTTAATGTGTATGTGACTTGTGTGCGATGTAGCCGCACTTGCATCCTCAAAGCAGCAGCGACAAGCGTGCGTCTGTCTGTTAAAGGGTGGTGACACCCTCAAAGTGTGCTACACAAACAATAAAAATATTGTTTTTTTTTTTTCTGTCTTTGTGAAATGTGTGGGCTGTATCCCGCACCTGCATCCTTAAAGCAGCAGCGACAAGCGTGCATCTGTCTTTTAAAGGGTTGGGACACCCTCAAAGTGTGCTACACAAACAATAAAAATATTGTTCTTTTTTTTTCTATCTTTGTGAATTGTGTGGGCTGTAGCCGCACTTGCATCCTTAAAGCAGCAGCGACAAGCGTGTGTCTGTCTGTTAAAGGGTGGTGACACCCTCAAAGTGTGTGACACAAACAATAAAAATATTGTTCTTTTTTTTTCTGTCTTTGTGAATTGTGTGGGCTGTAGCCGCACTTGCATCCTCAAAGCAGCAGCGACAAGCGTGCGTCTGTCTGTTAAAGGGTGGTGTAACTCTCAAAGTGCTCCAAAAAATAAAAAACTATTTTTTTATGTGTTTGTGACTTGTGTGCGATGTAGCCGCACTTGCATCCTCAAAGCAGCAGCGACAAGCGGGCGTCTGTCTGTTAAAGGGTGGTGACACCCTCAAAGTGTGCTACACAAACAATAAAAATATTGTTCTTTTTTTTTCTGTCTTTGTGAATTGTGTGGGCTGTAGCCGCACTTGCATCCTCAAAGCAGCAGTGACAAGCGTGCGTCTGTCTGTTAAAGGGTGGTGACACCCTCAAAGTGTGCTACACAAACAATAAAAATATTGTTCTTTTTTTTTCTGTCTTTGTGAATTGTGTGGGCTGTAGCCGCACTTGCATCCTCAAAGTAGCAGCGACAAGCGTGCGTCTGTCTGTTAAAGGGTGGTGACACCCTCAAAGTGTGCTACACAAACAATAAAAATATTGTTCTTTTTTTTCTGTCTTTGTGAATTGTGTGGGCTGTAGCCGCACTTGCATCCTCAATGCAGCAGTGACAAGCGTGCGTCTGTCTGTTAAAGGGTGGTGACACCCTCAAAGTGTGCTACACAAACAATAAAAATATTGTTCTTTTTTTTCTGTCTTTGTGAATTGTGTGGGCTGTAGCCGCACTTGCATCCTCAAAGCAGCAGCGACAAGCGTGCGTCTGTCTTTTAAAGGGTGGTGACACCCTCAAAGTGTGCTACACAAACAATAAAAATATTGTTCTTTTTTTTTCTGTCTTTGTGAATTGTGTGGGCTGTAGCCGCACTTGCATCCTCAAAGCAGCAGCGACAAGCGTGCGTCTGTCTGTTAAAGGGTGGTGACACCCTCAAAGTGTGCTACACAAACAATAAAAATATTGTTCTTTTTTTTTCTGTCTTTGTGAATTGTGTGGGCTGTAGCTGCACTTGCATCCTCAAAGCAGCAGCGACAAGCGTGCATCTCTCTGTTAAAGGGTGGTGACACCCTCAAAGTGTGCTACACAAACAATAAAAATATTGTTCTTTTTTTTTCTGTCTTTGTGAATTGTGTGGGCTGTAGCCGCACTTGCATCCTCAAAGTAGCAGCGACAAGCGTGCGTCTGTCTGTTAAAGGTTGGTGACACCCTCAAAGTGTGCTACACAAACAATAAAAATATTGTTCTTTTTTTTTCTGTCTTTGTGAATTGTGTGGGCTGTAGCCGCACTTGCATCCTCAAAGCAGCAGCGACAAGCGTGCGTCTGTCTGTTAAAGGGTGGTGTAACTCTCAAAGTGCTCCAAAAAATAAAAAACTATTTTTTTTATGTGTTTGTGACTTGTGTGCGATGTAGCCGCACTTGCATCCTCAAAGCAGCAGCGACAAGCGTGCGTCTGTCTGTTAAAGGGTGGTGACACCCTCAAAGTGTGCTACACAAACAATAAAAATATTGTTCTTTTTTTTTCTGTCTTTGTGAATTGTGTGGGCTGTAGCCGCACTTGCATCCTCAAAGCAGCAGCGACAAGCGTGCGTCTGTCTGTTAAAGGGTGGTGACACCCTCAAAGTGTGCTACACAAACAATAAAAATATTGTTCTTTTTTTTTCTCTCTTTGTGAATTGTGTGGGCTGTAGCTGCACTTGCATCCTCAAAGCAGCAGCGACAAGCGTGCGTCTCTCTGTTAAAGGGTGGTGACACCCTCAAAGTGTGCTACACAAACAATAAAAATATTGTTCTTTTTTTTCTGTCTTTGTGAATTGTGTGGGCTGTAGCCGCACTTGCATCCTCAAAGTAGCAGCGACAAGCGTGCGTCTGTCTGTTAAAGGGTGGTGACACCCTCAAAGTGTGCTACACAAACAATAAAAATATTGTTCTTTTTTTTCTGTCTTTGTGAATTGTGTGGGCTGTAGCCGCACTTGCATCCTCAAAGCAGCAGTGACAAGCGTGCGTCTGTCTGTTAAAGGGTGGTGACACCCTCAAAGTGTGCTACACAAACAATAAAAATATTGTTCTTTTTTTTTTGTCTTTGTGAATTGTGTAGGCTGTAGCCGCACTTCCATCCTCAAAGCAGCAGCGACAAGCGTGCGTCTGTCTGTTAAAGGGTGGTGACACCCTCAAAGTGTGCTACACAAACAATAAAAATATTGTTCTTTTTTTTTCTGTCTTTGTGAATTGTGTGGGCTGTAGCCGCACTTGCATCCTCAAAGCAGCAGCGACAAGCGTGCGTCTGTCTGTTAAAGGGTGGTGTAACTTTCAAAGTGCTCCAAAAAATAAACAACTATTTTTTAATGTGTTTGTGACTTGTGTGCGATGTAGCCGCACTTGCATCCTCAAAGCAGCAGCGACAAGCATGTGTCTGTCTGTTAAAGGGTGGTGACACCCTCAAAGTGTGCTACACAAACAATAAAAATATTGTTGTTTTTTTTTCTGTCTTTGTGAAATGTGTGGGCTGTATCCCGCACCTGCATCCTTAAAGCAGCAGCGACAAGCGTGCGTCTGTCTGTTAAAGGGTTGGGACACCCTCAAAGTGTGCTACACAAACAATAAAAATATTGTTCTTTTTTTTCTATCTTTGTGAAATGTGTGGGCTGTAGCCGCACCTGCATCCTTAAAGCAGCAGCGACAAGCGTGCATCTGTCTGTTAAAGGGTGGTGACACCCTCAAAGTGTGCTACACAAACAATAAAAATATTGTTCTTTTTTTTTCTGTCTTTGTGAATTGTGTGGGCTGTAGCCACACTTGCATCCTCAAAGTAGCAGCGACAAGCGTGCGTCTGTCTTTTAAAGGGTGGTGACACCCTCAAAGTGTGCTACACAAACAATAAAAATATTGTTCTTTTTTTTCTGTCTTTGTGAATTGTGTGGGCTGTAGCCGCACTTGCATCCTCAAAGCAGCAGTGACAAGCGTGCGTCTGTCTGTTAAAGGGTGGTGACACCCTCAAAGTGTGCTACACAAACAATAAAAATATTGTTCTTTTTTTTCTGTCTTTGTGAATTGTGTGGGCTGTAGCCGCACTTGCATCCTCAAAGCAGCAGCGACAAGCGTGCGTCTGTCTGTTAAAGGGTGGTGACACCCTCAAAGTGTGCTACACAAACAATAAAAATATTGTTCTTTTTTTTTCTGTCTTTGTGAATTGTGTGGGCTGTAGCCGCACTTGCATCCTCAAAGCAGCAGCGACAAGCGTGCGTCTCTCTGTTAAAGGGTGGTGTAACTCTCAAAGTGCTCCAAAAAATAAAAAACTATTTTTTAATGTGTTTGTGACTTGAGTGCGATGTAGCCGCACTTGCATCATCAAAGCAGCAGCGACAAGCGTGTGTCTGTCTGTTAAAGCGTGGTGACACCCTCAAAGTGTGCTACACAAACAATAAAAATATTGTTTTTTTTTTTTCTGTCTTTGTGAAATGTGTGGGCTGTATCCCGCACCTGCATCCTTAAAGCAGCAGCGACAAGCGTGCGTCTGTCTGTTAAAGGGTTGGGACACCCTCAAAGTGTGCTACACAAACAATAAAAATATTGTTCTTTTTTTTTCTATCTTTGTGAAATGTGTGGGCTGTAGCCGCACCTGCATCCTTAAAGCAGCAGCGACAAGCGTGCATCTGTCTGTTAAAGGGTGGTGACACCCTCAAAGTGTGCTACACAAACAATAAAAATATTGTTCTTTTTTTTTCTGTCTTTGTGAATTGTGTGGGCTGTAGCCACACTTGCATCCTCAAAGTAGCAGCGACAAGCGTGCGTCTGTCTTTTAAAGGGTGGTGACACCCTCAAAGTGTGCTACACAAACAATAAAAATATTGTTCTTTTTTTTCTGTCTTTGTGAATTGTGTGGGCTGTAGCCGCACTTGCATCCTCAAAGCAGCAGTGACAAGCGTGCGTCTGTCTGTTAAAGGGTGGTGACACCCTCAAAGTGTGCTACACAAACAATAAAAATATTGTTCTTTTTTTTCTGTCTTTGTGAATTGTGTGGGCTGTAGCCGCACTTGCATCCTCAAAGCAGCAGCGACAAGCGTGCGTCTGTCTGTTAAAGGGTGGTGACACCCTCAAAGTGTGCTACACAAACAATAAAAATATTGTTCTTTTTTTTTCTGTCTTTGTGAATTGTGTGGGCTGTAGCCGCACTTGCATCCTCAAAGCAGCAGCGACAAGCGTGCGTCTGTCTGTTAAAGGGTGGTGTAACTCTCAAAGTGCTCCAAAAAATAAAAAACTATTTTTTTAATGTGTTTGTGACTTGTGTGCGATGTAGCCGCACTTGCATCCTCAAAGCAGCAGCGACAAGCGTGCGTCTGCCTGTTAAAGGGTGGTGACACCCTCAAAGTGTGCTACACAAACAATAAAAATATTCTTCTTATTTTTTCTGTCTTTGTGAATTGTGTGGGCTGTAGCTGCACTTGCATCCTCAAAGCAGCAGCGACAAGCATGCGTCTGTCTGTTAAAGGGTGGTGACACCCTCAAAGTGTGCTACACAAACAATAAAAATATTGTTCTTTTTTTTTCTGTCTTTGTGAATTGTGTGGGCTGTAGCTGCACTTGCATCCTCAAAGCAGCAGCGACAAGCGTGCATCTGTCTGTTAAAGGGTGGTGACACCCTCAAAGTGTGCTACACAAACAATAAAAATATTGTTATTTTTTTTTCTGTCTTTGTGAATTGTGTGGGCTGTAGCCGCACTTGCATCCTCAAAGCAGCAGCGACAAGCGTGCGTCTGTCTGTTAAAGGGTGGTGACACCCTCAAAGTGTGCTACACAAACAATAAAAATATTGTTCTTTTTTTTCTATCTTTGTGAAATGTGTGGGCTGTAGCCGCACCTGCATCCTTAAAGCAGCAGCGACAAGCGTGCGTCTCTCTGTTAAAGGGTGGTGTAACTCTCAAAGTGCTCCAAAAAATAAAAAACTATTTTTTAATGTGTTTGTGACTTGTGTGCGATGTAGCCGCACTTGCATCATCAAAGCAGCAGCGACAAGCGTGTGTCTGTCTGTTAAAGCGTGGTGACACCCTCAAAGTGTGCTACACAAACAATAAAAATATTGTTGTTTTTTTTTCTGTCTTTGTGAAATGTGTGGGCTGTATCCCGCACCTGCATCCTTAAAGCAGCAGCGACAAGCGTGCGTCTGTCTGTTAAAGGGTTGGGACACCCTCAAAGTGTGCTACACAAACAATAAAAATATTGTTCTTTTTTTTTCTATCTTTGTGAAATGTGTGGGCTGTAGCCGCACCTGCATCCTTAAAGCAGCAGCGACAAGCGTGCATCTGTCTGTTAAAGGGTGGTGACACCCTCAAAGTGTGCTACACAAACAATAAAAATATTGTTCTTTTTTTTTCTGTCTTTGTGAATTGTGTGGGCTGTAGCCACACTTGCATCCTCAAAGTAGCAGCGACAAGCGTGCGTCTGTCTTTTAAAGGGTGGTGACACCCTCAAAGTGTGCTACACAAACAATAAAAATATTGTTCTTTTTTTTCTGTCTTTGTGAATTGTGTGGGCTGTAGCCGCACTTGCATCCTCAAAGCAGCAGTGACAAGCTTGCGTCTGTCTGTTAAAGGGTGGTGACACCCTCAAAGTGTGCTACACAAACAATAAAAATATTGTTCTTTTTTTTCTGTCTTTGTGAATTGTGTGGGCTGTAGCCGCACTTGCATCCTCAAAGCAGCAGTGACAAGCGTGCGTCTGTCTGTTAAAGGGTGGTGACACCCTCAAAGTGTGCTACACAAACAATAAAAATATTGTTCTTTTTTTTCTGTCTTTGTGAATTGTGTGGGCTGTAGCCGCACTTGCATCCTCAAAGCAGCAGCGACAAGCGTGCGTCTGTCTGTTAAAGGGTGGTGACACCCTCAAAGTGTGCTACACAAACAATAAAAATATTGTTCTTTTTTTTTCTGTCTTTGTGAATTGTGTGGGCTGTAGCCGCACTTGCATCCTCAAAGCAGCAGCGACAAGCGTGCGTCTGTCTGTTAAAGGGTGGTGTAACTCTCAAAGTGCTCCAAAAAATAAAAAACTATTTTTTTAATGTGTTTGTGACTTGTGTGCGATGTAGCCGCACTTGCATCCTCAAAGCAGCAGCGACAAGCGTGCGTCTGCCTGTTAAAGGGTGGTGACACCCTCAAAGTGTGCTACACAAACAATAAAAATATTCTTCTTATTTTTTCTGTCTTTGTGAATTGTGTGGGCTGTAGCTGCACTTGCATCCTCAAAGCAGCAGCGACAAGCATGCGTCTGTCTGTTAAAGGGTGGTGACACCCTCAAAGTGTGCTACACAAACAATAAAAATATTGTTCTTTTTTTTTCTGTCTTTGTGAATTGTGTGGGCTGTAGCTGCACTTGCATCCTCAAAGCAGCAGCGACAAGCGTGCATCTGTCTGTTAAAGGGTGGTGACACCCTCAAAGTGTGCTACACAAACAATAAAAATATTGTTATTTTTTTTTCTGTCTTTGTGAATTGTGTGGGCTGTAGCCGCACTTGCATCCTCAAAGCAGCAGCGACAAGCGTGCGTCTGTCTGTTAAAGGGTGGTGACACCCTCAAAGTGTGCTACACAAACAATAAAAATATTCTTCTTTTTTTTTCTGTCTTTGTGAATTGTGTGGGCTGTAGCCGCACTTGCATCCTCAAAGCAGCAGCGACAAGCGTGCGTCTGTCTGTTAAAGGATTACATCAGTGACAGCATCCAAGTAGGCATGTTAGACAGTCCATACCTGTACTGGCAGGAAAAAGAAGCAATTTGGAGGTCCCTGTACAAACTGGCTCTATTTTACCTGAGTTGCCCCCCCTCCAGTGTGTACTCCGAAAGAGTGTTTAGTGCAGCCGGGAACCTTGTCAGCGAAAGGCGTAGGAGGTTGCTTCCACAAAATGTGGAGAAGATGATGTTCATAAAATGAATTATCAACTCTTCCAGGGAGACCAGCCTCCAGAACGTACAGAGGGACCTGTGGTTGTGGATTCCAGCGGGGACGAATTAATACTCTGTGAGGATGAGGATGTACACAACACTGAAGAGGGTGAGGAATCGGTGGGTGAGGAGGATGAGGACGACATCTTGCCTCCGTAGAGCCAGTTTGTGCAGGTACATATTAATTGCCAGCTTGTTTTGTGGGGGCCCAAACGAACCAATCATTTCAGCCACAGTCGTGTGGCAGACCCTGGCGCTGAAATGTTTGGTTTGTTAAAGTGTGCATGTCCTGTTTATACAACATATTGGTGGGTGGGAGGGCCCAAGGACAATTCCATCTTGCACCTCTTTTTTTTCTTTGCATTATGTATAGTTTGGGGCCTAGTTTTTCAAACTGCCATCCTGTCTGCCACTGCAGTGCCACTCCTAGATGGACCACGTGTTTGTGCCGCCCACTCGTATCTCTTAGCATAGTCATCCAGCTACCTCGATGCAACCTTTTGGACATAAAAACACTATTGTGAGGTGTGAGGTGTTCAGAATAGACTGGAAATGAGTGGAAATTAAGGTTATTGAGGTTAATAATAGCATAGGAGCAGAAAAACCCACAAATTCTGTGATTTTAGCTGTTTTTATGCTTTTTTTCAAAAAAATACAGATCCAAAACACAAAACCCAGAACCCAAAACACGGAAGGGTGGTTTTGGCAAAACCAATCCAGATCCAAAACACGAAGAAAGATCCAGATCCAAAACCAAAACACAAAACACGAAAAGTGGCCGGTGCACACCCCTAGTACACACTGGGCGATATTACTGAGCGACTGCACGATTACGACATCGTAATCGTGCAATCGCTCAGTAATCATGCACAAATCGTGCACATCTATGCCAAGCGTGCGCCTGTGTCATAAGTAAAGGGCCAGCTGGCTTGACCGTTAAAGGGTGCTGTAACCCCCAAAGTACACCCCAGTCCAAACCAAAAAAAAAAATATTTTCTGTGTTTGTGAATTGTGTGCGCAGTAGCCGCACGTGCATCAACAAAGTAGTGCCAAGTGTGCGCCTGTGTCATAAGTAAAGGGCCGGCTGGCTTTACCGTTAAAGGGTGCTGTAACCCCCAAAGTACACTCCAGTCCAAACCAAAAAAAAAATTATTTTCTGTGTTTGTGAATTGTGTGCGCAGTAGCCGCACGTGCATCAACAAAGTAGTGCCAAGCGTGCACCTGTGTCATAAGTAAAGGGCCGTCTGGCTTGACCGTTAAAGGGTGCTGTAACCCACAAAGTACACTCCAGTCCAAACCAAATAAAAAAATATTTTCTGTGTTTGTGAATTGTGTGCGCAGTAGCCGCACGTGCATCAACAAAGTAGTGCCAAGCGTGCGCCTGTGTCATAAGTAAAGGGCCGGCTGGCTTGACCGTTAAAGGGTGCTGTAACCCCCAAAGTACACTCCTGTCCAAACCAAAAAAATAATTATTTTCTGTGTTTGTGAATTGTGTACGCAGTAGAAGCACGTGCATCAACAAAGTAGTGCCAAGCGTGCGCCTGTGTCATAAGTAAAGGGCCGGCTGGCTTGACCGTTAAAGGGTGCAGTAACCCCCAAAGTACACTCCAGTCCAAACCAAAAAAATAATAATTTTCTGAGTTTGTGAATTGTGTGCACTGTGGCTGCACGTGCATCAACAGAGGAGCAGCGCCAAGCGTGCGCCTGTGTCCCATAAGTAAAGAGCCGGCTGGCTCATTTCTTATAGGGTGGTGTAACCCACAAAGTGCACTACTCTCCAGCAAAAATAAAAAAATATTTTCTGTGCTTGTGTGCGCTTTAGCCGCACGTATATATCAATATAACATAAATGGAGGACCAAACTTTCTCCGATAAAAATAAAATAGGGAAAGATCAAGAACCACTTCCTCCTAGTGCTGTTGCTGCTGCTGGGAGTTGTTCATCATCCCAGAGAGGAAGTAGGAACATCACTACTTTTACTAAACAATTGACCCTCCAACAGTCCCTAGCGATGAGGATGAAGTACGACAGCAGTCATCCTGAAGCAAAACGTATAACTGAGGCCTTGACTGCTATGTTGGTGTTAGACGTGTGTCTGGTATCCGCCATTAGTGCAGTGGGATTTAGACAATTGATGGAGGTAGTGTGTCCCCGGTTCCAAATCCCGTCTAGATTCCACCTGCATCCTCAAAGCAGCAGCGACAAGCGTGCGTCTGTCTGTTAAAGGGTGGTGACACCCTCAAAGTGTGCTACACAAACAATAAAAATATTGTTCTTTTTTTTTCTGTCTTTGTGAATTGTGTGGGCTGTAGCTGCACTTGCATCCTCAAAGCAGCAGCGACAAGCGTGCGTCTGTCTGTTAAAGGGTGGTGACACCCTCAAAGTGTGCTACACAAACAATAAAAATATTGATCTTTTTTTTTCTGTCTTTGTGAAATGTGTGGGCTGTAGCTGCACTTGCATCCTTAAAGCAGCAGCGACAAGTGTGCGTCTGTCTGTTAAAGGGTGGTGACACCCTCAAAGTGTGCTACACAAACAATAAAAATATTGTTCTTTTTTTTCTGTCTTTGTGAAATGTGTGGGCTGTATCCCGCACCTGCATCCTTAAAGCAGCAGCGACAAGCGTGCGTCTGTCTGTTAAAGGGTGGTGACACCCTCAAAGTGTGCTACACAAACAATAAAAATATTCTTTTTTTTTCTGTCTTTGTGAATTGTGTGGGCTGTAGCCGCACTTGCATCCTCAAAGAAGCAGCGACAAGCGTGCGTCTGTCTGTTAAAGGATTACATCGGTGACAGCATCCAAGTAGGCATGTCAGACAGTCCGTACCTGTACTGGCAGGAAAATGAAGCAATTTGGAGGTCCCTGTACAAACTGGCTCTATTTTACCTGAGTTGCCCCCCCTCCAGTGTGTACTCCGAAAGAGTGTTTAGTGCAGCCGGGAACCTTGTCAGCGAAAGGTGTAGGAGGTTGCTTCCACAAAATGTGGAGAAGATGATGTTCATAAAATGAATTATCAACTCTTCCAGGGAGACCAGCCTCCAGAACATACAGAGGGACCTGTGGTTGTGGATTCCAGCGGGGACGAATTAATACTCTGTGAGGATGAGGATGTACACAACACTGAAGAGGGTGAGGAATCGGTGGATGAGGAGGATGAGGACGACATCTTGCCTCCGTAGAGCCAGTTTGTGCAGGGACAGATTAATTGCCAGCTTGTTTTGTGGGGGCCCAAACGAACCAATCATTTCAGCCACAGTCGTGTGGCAGACCCTGGCGCTGAAATGTTTGGTTTGTTAAAGTGTGCATGTCCTGTTTATACAACATATTGGTGGGTGGGAGGGCCCAAGGACAATTCCATCTTGCACCTCTTTTTTTTTTTTGCATTATGTCTAGTTTGGGGCTTAGTTTTTCAAACTGCCATCCTGTCTGCAACTGCAGTGCCACTCCTAGATGGACCACGTGTTTGTGCCGCCCACTCGTATCTCTTAGCATAGTCATCCAGCTACCTCGATGCAACCTTTTGGACATAAAAACACTATTGTGAGGTGTGAGGTGTTCAGAATAGACTGGAAATGAGTGGAAATTAAGGTTATTGAGGTTAATAATAGCATAGGAGCAGAAAAACCCACAAATTCTGTGATTTTAGCTGTTTTTATGCTTTTTTTAAAAAAAATACAGATCCAAAACACAAAACCCAGAACCCAAAACACGGAAGGGTGGTTTTGGCAAAACCAATCCAGATCCAAAACACGAAGAAAGATCCAGATCCAAAACCAAAACACAAAACACGAAAAGTGGCCGGTGCACACCCCTAGTACACACTGGGCGATATTACTGAGCGACTGCACGATTACGACATCGTAATCGTGCAATCGCTCAGTAATCATGCACAAATCGTGCACATCTATGCCAAGCGTGCGCCTGTGTCATAAGTAAAGGGCCGGCTGGCTTGACCGTTAAAGGGTGCTGTAACCCCCAAAGTACACTCCAGTCCAAACCAAAAAAAAAATATTTTCTGTGTTTGTGAATTGTGTGCGCAGTAGCCGCACGTGCATCAACAAAGTAGTGCCAAGCGTGCGCCTGTGTCATAAGTAAAGGGCCGGCTGGCTTGACCGTTAAAGGGTGCTGTAACCCCCAAAGTACACTCCTGTCCAAACCAAAAAAAAAATTATTTTCTGTGTTTGTGAATTGTGTGCGCAGTAGCTGCACGTGCATCAACAAAGTAGTGCCAAGCGTGCGCCTGTGTCATAAGTAAAGGGCCGGCTGGCTTGACCGTTAAAGGGTGCTGTAACCCCCAAAGTACACTCCAGTCCAAACCAAAAAAATATATATTTTCTGTGTTTGTGAATTGTGTGCGCAGTAGAAGCACGTGCATCAACAAAGTAGTGCCAAGCGTGCGCCTGTGTCATAAGTAAAGGGCCGGCTGGCTTGACCGTTAAAGGGTACTATAACCCCCAAAGTACACTCCAGTCCAAACCAAAAAAAAAATAATTTTCTGTGTTTGTGAATTGTGTGCACTGTGGCCTCACGTGCATCAACAGAGGAGCAGCGCCAAGCGTGCTCCTGTGTCCCATAAGTAAAGAGCCGGCTGGCTCATTTCTTAAAGGGTGGTGTAACCCACAAAGTGCACTACTCTCCAGCAAAAATAAAAAAATATTTTCTGTGCTTGTGTGCGCTTTAGCCGCACGTATATATCAATATAACATAAATGGAGGACCAAACTTTCTCCGATAAAAATAAAATAGGGAAAGATCAAGAACCACTTCCTCCTAGTGCTGTTGCTGCTGCTGGGAGTTGTTCATCATCCCAGAGAGGAAGTAGGAACATCACTACTTTTACTAAACAATTGACCCTCCAACAGTCCCTAGCGATGAGGATGAAGTACGACAGCAGTCATCCTGAAGCAAAACGTATAACTGAGGCCTTGACTGCTATGTTGGTGTTAGACGTGCGTCTGGTATCCGCCATTAGTGCAGTGGGATTTAGACAATTGATGGAGGTAGTGTGTCCCCGGTTCCAAATCCCGTCTAGATTCCACCTGCATCCTCAAAGCAGCAGCGACAAGCGTGCGTCTGTCTGTTAAAGGGTGGTGACACCCTCAAAGTGTGCTACACAAACAAAAAAAATATTCTTCTTTTTTTTTCTGTCTTTGTGAATTCTGTGGGCTGTAGCTGCACTTGCATCCTCAAAGCAGCAGCGACAAGCGTGCGTCTGTCTGTTAAAGGGTGGTGACACCCTCAAAGTGTGCGACGCAAACAATAAAAATATTGATCTTTTTTTTTCTGTCTTTGTGAAATGTGTGGGCTGTAGCTGCACTTGCATCCTTAAAGCAGCAGCGACAAGCGTGCGTCTGTCTGTTAAAGGGTGGTGACACCCTCAAAGTGTGCTACTCAAACAATAAAAATATTGTTCTTTTTTTTCTGTCTTTGTGAAATGTGTGGGCTGTATCCCGCACCTGCATCCTTAAAGCAGCAGCGACAAGCGTGCGTCTGTCTGTTAAAGGGTGGTGACACCCTCAAAGTGTGCTACACAAACAATAAAAATATTGTTCTTTTTTTTTCTGTCTTTGTGAAATGTGTGGGCTGTAGCCGCACCTGCATCCTTAAAGCAGCAGCGACAAGCGTGCGTCTGTCTGTTAAAGGGTGGTGACACCCTCAAAGTGTGCTACACAAACAATAAAAATATTGTTCTTTTTTTTTCTGTCTTTGTGAAATGTGTGGGCTGTAGCCGCACCTGCATCCTTAAAGCAGCAGCGACAAGCGTGTGTCTGTCTGTTAAAGGGTGGTGACACCCTCAAAGTGTGTGACACAAACAATAAAAATATTGTTCTTTTTTTTTCTGTCTTTGTGAATTGTGTGGGCTGTAGCCGCACTTGCATCCTCAAAGCAGCAGCGACAAGCGTGCGTCTGTCTGTTAAAGGGTGGTGACACCCTCAAAGTGTGCTACACAAGCAATAAAAATATTGTTCTTTTTTTACTGTCTTTGTGAAATGTGTGGGCTGTAGCCGCACCTGCATCCTCAAAGCAGCAGCGACAAGCGTGCGTCTGTCTGTTAAAGGGTGGTGATGCCCTCAAAGTGTGCTACACAAGCAATAAAAATATTGTTCTTTTTTTACTGTCTTTGTGAAATGTGTGGGCTGTAGCCGCACCTGCATCCTTAAAGCAGCAGCGACAAGCGTGCGTCTGTCTGTTAAAGGGTGGTGACACCCTCAAAGTGTACTACACAAACAATAAAAATATTGTTCTTTTTTTTTCTGTCTTTGTGAATTGTGTGGGCTGTAGCCGCACTTGCATCCTCAAAGTAGCAGCGACAAGCGTGCGTCTGTCTGTTAAAGGGTGGTGACACCCTCAAAGTGTGGTACACAAACAATAAAAATATTGTTCTTTTTTTTCTGTCTTTGTGAATTGTGTGGGCTGTAGCCGCACTTGCATCCTCAAAGCAGCAGCGACAAGCGTGCGTCTCTCTGTTAAAGGGTGGTGACACCCTCAAAGTGTGCTACACAAACAATAAAAATATTGTTCTTTTTTTTCTGTCTTTGTGAATTGTGTGGGCTGTAGCCGCACTTGCATCCTCAAAGCAGCAGCGACAAGCGTGCGTCTGTCTGTTAAAGGGTGGTGACACCCTCAAAGTGTGCTACACAAACAATAAAAATATTGTTCTTTTTTTTTCTGTCTTTGTGAATTGTGTGGGCTGTAGCTGCACTTGCATCCTCAAAGCAGCAGCGACAAGCGTGCGTCTGTCTGTTAAAGGGTGGTGTAACTCTCAAAGTGCTCCAAAAAATAAAAAACTATTTTTTTAATGTGTTTGTGACTTGTGTGGGCTGTAGCTGCACTTGCATCCTCAAAGCAGCAGCGACAAGCGTGCGTCTGTCTGTTAAAGGGTGGTGACACCCTCAAAGTGTGCTACACAAACAATAAAAATATTGTTCTTTTTTTTCTGTCTTTGTGAATTGTGTGGGCTGTAGCCGCACTTACATCCTCAAAGCAGCAGCGACAAGCGTGCGTCTGTCTGTTAAACGGTGGTGACACCCTCAAAGTGTGCTACACAAACAATAAAAATATTCTTCTTTTTTTTTCTGTCTTTGTGAATTGTGTGGGCTGTAGCCGCACTTGCATCCTCAAAGCAGCAGCGACAAGCGTGCGTCTGTCTGTTAAAGGGTGGTGACACCCTCAAAGTGTGCTACACAAGCAATAAAAATATTGTTCTTTTTTTACTGTCTTTGTGAAATGTGTGGGCTGTAGCCGCACCTGCATCCTTAAAGCAGCAGCGACAAGCGTGCGTCTGTCTGTTAAAGGGTAGTGACACCCTCAAAGTGTGCTAGACAAGCAATAAAAATATTGTTCTTTTTTTACTGTCTTTGTGAAATGTGTGGGCTGTAGCCGCACCTGCATCCTTAAAGCAGCAGCGACAAGCGTGCGTCTGTCTGTTAAAGGATGGTGACACCCTCAAAGTGTACTACACAAACAATAAAAATATTGTTCTTTTTTTTTCTGTCTTTGTGAATTGTGTGGGCTGTACCCGCACTTGCATCCTCAAAGTAGCAGCGACAAGCGTGCGTCTGTCTGTTAAAGGGTGGTGACACCCTCAAAGTGTACTACACAAACAATAAAAATATTGTCCTTTTTTTTCTGTCTTTGTGAATTGTGTGGGCTGTAGCCGCACTTGCATCCTCAAAGCAGCAGCGACAAGCGTGCGTCTGTCTGTTAAAGGGTGGTGACACCCTCAAAGTGTGCTACACAAACAATAAAAATATTGTTCTTTTTTTTTCTGTCTTTGTGAATTGTGTGGGCTGTAGCTGCACTTGCATCCTCAAAGCAGCAGCGACAAGCGTGCGTCTGTCTGTTAAAGGGTGGTGACACCCTCAAAGTGTGCTACACAAACAATAAAAATATTGTTCTTTTTTTTCTGTCTTTGTGAATTGTGTGGGCTGTAGCCGCACTTGCATCCTCAAAGCAGCAGCGACAAGCATGCGTCTGTCTGTTAAACGGTGGTGACACCCTCAAAGTGTGCTACACAAACAATAAAAATATTCTTCTTTTTTTTCTGTCTTTGTGAATTGTGTGGGCTGTAGCCGCACTTGCATCCTCAAAGCAGCAGCGACAAGCATGCGTCTGTCTGTTAAACGGTGGTGACACCCTCAAAGTGTGCTACACAAACAATAAAAATATTCTTCTTTTTTTTTCTGTCTTTGTGAATTGTGTGGGCTGTAGCCGCACTTGCATCCTCAAAGCAGCAGCGACAAGCGTGCATCTGTCTGTTAAAGGATTACATTGGTGACAGCATCCAAGTAGGCATGTCAGACAGTCTGTACCTGTACTGGCAGGAAAAAGAAGCAATTTGGAGGTCCCTGTACAAACTGGCTCTATTTTACCTGAGTTGCCCCCCCTCCAGTGTGTACTCCGAAAGAGTGTTTAGTGCAGCCGGGAACCTTGTCAGCGAAAGGTGTAGGAGGTTGCTTCCACAAAATGTGGAGAAGATGATGTTCATAAAATGAATTATCAACTCTTCCAGGGAGACCAGCCTCCAGAACATACAGAGGGACCTGTGGTTGTGGATTCCAGCGGGGACGAATTAATACTCTGTGAGGATGAGGATGTACACAACACTGAAGAGGGTGAGGAATCGGTGGATGAGGAGGATGAGGATGAGGATGACATCTTCCCTCCGTAGAGCCAGTTTGTGCAGGGACAGATTAATTGCCAGCTTGTTTTGTGGGGGCCCAAACGAACCAATCATTTCAGCCACAGTCGTGTGGCAGACCCTGGCGCTGAAATGTTTGGTTTGTTAAAGTGTGCATGTCCTGTTTATACAACATATTGGTGGGTGGGAGGGCCCAAGGACAATTCCATCTTGCACCTCTTTTTTTTTTGCATTATGTATAGTTTGGGGCTTAGTTTTTCAAACTGCCATCCTGTCTGCCACTGCAGTGCCACTCCTAGATGGACCACGTGTTTGTGCCGCCCACTCGTATCTCTTAGCATAGTCATCCAGCTACCTCGATGCAACCTTTTGGACATAAAAACACTATTGTGAGGTGTGAGGTGTTCAGAATAGACTGGAAATGAGTGGAAATTAAGGTTATTGAGGTTAATAATAGCATAGGAGCAGAAGAACCCACAAATTCTGTGATTTTAGCTGTTTTTATGCTTTTTTTCATAAAAATACAGATCCAAAACACAAAACCCAGAACCCAAAACACGGAAGGGTGGTTTTGGCAAAACCAATCCTGATCCAAAACACGAAGAAAGATCCAGATCCAAAACCAAAACACAAAACACGAAAAGTGGCCGGTGCACACCCCTAGTACACACTGGACGATATTACTGAGCGACTGCACGATTACGACATCGTAATCGTGCAATCGCTCAGTAATCATGCACAAATCGTGCACATCTATGCCAAGCGTGCACCTGTGTCATAAGTAAAGGGCCGGCTGGCTTGACCGTTAAAGGGTGCTGTAACCCCCAAAGTACACTCCAGTCCAAACCAAAAAAAAAAATATTTTCTGTGTTTGTGAATTGTGTGCGCAGTAGCCGCACGTGCATCAACAAAGTAGTGCCAAGCGTGCGCCTGTGTCATAAGTAAAGGGCCGGCTGGCTTGACCGTTAAAGGGTGCTGTAACCCCCAAAGTACACTCCTGTCCAAACCAAAAAAAAAATTATTTTCTGTGTTTGTGAATTGTGTGCGCAGTAGCCGCACGTGCATCAACAAAGTAGTGCCAAGCGTGCGCCTGTGTCATAAGTAAAGGGCCGGCTGGCTTGACCGTTAAAGGGTGCTGTAACCCCCAAAGTACACTCCAGTCCAAACCAAAAAAATATATATTTTCTGTGTTTGTGAATTGTGTGCGCAGTAGAAGCACGTGCATCAACAAAGTAGTGCCAAGCGTGCGCCTGTGTCATAAGTAAAGGGCCGGCTGGCTTGACCGTTAAAGGGTACTATAACCCCCAAAGTACACTCCAGTCCAAACCAAAAAAATAATAATTTTCTGTGTTTGTGAATTGTGTGCACTGTGGCTGCACGTGCATCAACAGAGCAGCAGCGCCAAGCGTGCGCCTGTGTCCCATAAGTAAAGAGCCGGCTGGCTCATTTCTTAAAGGGTGGTGTAACCCACAAAGTGCACTACTCTCCAGCAAAAATAAAAAAATATTTTCTGTGCTTGTGTGCGCTTTAGCCGCACGTATATATCAATATAACATAAATGGAGGACCAAACTTTCTCCGATAAAAATAAAATAGGGAAAGATCAAGAACCACTTCCTCCTAGTGCTGTTGCTGCTGCTGGGAGTTGTTCATCATCCCAGAGAGGAAGTAGGAACATCACTACTTTTACTAAACAATTGACCCTCCAACAGTCCCTAGCGATGAGGATGAAGTACGACAGCAGTCATCCTGAAGCAAAACGTATAACTGAGGCCTTGACTGCTATGTTGGTGTTAGACGTGCGTCTGGTATCCGCCATTAGTGCAGTGGGATTTAGACAATTGATGGAGGTAGTGTGTCCCCAGTTCCAAATCCCATCTAGATTCCACCTGCATCCTCAAAGCAGCAGCGACAAGCGTGCGTCTGTATGTTAAAGGGTGGTGACACCCTCAAAGTGTGCTACACAAACAATAAAAATATTCTTCTTTTTTTTTCTGTATTTGTGAATTCTGTGGGCTGTAGCTGCACTTGCATCCTCAAAGCAGCAGCGACAAGCGTGCGTCTGTCTGTTAAAGAGTGGTGACACCCTCAAAGTGTGCGACACAAACAATAAAAATATTGTTCTTTTTTTTTCTGTCTTTGTGAAATGTGTGGGCTGTAGCTGCACTTGCATCCTTAAAGCAGCAGCGACAAGCGTGCGTCTGTCTGTTAAAGGGTGGTGACACCCTCAAAGTGTGCTACTCAAACAATAAAAATATTGTTCTTTTTTTTTCTCTTTGTGAAATGTGTGGGCTGTATCCCGCACCTGCATCCTTAAAGCAGCAGCGACAAGCGTGCGTCTGTCTGTTAAAGGGTGGTGACACCCTCAAAGTGTGCTACACAAACAATAAAAATATTGTTCTTTTTTTTTCTGTCTTTGTGAAATGTGTGGGCTGTAGCCGCACCTGCATCCTTAAAGCAGCAGCGACAAGCGTGCATCTGTCTGTTAAAGGGTGGTGACACCCTCAAAGTGTGCTACACAAACAATAAAAATATTGTTCTTTTTTTTCTGTCTTTGTGAAATGTGTGGGCTGTATTCGCACCTGCATCCTTAAAGCAGCAGCGACAAGCGTGTGTCTGTCTGTTAAAGGGTGGTGACATCCTCAAAGTGTGTGACACAAACAATAAAAATATTGTTCTTTTTTTTTCTGTCTTTGTGAATTGTGTGGGCTGTAGCCGCACTTGCATCCTCAAAGCAGCAGCGACAAGCGTGCGTCTGTCTGTTAAAGGGTGGTGACACCCTCAAAGTGTGCTACACAAGCAATAAAAATATTGTTCTTTTTTTACTGTCTTTGTGAAATGTGTGGGCTGTAGCCGCACCTGCATCCTTAAAGCAGCAGCGACAAGCGTGCGTCTGTCTGTTAAAGGGTGGTGACACCCTCAAAGTGTGCTACACAAGCAATAAAAATATTGTTCTTTTTTTACTGTCTTTGTGAAATGTGTGGGCTGTAGCCGCACCTGCATCCTTAAAGCAGCAGCGACAAGCGTGCGTCTGTCTGTTAAAGGGTGGTGACACCCTCAAAGTGTACTACACAAACAATAAAAATATTGTTCTTTTTTTTTCTGTCTTTGTGAATTGTGTGGGCTGTAGCCGCACTTGCATCCTCAAAGTAGCAGCGACAAGCGTGCGTCTGTCTGTTAAAGGGTGGTGACACCCTCAAAATGTGGTACACAAACAATAAAAATATTGTTCTTTTTTTTCTGTCTTTGTGAATTGTGTGGGCTGTAGCCGCACTTGCATCCTCAAAGCAGCAGCGACAAGCGTGCGTCTCTCTGTTAAAGGGTGGTGACACCCTCAAAGTGTGCTACACAAACAATAAAAATATTGTTCTTTTTTTTCTGTCTTTGTGAATTGTGTGGGCTGTAGCCGCACTTGCATCCTCAAAGCAGCAGCGACAAGCGTGCGTCTGTCTGTTAAAGGGTGGTGACACCCTCAAAGTGTGCTACACAAACAATGAAAATATTGTTCTTTTTTTACTGTCTTTGTGAAATGTGTGGGCTGTAGCCGCACCTGCATCCTTAAAGCAGCAGCGACAAGCGTGCATCTGTCTGTTAAAGGGTGGTGACACCCTCAAAGTGTGCTACACAAGCAATAAAATTATTTTTCTTTTTTTACTGTCTTTGTGAAATGTGTGGGCTGTAGCCGCACCTGCATCCTTAAAGCAGCAGCGACAAGCGTGCGTCTGTCTGTTAAAGGGTGGTGACACCCTCAAAGTGTACTACACAAACAATAAAAATATTGTTCTTTTTTTTTCTGTCTTTGTGAATTGTGTGGGCTGTAGCCGCACTTGCATCCTCAAAGTAGCAGCGACAAGCGTGCGTCTGTCTGTTAAAGGGTGGTGACACCCTCAAAGTGTGCTACACAAACAATAAAAATATTGTTCTTTTTTTTCTGTCTTTGTGAATTGTGTGGGCTGTAGCCGCACTTGCATCCTCAAAGCAGCAATGACAAGCGTGCGTCTGTCTGTTAAAGGGTGGTGACACCCTCAAAGTGTGCTACACAAACAATAAAAATATTGTTCTTTTTTTTCTGTCTTTGTGAATTGTGTGGGCTGTAGCTGCACTTGCATCCTCAAAGCAGCAGCGACAAGTGTGCGTCTGTCTGTTAAAGGGTGGTGACACCCTCAAAGTGTGCTATACAACCAATAAAAATATTGTTCTTTTTTTTTCTGTCTTTGTGAATTGTGTGGGCTGTAGCCGCACTTGCATCCTCAAAGCAGCAGCGACAAGCGTGCGTCTGTCTGTTAAAGGGTGTTGTAACTCTCAAAGTGCTCCAAAAAATAAAAAACTATTTTTTTTATGTGTTTGTGACTTGTGTGCGATGTAGCCGCACTTGCATCCTCAAAGCAGCAGCGACAAGCGTGCGTCTGTCTGTTAAAGGGTGGTGACACCCTCAAAGTGTGCTACACAAACAATAAAAATATTGTTCTTTTTTTTCTGTCTTTGTGAATTGTGTGGGCTGTAGCCGCCCTTGCATCCTCAAAGCAGCAGCGACAAGCGTGCGTCTGTCTGTTAAACGGTGGTGACACCCTCAAAGTGTGCTACACAAACAATAAAAATATTCTTCTTTTTTTTTCTCTTTGTGAATTGTGTGGGCTGTAGCTGCACTTGCATCTTCAAAGCAGCAGCGACAAGCATGCGTCTGTCTGTTAAAGGGTGGTGACACCCTCAAAGTGTGCTACACAAACAATAAAAATATTGTTCTTTTTTTTTCTGTCTTTGTGAATTGTGTGGGCTGTAGCTGCACTTGCATCCTCAAAGCAGCAGCGACAAGCGTGCATCTGTCTGTTAAAGGGTGGTGACACCCTCAAAGTGTGCTACACAAACAATAAAAATATTGTTCTTTTTTTTTCTGTCTTTGTGAATTGTGTGGGCTGTAGCCGCACTTGCATCCTCAAAGCAGCAGCGACAAGCGTGCGTCTGTCTGTTAAAGGATTACATCGGTGACAGCATCCAAGTAGGCATGTCAGACAGTCCGTACCTGTACTGGCAGGAAAAAGAAGCAATTTGGAGGTCCCTGTACAAACTGGCTCTATTTTACCTGAGTTGCCCCCCCTCCAGTGTGTACTCCAAAAGAGTGTTTAGTGCAGCCGGGAACCTTGTCAGCGAAAGGCGTAGGAGGTTGCTTCCACAAAATGTGGAGAATATGATGTTCATAAAATGAATTATCAACTCTTCCAGGGAGACCAGCCTCCAGAACGTACAGAGGGACCTGTGGTTGTGGATTCCAGCGGGGACGAATTAATACTCTGTGAGGATGAGGATGTACACAACACTGAAGAGGGTGAGGAATCGGTGGGTGAGGAGGATGAGGACGACATCTTGCCTCCGTAGAGCCAGTTTGTGCAGGGACAGATTAATTGCCAGCTTGTTTTGTGGGGGCCCAAACGAACCAATCATTTCAGCCACAGTCGTGTGGCAGACCCTGGCGCTGAAATGTTTGGTTTGTTAAAATGTGCATGTCCTGTTTATACAACATAAGGGTGGGTGGGAGGGCCCAAGGACAATTCCATCTTGCACCTCTTTTTTTTCTTTGCATTATGTATAGTTTGGGGCCTAGTTTTTCAAACTGCCATCCTGTCTGCCACTGCAGTGCCACTCCTAGATGGACCACGTGTTTGTGCCGCCCACTCGTATCTCTTAGCATAGTCATCCAGCTACCTCGATGCAACCTTTTGGACATAAAAACACTATTGTGAGGTGTGAGGTGTTCAGAATAGACTGGAAATGAGTGGAAATTAAGGTTATTGAGGTTAATAATAGCATAGGAGCAGAAAAACCCACAAATTCTGTGATTTTAGCTGTTTTTATGCTTTTTTCAAAAAAATACAGATCCAAAACACAAAACCCAGAACCCAAAACACGGAAGGGTGGTTTTGGCAAAACCAATCCAGATCCAAAACACGAAAAAAGATCCAGATCCAAAACCAAAACACAAAACACGAAAAGTGGCCGGTGCACACCCCTAATACACACTGGGCGATATTACTGAGCGACTGCACGATTACGACATTGTAATCGTGCAATCGCTCAGTAATCATGTACAAATCGTGCACATCTATGCCAAGCGTGCGCCTGTGTCATAAGTAAAGGGCCGGCTGGCTTGACCGTTAAAGGGTGCTGTAACCGCCAAAGTACACTCCAGTCCAAACCAAAAAAAAAAATATCTTCTGTGTTTGTGAATTGTGTGCGCAGTAGCCGCACGTGCGTCAACAAAGTAGTGCCAAGTGTGCGCCTGTGTCATAAGTCAAGGGCCGGCTGGCTTTACCGTTAAAGGGTGCTGTAACCCCCAAAGAACACTCCAGTCCAAACCAAAAAAAAAATTATTTTCTGTGTTTGTGAATTGTGTGCGCAGTAGCCGCACGTGCATCAACAAAGTAGTGCCAAGTGTGCGCCTGTGTCATAAGTAAAGGGCCGGCTGGCTTGACCGTTAAAGGGTGCTGTAACCCCCAAAGTACACTCCAGTCCAAACCAAAAAAAAAAATATTTTCTGTGTTTGTGAATTGTGTGCGCAGTAGCCGCACGTGCATCAACAAAGTAGTGCTAAGCGTGCGCCTGTGTCATAAGTAAAGGGCCGGCTGGCTTGACCGTTAAAGGGTGCTGTAACCCCCAAAGTACACTCCAGTCCAAACCAAAAAAAAAATTATTTTCTGTGTTTGTGAATTGTGTGCGCAGTAGCCGCACGTGCATCAACAAAGTAGTGCCAAGCGTGCGCCTGTGTCATAAGTAAAGGGCCGGCTGGCTTGACCGTTAAAGGGTGCTGTAACCCCCAAAGTACACTCCAGTCCAAACCAAAAAAAAATATTATTTCTGTGTTTGTGAATTGTGTGCGCAGTAGCCGCACGTGCATCAACAAAGTAGTGCCAAGCGTGCACCTGTGTCATAAGTAAAGGGCTGGCTGGCTTGACCGTTAAAGGGTGCTGTAACCCCCAAAGTACACTCCAGTCCAAACCAAAAAAATAATAATTTTCTGTGTTTGTGAATTGTGTGCACTGTGGCTGCACGTGCATCAACAGAGGAGCAGTGCCAAGCGTGCGCCTGTGTCCCATAAGTAAAGAGCCGGCTGGCTCATTTCTTAAAGGGTTGTGTAACTCACAAAGTGCACTACTCTCCAGCAAAAATAAAAAAATATTTTCTGTGCTTGTGTGCGCTTTAGCCGCACGTATATATCAATATAACATAAATGGAGGACCAAACTTTCTCCGATAAAAATAAAATAGGGAAAGATCAAGAACCACTTCCTCCTAGTACTGTTGCTGCTGCTGGGAGTTGTTCATCATCCCAGAGAGGAAGTAGGAACATCACTACTTTTACTAAACAATTGACCCTCCAACAGTCCCTAGCGATGAGGATGAAGTACGACAGCAGTCATCCTGAAGCAAAACATATAACTGAGGCCTAGACTGCTATGTTGGTGTTAGACGTGCGTCTGGTATCCGCCATTAGTGCAGTGGGATTTAGACAATTGATGGAGGGAGTGTGTCCCCAGTTCCAAATCCCGTCTAGATTCCACCTGCATCCTCAAAGCAGCAGCGACAAGCGTGCGTCTGTCTGTTAAAGGGTGGTGACACCCTAAAAGTGTGCTACACAAACAATAAAAATATTCTTCTTTTTTTTTCTGTCTTTGTGAATTGTGTGGGCTGTAGCTGCACTTGCATCCTCAAAGCAGCAGCGACAAGCGTGCGTCTGTCTGTTAAAGGGTGGTGACACCCTCAAAGTGTGCTACACAAACAATAAAAATATTGTTCTTTTTTTTCTGTCTTTGTGAAATGTGTGGGCTGTAGCTGCACTTGCATCCTTAAAGCAGCAGCGACAAGTGTGCGTCTGTCTGTTAAAGGGTGGTGACACCCTCAAAGTGTGCTACACAAACAATAAAAATATTGTTCTTTTTTTTTCTGTCTTTGTGAAATGTGTGGGCTGTATCCCGCACCTGCATCCTTAAAGCAGCAGCGACAAGCGTGCGTCTGTCTGTTAAAGGGTGGTGACACCCTCAAAGTGTGCTACACAAACAATAAAAATATTGTTCTTTTTTTTTCTGTCTTTGTGAATTGTGTGGGCTGTAGCCGCACCTGCATCCTTAAAGCAGCAGCGACAAGCGTGCGTCTGTCTGTTAAAGGGTGGTGACACCCTCAAAGTGTGCTACACAAGCAAAAAAAATATTGTTCTTTTTTTTCTGTCTTTGTGAAATGTGTGGGCTGTAGCCGCACCTGCATCCTTAAAGCAGCAGCGACAAGCGTGCGTCTGTCTGTTAAAGGGTGGTGACACCCTCAAAGTGTACTACACAAACAATAAAAATATTGTTCTTTTTTTTTCTGTCTTTGTGAATTGTGTGGGCTGTAGCCGCACTTGCATCCTCAAAGTAGCAGCGACAAGCTTGCATCTGTCTGTTAAAGGGTGGTGACACCCTCAAAGTGTGCTACACAAACAATAAAAATATTGTTCTTTTTTTTCTGTCTTTGTGAATTGTGTGGGCTGTAGCCGCACTTGCATCCTCAAAGCAGCAGTGACAAGCGTGCGTCTGTCTGTTAAAGGGTGGTGACACCCTCAAAGTGTGCTACACAAACAATAAAAATATTGTTCTTTTTTTTCTATCTTTGTGAATTGTGTGGGCTGTAGCCGCACTTGCATCCTCAAAGCAGCAGCGACAAGCGTGCGTCTGTCTGTTAAAGGGTGGTGACACCATCAAAGTGTGCTACACAAACAATAAAAATATTGTTCT
Source organism: Taudactylus pleione (assembly GCA_031769625.1). Classification (NCBI taxonomy): domain Eukaryota; kingdom Metazoa; phylum Chordata; class Amphibia; order Anura; family Myobatrachidae; genus Taudactylus; species Taudactylus pleione. The sequence continues at coordinate 37,381,507 of JAUIMM010000031.1, read as the reverse complement.
TTTTTTTTCTGTCTTTGTGAATTGTGTGGGCTGTAGCCGCACTTACATCCTCAAAGCAGCAGCGACAAGCGTGCGTCTGTCTGTTAAAGGGTGGTGTAACTCTCAAAGTGCTCCAAAAAATAAAAAACTATTTTTTTTATGTGTTTGTGACTTGTGTGCGATGTAGCCGCACTTGCATCCTCAAAGCAGCAGCGACAAGCGTGCGTCTGTCTGTTAAAGGGTGGTGACACCCTCAAAGTGTGCTACACAAACAATAAAAATATTGTTCTTTTTTTTTCTGTCTTTGTGAATTGTGTGGGCTGTAGCTGCACTTGCATCCTCAAAGCAGCAGCGACAAGCGTGCGTCTGTCTGTTAAAGGGTGGTGACACCCTCAAAGTGTGCTACACAAACAATAAAAATATTGTTCTTTTTTTTTCTGTCTTTGTGAATTGTGTGGGCTGTAGCCGCACTTGCATCCTCAAAGCAGCAGCGACAAGCGTGCGTCTGTCTGTTAAAGGATTACATCGGTGACAGCATCCAAGTAGGCATGTCAGACAGTCCGTACCTGTACTGCCAGGAAAAAGAAGCAATTTGGAGGTCCCTGTACAAACTGGCTCTATTTTACCTGAGTTGCCCCCCTCCAGTGTGTACTCCGAAAGAGTGTTTAGTGCAGCCGGGAACCTTGTCAGCGAAAGGCGTAGGAGGTTGCTTCCACAGAATGTGGAGAAGATGATGTTCATAAAATGAATTATCAACTCTTCCAGGGAGACCAGCCTCCAGAACGTACAGAGGGACCTGTGGTTGTGGATTCCAGCGGGGACGAATTAATACTCTGTGAGGATGAGGATGTACACAACACTGAAGAGGGTGAGGAATCGGTGGATGAGGAGGATGAGGACGACATCTTGCCTCCGTAGAGCCAGTTTGTGCAGGGACAGATTAATTGCCAGCTTGTTTTGTGGGGGCCCAAATGAACCAATCATTTCAGCCACAGTCGTGTGGCAGACCCTGGCGCTGAAATGTTTGGTTTGTTAAAGTGTGCATGTCCTGTTTATACAACATAAGGGTGGGTGGGAGGGCCCAAGGACAATTCCATCTTGCACCTCTTTTTTTTCTTTGCATTATGTATAGTTTGGGGCCTAGTTTTTCAAACTGCCATCCTGTCTGCCACTGCAGTGCCACTCCTAGATGGACCACGTGTTTGTGCCGCCCACTCGTATCTCTTAGCATAGTCATCCATCTACCTCGATGCAACCTTTTGGACTTAAAAACACTATTGTGAGGTGTTCAGAATAGACTGGAAATGAGTGGAAATTAAGGTTATTGAGGTTAATAATAGCATAGGAGCAGAAAAACCCACAAATTCTGTGATTTTAGATGTTTTTATGCTTTTTTTCAAAAAAATACAGATCCAAAACACAAAACCCAGAACCCAAAACACGGAAGGGTGGTTTTGGCAAAACCAATCCAGATCCAAAGCACGAAGAAAGATCCAGATCCAAAACCAAAACACAAAACACGAAAAGTGGCCGGTGCACACCCCTAGTACACACTGGGCGATATTACTGAGCGACTGCACGATTACGACATCGTAATCGTGCAATCGCTCAGTCATCGTGCACAAATCGTGCACATCTATGTCGGAAACGACCAGCGATGTGCACTCCCCGCTGGTCGTTTCCGACATTGTCCATCTGACGATGTCGTCAGGTTGCTGCATGTTCGTGAATGGGGGAAGAGAGCCCACTACACGATATCGCTCAGGGAGCATATCGTGTATGTGTGTCTCCAGGCGATGGTGCTGGAGACACACATACAGTATAGGATGGTAGGAACGCTGATACTATTAGAAGAAAACACTGGGGCACAGTAATCTTCAGTAAGATAACAATTCTAATTAAACCATATTACTGATGCAAATGGAGCAAATATATTTTATTAATATAAAATTGTTTGATATGGTAAACCCACATTTATTATCTGGTTGAACCTCTGTTGCATGATAATGACATTGGTTTTATTGGGACACATACAGGCGGCTTCCAGAGCATGGGATCTCGTGCATGAATAGCAAATACCAACTCAAGATACTGCCTGTCCAGGGAGGATCAATTTCTTCAGAGATTTCCCGTTGCAGAGAAATCATATAGGTAAGAAAATGCTCATTCACATGCTCACTGTGCTTATTCACTGGAGAGAGGGACTGTGGGCATGGCTATCAGCTCCTGGAGCGGTAGGCATGCCCCCAGTATGACTATGACTGAAACAGGGGGAGTGGCTTGCAGGCATGGTGTTTCGCATTAGGACACACCCCTTTCCACAAGGCCACACCCACTTTTTCGGCGCGCACCTTCGGCGCGTACACCGAGGGCTACTTTCACGGTTTTTTCCAGGGCCACTTTCATTTCCCAATCCGCCCCTGTGTAGGATTACACACCTGTGTTCGCAACACCACTCCCCCATTCACAAGCACCTTCCCCTGTTACTACCCACAAACGGCACTATCTGTCACTCAGAGTAGCGACCTGATAGTGGCTTACGAGCAACCAAAATCAGATCGCAATGACTGGCTTGCGCACGCGCACTGCGAATTATACGCATGCGCAGATGGGCGAAAATCGCTTAGAGCGAGCAAGCGCAACTTAGCGAACGAATCTGAATCGGGTCCAGAGAACCCTATAGGGTACAAAATGATCTGTGCTGTAGTCATAATATATCACATTTAATCTTATTAAAGTGATGACTGAACAGGAATAACGGCAGATAGAACTACTGAGAGGCATTTATCGATTTTGGAGTAGACCAATCACCTACAAGTTACCATTATGTATGCTGCTCAAATATCCACAGCCAGGGCCGGCAACAGAAATCTTGAAGCCCGGTACACTTGGATCTCTGGGGCCCCCAACCCTCCCTCCTCCCACTGCCGCCTCCGTGACCCGTCCTACAAACAAACATGTCAGGTCCACTCACACACAATTATTACAGATAGAGAAATGTGCGCACACACATGCATCTATACATACAATACATATATATATACATTTATGTGTGGCTCGTGGCTACGATGTTTCCCATGATGACACACCCGATGCCATGAGGCCACACCCCTTTTTCAGACACATGCCAAAGGTTTGATACATCTCCCACAGAGTCAGTTTTAGAGGAAATTGAGAAAAAATGTCAAGCTTTGTGAACTGATTCAACAGCCCCAGATCACCAATATCTGCAGAAAATGTAAATGTCATTTTTTTTTTACACTGATTTTTAAAATGTTTTTATTATTATTATTTTAAATATTTATTGAGCACTACATGTGTATCTGGCTCACACAACCTGCATTACGGTGACTGGGAGTGTGGAACTACAGAATATAAGCAATTTCATCAACAATCAAGGTAAACATATACACAAACATAAGTTAAAAAAAGTGACAATAACCACTGACCGTATGTGTTGTGTGTGTGGGGGGGCAGAGTTCCCCGAGGGGGGGTTTAAGGGGGAGTAAGGGGAGATGCGAGGGGGGGGGACCTATACGAGAGGATCAGGAAGTTTGGGAGGAAGCCTGTAGGAGAGGACATGAAGACAGCAGGAGCTGGGTGCAGGGGGGTGCGGGCTCAGGAGAATGATCACCAGCCCCTGTGTGTCTTGGTGTTTATCATGTGATGGTGTCAGTGGGCGGGGCTTCGGCTGGACGGCTGCTGTAACAACACAGCATAGCAGCCATTTAAACGTTTCAATACCCCGTTTTTTTTTTGTCCCTAATCGTCGGGGCCCCTCTGATCCAGGGGGCCCCGATGATTCTTTTACAGTGGTAAAGAAAAAAACTTCAAAGGGAAAGTTAGCTGCAGAAAAGACATAAAATTGGCAAAATGCCTTTCACCACATGAAGTGGCAAGGAAAGGCTAAGGCCTTGGCCTTTATTTATGACTGGTGGTTCTGCCTCTTATGATGATGTAAGCCCTTCTCCCTGTAGACATTTCAAAAAAATTTAAATTGTTGAGGCACAGGAACCAACTGTGTGCTCAGAAATTTCACAAATCTCTGAGGAGAGTCTAAGTGTTTCAGCAGGTGACATGTATGAGCCTGACCTTTCCAAAACTGTACTTGAAGAGGAGTCTCCTTTCACCAATTGTGCATCCTCTGCAAATGTGGAGATGAGCAGCAAAAGTCAACATGCTCACATAGAAATTGAGGATGCTTCTGTGGAAGTGCACCAGGATGTAGTGGATATTTGTGCAGCTGACACTAATAAGGATGTTGATGATGAGGATGCTGATGATGAGGATTTTGTTGATGAGGATGTTGTGTGTGTAAAGCAGGCTCCAGTGGAAAAAGTTGTTGCCCATGATAAGGAAACGCCCTTTGTCATGTCTGGGCATAAAGCAAAAAAAATCCACTTATGTGTGGAATAATTTCTACCCAAATCCAGACAACAATGGTCAAGCCATCTATACCCATTGTCATGCCAGAGTAAGTAGAGGTAGGGACCTTAACCATCTAGCAACCTCCTCTCTGTTACGTCATCTACAGCACATCCATCAAAAGTGTTTGCAACATTCAGAAACTTTGGCTAAAAAAGTAACAACAAGCAATCTTGCATCAGCTAGCTCCCTTCTTTCTGCTAGATCCAAACACCTGGCATCTTCACCACCAACAGCTTCATGAACAATATCCTCAATCATGATCAGAAATAGTCCTGCCTCCAATTTAATAAGGCTAACTCAGTCCTCTCCTATCCTGGATTCCTCAGAAGAATCCTTGAGTGCTACGCCTGCTGCTAGGAGTGGATATTCATCCCAGAAGAGGACCAGGAAGACTACTAGTAGTAGTTAAAAAAAAACAATTGACTGTTAAACAATCCTTTGCAAGGGGGAGAAAGTATGACAGCAGTCACCCAGTTGCATAGCAGATCACTGACGCCATACCATCTATACAGATGCGGATCCGATATCCGCCATTAGTGCAGTGGGTTTTAGACAGTTAATTGAGGTCCTGTGTCCCCACTACCAAATCCTATCTAGGTTCCACCTCACTAGAAAAACAATTCCCAGCCTGTACAGGGATGTTAAAAAAAACTTAATTAGTGTCCTCCAAAATGCCATTGTACCCACTGTCCACTTAACCATAGATATGTGGACAAGCGGAACAGGGCAAATGCAAGATTACATGACTGTAACAGCCCACTGGGTAGGTATATTGCCTTTAGCAGCAGCAGCAGCATCTAGGAAACAGCAGCTCATTCAGAGGCAGACTACTCTGTGTATCACTGGTTTCACTTGGAGGAATACCACTGACAACCTCTTAGAAAAACTCAGGGGAGTCATTGCAAAATGTCTTGCCCCCGCTTGGAGTCTCCTTCGGATTTGTGATTTCTGACAATGCCACCAATATTGTGAGAACATTATAGCTGGGTGAATTCCAACATGTCCCATATTTTGCTCACGCAATAAACTTGGTGATGTAACATTTAAAAAAAAAAATGACAGGGCCGCGCAGCAGATGCTCTCTGTGGCCAGCAAAATTTCGCCATTCAGCAGGTGCATGTAGAAGATTGCAGCACCTGCAAGAAATTTTGAATTTGCCCTGTCACCAGCTGAAGCAAGAACTAGTGACAAGGTGCAACTCCACCCTTTATATGCTTCAGCGGATGGAGAAACAATAAAAAGCCATCCAAAGCTACATAACGAAGTATGATATAGAAAGAGGAGGGAGAATGTACCTTACTCAAGCTCAGTGGGAAATACTTTCCATGTTGTGCAAAGTGCTGAAACCCTTCGAAGTAGTCACCTGTGAAGTGAGTTCAGGCACTGCCAGCTTGAGTCAGGTAATTCCCCTAATTAGACTGTTGGAAAAGCAGTGTCACAATCCTGGCTAGTTTTTACCTTTTGAGACTTACCTCTGCCAGCCGCTCCATGGATCTGTGTTTGTAATTCCCCTGGGAGATCTGCTCTGGCTGAATCATGCTGGCTGTGACAACCCTGTGTGTGCAGACTGCTCTACTCCCCACACTGATTAATCACCTGGACTCTGCCCTGTCTGTGAGTATTGCTAGTCTTAATTGGAATCACAGGTGTGGCCCTGTTTCTCAAGGGCTGCAGAGATGATTACTCCCTCTGCATGTTGTGCCTTGCTCCACTCTGAATGCCACTGCCAGACCACCTGTCTGTATCCACCAATTGCTGCCAGACTCTAGGTATATAGTTCCTCCTCTAATAGCACTCAGTGCTTGAACATCTTGTTACGTCCCGTAGTGTACTACTTGTGATATAGCTGTATCTCTGTGTACCAGTATGTCCCAGGCTCCTGCTGGTTCCTAGACCAGTGTTATTCGTAACCCTGCTCCGTTCAGCTATCCATGCTACCAGCTTCTCCACATGGCTCCCAGGCCGCACCAAGTAGCTTCCATGCTACCATCTCTCACCTACGGCTCCCAGGCCGCTCCAAGTAGCTTCCACACTAGCAGCTTCTCCACATGGCTCCCAGGCCGCACCAAGTAGTTTCCAAGTTACCATCTCTCACGTACGGCTCCCAGGCCACTCCAAGTAGCTTCCACGCTACCAGCTTCTCCACACGGCTCCCAGGCCGCACCAAGTAGTTTCCACGCTACCATCTCTCACACACAGCTCCCAGGCCTCTCCAAGTAGCTTCCATGTTACCAGCTTCTCCACACGGCTCCCAGGCCGCACCAAGTAGCTTCCATGCTACCATCTCTCACGTACGGCTCCCAGGCCACTTCAAGTAGCTTCCACGCTACCAGCTTCTCCACACGGCTCCCAGGCCACACCAAGTCCCACTGCTATCCACGCGGCTCCACGTAACCACCCAGCTACCAGCGTCTACCCACGGCTATCCAGCCGCTCCATGTAGCCGCCCAGCTACCAGCATCTACCCACAGCTATCCAGCCGCTCCACGTAGCCACCCAGCTACCAGCGTCTACCCACGGCTATTCATCCGCTTCACTTATCCACCCAGCTACCAGCGTCTACCCACAGCTATCCAGCCACTCCACGTAGCCACCCAGCTACCAGCGTCTACCCATGGCTATCCAGCCACTCCACGTTGCCACCCAGCTACCAGCGTCTACCCACGGCTATCCAGCCACTCCATGTAGCCACCCAGCTACCAGCGTCTACCCACGGCTATCCAGCCACTCCACGTAGCCACCCAGCTACCAGCGTCTACCCACGGCTATCCAGCCGCTCCACGTAGCTATCCAGCTACCAGCGTCTACCCACGGCTATCCAGCCACTCCGCGTAGCCACCCAGCTACCAACGTCTACCCACGGCTTCCCAAGCCACAACAAGTAGCGTCCCCACTACCATCCATCTGCAAGCTCATCTACTGGTACCCCAACCAGCTCAGTCAGCCTACCTGCATGTCCCATTCCGGTCCCTCCAAGTTCCTTCTGGTCTCACTCCAACGTTGCTAGTTTCCAGTTCCAGTCACTCATCATCAAAGGCAGTTCTCACTGCTACCCAATTCCTATATTAAAAGAGCTATTCATGTCTCCCATGGTTCCAGTCCAGCCGGCCTCCAGTGTTTCCAGTTCATCACCTGAGACAGGTAACTCACTAACACCAACTGGGACAGTATGTTCAAGCCTAACGATGGTGGCGGATCAAGCACCTAATCCTGGATCAAGTGCTTTCCGTAACCTAATCACTCGTTTGGATTCACAGGAGGCGGTACAGCATCAAGTACTACAGCTTCTGCAAATTCTGACTAACCGGCTAGATGATACCCAAATCTTGCCTGAACCCCTAACTACTTTCCATCAACTGCTGGAACAGCTACAGGCTCTACTCAGCAAAATCTTTCACATCATTCCTGAATTTCTTAGAGTTACCTCTGTCTCAACTAAAAACTCTGTCTTGGAATCTCTAAGAACCAAAGATTCTTCCATGCCAAGTAAAGTGAGACATCGAAGTTACCCGCGCTCCAAGCTCTCTGTGGCTGAACGCCAGCGGCGTAAAGATTTACATCTCTGTCGCTATTGTGGAGTTTCTGACCACTTTATCAAAGACTGTCCCCTTTGCAATTCCAGCAGTATAACAACGTGTCAACGTCTCAATGCCTGTTCCGGTCCTGTCCCGGATTCTGCCTGTTCCGGTCCAGTCCCGGATTCTGCCTGTTCCGGTCCCATCCCGGATTCTGCCTGTTCTGGTCCCAGCCCGGATTCTGCCTGTTCCGGTCCCACCCCGGATTCTGCCTGTTCCGGTCCCAGCCCGGATTCTGCCTGTTCCGGTCCCAGCCCGGATTCTGCCTGTTCCGGTCCCAGGCCGGATTCTGCCTGTTCCGGTCCCAGGACGGATTCTGCCTGTTCCGGTCCCAGCCTGGATTCTGCCTGTTCCGGTCCCAGCCCAGAGTCTGCCTGTTTCGGTCCCGTCCCGGATTCTGCCTGTTTCGGTCCCGTCCCGGATTCTGCCTGTTCCGGTCCCAACCCAGATTCTGCCTGTTCCGGTCCCAGCCCGGATCCTCCAGCTCTGGTAGGGGACTCCAGTTGGCAACCCCAGGAGGGGTCTCCAGATTCTCCGCCCCAGGAGGGTCCTCAGGTCTCGTAACCCAAGAAGGGGATTTGAGTCACTCACCTCAGAAGGAAGTCTCTGTCCTTGCATCCCAAAAGGGGGGTTCATGTTCCATACCCCAAAAGGAAAAGTCGAGTCAGCTTCCCCAGAAGGGGATTTTGGGTTCCATACTCCAACAGGGAGTGTCAAGTTCTGTACTCCAGGAGGGGACCTTAAGTCTCTCACCCCAGGAGAGGGTTACAAGAATTATGCCCCAGGAGGGGGTCTCAAGTCTCGCACCCCAGGAAGGGGTTTCAAGTGTCGCACCCCAGGAGGGGGTTTCAAGTGTCGCACCCCAGGAGGGGGTTTCAAGTCTCATGCCCCAGGATGGGTTCCAGGTTCCAGTTCCCAGAGAGAAGTGTCATGTACTACTAATCCTGATCATGGCTCCTGTTCAGCATCTCCTGAAAATATCATTCCAGAGGATGACAGTTCCTGTAGTCTGTTCTCAGCCTCGATTGTTGAGGCTGCTGTCTCTGGCTCCTCAGGACTCCTTCCAGTTCCTTTAGTTAGTCCAAGTACCGAACAGCTATTAACTTCACAATCCTCGAACACACAAACTTCATCAGATACTCCAGGATGCATATACTTCGATGGGGACTTATTGCAATACTTTGCATTACTGAAGCATTATGCTGCAATCATGGAAGCAGATCCAGCTTGTGGTATCACTCCTACCAACTTTACTAAATACCTTTTCGCTTCCTTTAGAGGTAAGGCGTTGGACTGGGCCAACCCTTTCATCGAGTCAAAAGATCCTGAGCTTCTAAGTATAAAAACTTTTAATGAAGCTGTTATTAAAGAGTTTGCTCTTAAACCTGTCAACCAAAATTCTAGTGAAATTCTCAGTTCTGAAAATCAGTCCAAGCAGTCTGTTGGTTGTACTAAGGAATCATCCCCTGCTGAGTCCTCCACTTCCCTGAAATTCGAACAAGGCCAAGTTTTCAAGGGCCAACGTGCTGAATTCGAAGCATCCAAGGAAAGTGGTGCTATAGAATCGTGAGATGTGCGTCCACCTCCTTGTCCTCTTCATACTGCGGTACCTCCCAGAAAACCATCAAAAATGGTTATATTTCGCTTAGTTCGCTTAGTTCCTCCCAGGAGTTCTATCATTGGTCAAGTCCTACTAAACCTTCCATTTTACCTTTAGATACTGACTCGGAGTCTGAACTCGATCCTGCATATGATAATTCTCCATTCCCTGAAAACCATCTGTCATTTGACCCTGTCCTTCCCAGTCATGTATTTCCACGGGAGTTACCAGAGGTCTCATGTCCGTTGGCTGGCGCAAAACGTTCTTGCAGCAGAAAGAAGAATCGACGAAGGCCTTGAATCATCCCCTTTGAAGAATTTCCACTCCTGGTATCCCAATAAATGTAAGAATTTAGAAGACGTCTAAAGAGATGTTTCAAGAGAGATGGTGTCCCTATGTTTGAAGCCCCTGTAATGTCATGCTTGGAAGAAAGTTCTTCAGTTTCCGGGGTGTCTAATTTTTTCATGTTCTCCTATGTATTTGTTTGGGTGTTCAGAGTCCACCCATGAAGAGGGGGGTACTGTCACAATCCTGGCTAGTTTTTACCTTTTGAGACTTACCTCTGCCAGCCGCTCCATGGATCTGTGTTTGTAATTCCCCTGGGAGATCTGCTCTGGCTGAATCATGCTGGCTGTGACAACCCTGTGTGTGCAGACTGCTCTCCTCCCCACACTGATTAATCACCTGGACTCTGCCCTGTCTGTGAGCATTGCTAGTCTTAACTGGAATCACAGGTGTGGTCCTGTTTCTCAAGGCCTGCAGAGATGATTACTCCCTCTGCATGTTGTGCCTTGCTCCACTCTGAATGCCACTGCCAGACCACCTGTCTGTATCCACCAATCGCTGCCAGACTCTAGGTATATAGATCCTCCTCTAATAGCACTCAGTGCTTGAACATCTTGTTACGTCTCGTGGTGTACTACTTGTGATATAGCTGTATCTCTGTGTACCAGTATGTCCCAGGCTCCTGCTGGTTCCTAGACCAGTGTTATTCGTAACCCTGCTGCGTTCAGCTATCCACGCTACCAGCTTCTCCACATGGCTCCCAGGCCGCACCAAGTAGCTTCCACGCTACCATCTCTCACCTACGGCTCCCAGGCCACTCCAAGTAGCTTCCACACTACCAGCTTCTCCACACGGCTCCCAGGCCGCACCAAGTAGTTTCCAAGTTACCATCTCTCACTTACGGCTCCCAGGCCGCTCCATGTTGCTACACATTTTCTAAACTCTCACCCTATTACATTAGGCCCTAAATTACTAAACATAAACTGCGGCACCGTTCACAAACCTCTAGTTACGACCCTGCTACAGCTTGTCAACGGGTACTCCATTTAGACAGGGTACATGTTGAATGATCATATAGTCGACATGTTGAAATATCGGCTACCTAACCCTAACCTTAATAATACGATTGTCGACTTTTTGAATATGTGTACACAACATATGTCAACATTTTCAGCGTGTTGCCATTTTTTAACTGTTGACATGTAAAATGTCAACATTTTAATCATGTTCACTCATAAAATTCAACATTCTGGTGTTGACCTTATGACTGTCCACATAGTAAATATCGACATCCTGACTGCATACCTCCTATACAGTATGTGTGAGCTTGCAGTCTGTTGGGCCTAGAAATATATACAAATATGTGTTGTAAAAATAAGGAAGGTTTATTTTCCTGATATTTATGATTTTCTAAAAGTCTGGATAATACACTATACTGCCTCGTGTCAATATGCATTAGATAGACCAAATAAATTGTTATTTTTCATTCTAGTTTCCATAGTATTGTAACAATTTCAATAGGTCTGTCTTGAAAAGATAATTTAATTTTTCAACTCTATAGTCAGGTAAGTAATGTCAGTGACTGAGCAGGGAGCATGTGTTATTTACATGCCAAACGAAAGTTTGGGGACCCAACTGGTAGTGTATGAGTGGGTATCTGGGTATGGATAGCGTATGAGGGGGTATCTGGGAATTGATAGTGTATGAGGGCGTGCCTGGGTATTAGTAATGTATGAGGGATTGTCTGGGTATTGGTAGCGTATGAGGGGGATAGTATATTCTGGGGAGTTAATAGTGAATGAGAGGGGTGTCTGGGTGCTGCTGGAATGTTGGTATTGAATAAAGAAGGAGGGGTGGGTGCTGCAGAGGTAGTGTATGGGAGTTGGTGCTGTTCAGGTGTTGGTAGTGAATGAACGGGGATTGTCTGAGTGTTGCTGGGCTGTTGGTAGTGTATGAGGAGGGATTTGTATGGGCTGGATGTTAGCAGTGAGTGTGGAGATGTTGTTGGTGAATGAGGGAGGAGGGGAGTCGTTGGTGAATGAGGGCAGTGGGTATTGGTAGAGTATAAGGGGGTTGCCTGGGTATTGCTACTGTATCAGGAGTGTGTCTAGGTTTTGGTAGTGTAGGAAGAGTCTGTCTAGGTAGTGGTAGTGTATAAAGGAGTGACTGAGTATTGGTAGTGTATGAGGGGTGGGTTGGGGTATTGGTAGTGTATGAGGGGGTGTCTGTGTGTAGGTAGTGTATGAGGGGGTGTCTGTGTATTGGAAGTGTATGAGGGGTGGGTATTGGTAGTGTATGAGGGGGTGTCTGGGCATTGGCAGTGTATGAGGGGATGTCTGGATATTGGTAGTGTATGAGGGGGTATCTGGGTATTGGTAGTGTATGAGGGGGAGTCTGGGTGTTGGTAGTGCATGAGGGGGTGTCTGTGTATTGGAAGTGCATGAGAGGGTGTCTGGGTGTTGGTAGTGTATGTGGGAGTGTCTGGGTGTTGGTAGAGTATGAGGGGGTGTCTGGGTAATGGTAGTGTATGTGGGGGTTGTCTGGGTATTGGTAGTGCATGAGAGGGTGTCTGGGTGTTGGTAGTGTATGAGGGGGTGTCTGGGTATTGGTAGTGTATGAGGGGGTGTCTGGGTATTGGTAGTGTATGAAGGGGTTGTCTGGGTGTTGGTAGTGTATGTGGGGGTGTCTGGGTGTTGGTAGTGTATGAGGGGGTGTCTGGGTGTTGGTAGTGTATGAGGGGGTGTCTGTGTATTGGTAGTGTATGTGAGGGTTGTCTGGGTGTTGGTATTGTATGTGGGGGTTGTCTGGGTATTGGTAGTGTATGAGGGGTGTCTGGGTATTGGTAGTATATGAGGGGGTGTCTGGGTGTTGGTAGTGTATGAGGGGGTGTCTGGGTGTTGGTAGTGTATGAGGGGGTTGTCTGGGTATTAGTAGTGTATGAGGGGGTGTCTGGGTGTTGGTAGTGAAATGAGGGGGTGTCTGGGTATTGGTAGTATATGAGAGGGTGTCTGGGTATTGGTAGTATATGTGGGGGTTGTCTGGGTGTTGGTAGAATATGAGGGGGTGTCTGGGTAATGGTAGTGTATGTGGGGGTTGTCTGGGTATTGGTAGTGCATGAGAGGGTGTCTGGGTGTTGGTAGTGTATGAGGGGGTGTCTGGATATTGGTAGTGCATGAGGGGGTGTCTGGGTATTGGTAGTGTATGAGGGGGTGTCTGGGTGTTGGTAGTGTATGTGGGGGTGTCTGGGTGTTGGTAGTGTATGAGGGGGTGTCTGGGTGTTGGTAGTGTATGAGGGGGTGTCTGTGTATTGGTAGTGTATGTGGGGGTTGTCTGGGTGTTGGTATTGTATGTGGGGGTTGTCTGGGTAATGGTAGTGTATGAGGGGGTGTCTGGGTATTGGTAGTATATGAGGGGGTGTCTGGGTGTTGGTAGTGTATGAGGGGGTGTCTGGGTATTGGTAGTGTATGAGGGGGTGTCTGGGTATTAGTAGTGTATGAGGGGGTGTCTGGGTGTTGGTAGTGAAATGAGGGGGTGTCTGGGTATTGGTAGTGTATGAGAGGGTGTCTGGGTATTGGTAGTATATGTGGGGGTTGTCTGGGTATTGGTAGTGTATGAGGGGGTGTCTGGGTATTGGTAGTGTATGAGGGGGTAAATGAAACTCAGACTGCGCTAATCATACTCTTATTGTGAGACAGCATAATCCACACATATATAAAGATCAGTCATGGCTCCAAGAAAAAATTATATATGTATATAAATTTCTTTATTCTATAAATGATTCATATATCAAGTAAAAAACACTTTACTCACAATAAAAAATAAATAAAAAGCATATTTATACCTCTTGAAAACAATGTTGGACATTATTAAGGGAATCCAAATCGGAGTGATACCCAGGACTGGGTGCTAAAGGTTTAAAATTGACTCTAAATGTTCATAATATTCTAATGTGTTTCATTTATGAGCAATGTCTCAATACAGATAATAATATACATTAGGGTAACATTGTTTTCATAGAGGTATATATATATGCTTTTTATTTATTTTTTAATTGAGTAAAGTGTTTTTTACTTGATATATGAATCATTTATAGAATAAAGAAATTTACTGTATATACATATATAATTTTTTCTTGGATCCATGACTGATCTTTATATATGTGTGGATTCTGCTGTCTCACAATAAGAGCATGATTAGTGCAGTCTGAGTTTCATTTAGCACTATTTGTTTATGGGTATTCACAAATCCCAATTTTGAAGACTTGCTGCTCTACATTAATCAGTAAAGTTAATTGCATGTATCTAATTTTATTATATGGTTGATCAGCGCCAGGATCATTAATTCATTTGTAGTGTATGAGGGGGTGCCTGTTATTGGCAGTGTATGAGGGGGTGTCTTTGTATTGGTAGTGTATGAGGGGGTGTCTGGGTGGTGGTAGTGTATGTGGGGGTGTCTGGGTGTTGGTAGTGTATGTGGGGATGTCTGTGTATTGGTAGTGTATGTGGGGGTGTCGTTGTATTGGTAGTGTATGAGGGGGTGTCTGGGTTAGTAGTGATATGGGGATGTCTGGGTGTTGGTAGTGTACGAGGGGGTACCTGTTATTAGCAGTTTATGAGGGGGGTGTCTTTGTATTGGTAGTGTACGAGGGGGAGTCTGGGTGGTGGTAGTGTATGTGGGGGTGTCTGGGTGTTGGTAGTGTATGTGGGGATGTCTGTGTATTGGTAGTGTATGTGGGGGTGTCGTTGTATTGGTAGTGTATGAGGGGGTGTCTGGGTGTTAGTAGTGTATGAGGGGATGTCTGGGTGTTGGTAGTGTATGAGGGGGTGTCTGGGTGTTGGTAGTGTATGAGGGGGTGTCTGGGTATTGGTAGTGTATGTGGGGGTTGTCTGGGTATTGGTAGTGTATGAGTGGCTGTCTGTGTATTGGTAGTGTACGAGGGGGTGTCTGGGTGTTGGTAGTGTATGAGGGGGTGTCTGGGTGTTGGTAGTGTATGAGGGGGTGTCTGGGTGTAGGTAGTGTATGAGGGGATATCTGGGTAATGGTAGTGTATGTGGGGGCTGTCTGGGTATTGGTAGTGTATGAGGGGGTGTCTGGGTGTTGGTAGTGTATGAGGGGGTGTCTGGGTGTTGGTAGTGTATGAGGTGGTGTCTGGGTGATGGCAGTGTATGAGGGGGTGTCTGGGTATTGGTAGTGTATGAGGGGTGTCTGGGTATTGGTAGTATATGAGGGGGTGTCTGGGTGTTGGTAGTGTATGAGGGGGTGTCTGGGTGTTGGTAGTGTATGAGGGGGTTGTCTGGGTATTAGTAGTGTATGAGGGGGTGTCTGGGTGTTGGTAGTGAAATGAGGGGGTGTCTGGGTATTGGTAGTATATGAGAGGGTGTCTGGGTATTGGTAGTATATGTGGGGGTTGTCTGGGTGTTGGTAGAATATGAGGGGGTGTCTGGGTAATGGTAGTGTATGTGGGGGTTGTCTGGGTATTGGTAGTGCATGAGAGGGTGTCTGGGTGTTGGTAGTGTATGAGGGGGTGTCTGGGTATTGGTAGTGCATGAGGGGGTGTCTGGGTATTGGTAGTGTATGAGGGGGTGTCTGGGTGTTGGTAGTGTATGTGGGGGTGTCTGGGTGTTGGTAGTGTATGAGGGGGTGTCTGGGTGTTGGTAGTGTATGAGGGGGTGTCTGTGTATTGGTAGTGTATGTGGGGGTTGTCTGGGTGTTGGTATTGTATGTGGGGGTTGTCTGGGTAATGGTAGTGTATGAGGGGGTGTCTGGGTATTGGTAGTAAATGAGGGGGTGTCTGGGTGTTGGTAGTGTATGAGGGGGTGTCTGGGTATTGGTAGTGTATGAGGGGGTGTCTGGGTATTAGTAGTGTATGAGGGGGTGTCTGGGTGTTGGTAGTGAAATGAGGGGGTGTCTGGGTATTGGTAGTGTATGAGAGGGTGTCTGGGTATTGGTAGTATATGTGGGGGTTGTCTGGGTATTGGTAGTGTATGAGGGGGTAAATGAAACTCAGACTGCGCTAATCATACTCTTATTGTGAGACAGCATAATCCACACATATATAAAGATCAGTCATGGCTCCAAGGAAAAATTATCGATGTATATAAATTTCTTTATTCTATAAATGATTCATATATCAAGTAAAAAACACTTTACTCACAATAAAAAATAAATAAAAAGCATATTTATACCTCTTGAAAACAATGTTGGACATTATTAAGGGAATCCAAATTGGAGTGATACCCAGGACTGGGTGCTAAAGGTTTAAAATTGACTCTAAATGTTCATAATATTCAAATGTGTTTCATTTATGAGCAATGTCTCAATAAAGATAATAATATACATTAGGGTAACATTGTTTTCATAGAGGTATATATATATGCTTTTTATTTATTTTTTAATTGAGTAAAGTGTTTTTTACTTGATATATGAATCATTTATAGAATAAAGAAATTTACTGTATATACATATATAATTTTTTCTTGGAGCCATGACTGATCTTTATATATGTGTGGATTCTGCTGTCTCACAATAAGAGCATGATTAGTGCAGTCTGAGTTTCATTTAGCACTATTTGTTTATGGGTATTCACAAATCCCAATTTTGAAGACTTGCTGCTCTACATTAATCAGTAAAGTTAATTGCATGTATCTAATTTTATTATATGGTTGATCAGCGCCAGGATCATTAATTCATTTGTAGTGTATGAGGGGGTGCCTGTTATTGGCAGTGTATGAGGGGGTGTCTTTGTATTGGTAGTGTATGAGGGGGTGTCTGGGTGGTGGTAGTGTATGTGGGGGTGTCTGGGTGTTGGTAGTGTATGTGGGGATGTCTGTGTATTGGTAGTGTATGTGGGGGTGTCGTTGTATTGGTAGTGTATGAGGGGGTGTCTGGGTTAGTAGTGATATGGGGATGTCTGGGTGTTGGTAGTGTACGAGGGGGTACCTGTTATTAGCAGTTTATGAAGGGGGTGTCTTTGTATTGGTAGTGTACGAGGGGGAGTCTGGGTGGTGGTAGTGTATGTGCGGGTGTCTGGGTGTTGGTAGTGTATGTGGGGATGTCTGTGTATTGGTAGTGTATGTGGGGGTGTCGTTGTATTGGTAGTGTATGAGGGGGTGTCTGGGTGTTAGTAGTGTATGAGGGGGTATCTGGGTGTTGGTAGTGTATGAGGGGGTGTCTGGGTGTTGGTAGTGTATGAGGGGGTGTCTGGGTATTGGTAGTGTATGTGGGGGTTGTCTGGGTATTGGTAGTGTATGAGTGGCTGTCTGTGTATAGGTAGTGTACGAGGGGGTGTCTGGGTGTTGGTAGTGTATGAGGGGGTGTCTGGGTGTTGGTAGTGTATGAGGGGGTGTCTGGGTGTAGATAGTGTATGAGGGGGTATCTGGGTAATGGTAGTGTATGTGGGGGCTGTCTGGGTATTGGTAGTGTATGAGGGGGTGTCTGGGTGTTGGTAGTGTATGAGGGGGTGTCTGGGTGTTGGTAGTGTATGAGGTGGTGTCTGGGTGATGGCAGTGTTTGAGGGGGTGTCTGGGCATTGGTAGTGTGTGAGTGGGTGTCTGGATATTGGTAGTGTATGAGTGGCAGTCTGTGTATTGGTAGTGTATGAGGGGGTGTCTGGGTGTTGGTAGTGTATGAGGGGGTGTCTGGGTGTAGGTAGTGTATGAGGGGGTATCTGGGTAATGGTAGTGTATGTGGGGGTTTTCTGGGTATTGGTAGTGTATGAGGGGGTGTCTGGGTTTTGGTAGTGTATGAGGGGGTGTCTGGGTGTTGGTAGTGTATGAGGTGGTGTCTGGGTGATGGCAGTGTATGAGGGGGTGTCTGGGCGTTGGAAGTGTGTGAGGGGGTGTCTGGGTATTGGTAGTGTATGAGAGGGTGTCTGGGTGTTGGTAGTGTATGAGGGGTTGTCTGGGTGTTGGTAGTGTATGAGGGGGTGTCTGTGTATTGGTAGTGTATGAGGGGGTGTCTGGTTATTGGTAGTGTATGAGGGGGTGTCTGGGTATTGGCAGTGTATGAGGGGGTGTCTGGGTTTTGGTAGTGTATGAGGGGGTGTCTGGCTATTGGTAGTGTATGAGGGGGTGTCTTTGTGTTGGTAGTGTATGAGGGGGTACCTGTTATTGGCAGTGTATGAGGTGGTGTCTTTGTATTGGTAGTGTATGAGGGGGTGTCTAGGTTAGTAGTGATAAGGGGGTGTCTGGGTGTTGGTAGTGTACGAGGGGGTACCTGTTATTGGCAGTGTATGAGGGGGGTGTCTTTGTATTGGTAGTGTATGAGGGGGTGTCTGGGTGGTGGTAGTGTATGTGGGGGTGTCTGGGTCGTGGTAGTGTATGTGGGGATGTCTGTGTATTGCTAGTGTACGTGGGGGTGTCGTTGTATTGGTAGCGTATGAGGGGGTGTCTGGTTATTGGTAGTGTATGAGGGGGTGTCTGGGTATTGGCACTGTATGAGGGGGTGTCTGGGTTTTGGTAGTGTATGAGGGGGTGTCTGGCTATTGGTAGTGTATGAGGGGGTGTCTTTGTGTTGGTAGTGTATGAGGGGGTACCTGTTATTGGCAGTGTATGAGGTGGTGTCTTTGTATTGGTAGTGTATGAGGGGGTGTCTAGGTTAGTAGTGATAAGGGGGTGTCTGGGTGTTGGTAGTGTACGAGGGGGTACCTGTTATTGGCAGTGTATGAGGGGTTGTCTGGGTGTTAGTAGTATATGAGGGGGTGTCTGGGTGTTGGTAGTGTATGAGGGGGTGTCTGGGTGTTGGTAGTGTATGAGGGGTTGTCTGGGTATTGGTAGTGTATGAGTTGCTGTCTGTGTATTGGTAGTGTATGAGGGGGTGTCTGGGTGTTGGTAGTGTATGAGGGGGTGTCTGGGTGCTGGTAATGTATGAGGGGGTGTCTGGGTGTAGGTAGTTTATGAGGGGGTATCTGGGTAATGGTAGTGGATGTGGGGGTTGTCTGGGTATTGATAGTGTATGAGGGGGTGTCTGGGTGTTTGTAGTGTATGAGGGGGTGTCTGGGTGTTGGTAGTTTATGAGGTGGTGTCTGGGTGATGGCAGTGTATGAGGGGGTGTCTGGGCATTGGTAGTGTGTGAGGGGGTGTCTCGGTATTGGTAGTGTATGTGGGGGTGTTTGGGTGTTGGTAGTGTATGAGGGGTTGTCTGGGTGTTGGTAGTGTATGAGGGGGTGTCTGTGTATTGGTAGTGTATGAGGGGGTGTCTGGGTATTGGTAGTGTATGAGGGGGTGTCTGGGTGTTGGTAGTGTATGAGGGGTTGTCTGGGTATTGGTAGTGTATGAGTAGCTGTCTGTGTATTGGTAGTGTATGAGGGGGTGTCTGGGTGTTGGTAGTGTATGAGGGGGTGTCTGGGTGCTGGTAGTGTATGAGGGGGTGTCTGGGTGTAGGTAGTTTATGAGGGGGTATCTAGGTAATGGTAGTGTATGTGGGGGTTGTCTGGGTATTGATAGTGTATGAGGGGGTGTCTGGGTGTTTGTAGTGTATGAGGGGGTGTCTGGGTGTTGGTAGTTTATGAGGTGGTATCTGGGTGATGGCAGTGTATGAGGGGGTGTCTGGGCATTGGTAGTGTGTGAGGGGGTGTCTCGGTATTGGTAGTGTATGTGGGGGTGTCTGGGTGTTGGTAGTGTATGAGGGGTTGTCTGGGTGTTGGTAGTGTATGAGGGGGTGTCTCTGTATTGGTAGTGTATGAGGGGGTGTCTGGGTATTGGTAGTGTATGAGGGGGTGCCTGGGTGTTGGTAGAGTATGAGGGGGTGTCTGGGTATTGGTAGTGTACGTGGGGGTGTCTGGGTATTGGTAGTGTATTAGGGGGTGTCTTTGTGTTGGTAGTGTATGAGGGGGTGTCTGGGTGTTGGTAGTGTATGAGGGGGTATCTGGCTATTGATAGTGTATGAGGGGGTGTCTTTGTGTTGGTAGTGTAAGAGGGGGTGTCTGTGTATTGGTAGTGTATGACGGGGTGTCTTTGTGTTGGTAGTGTATGAGGGGGTGTCTGGGTGTTGGTAGTGTATGAGGGGGTGTCTGGGTATTGCTAGTGTATGAGGGGGTGTCTGGGTATTGGTAGTGTATGTGGGGGTTGTCTGGGTATTGGTAGTGTATGAGGGGGTGTCCGGGTTTTGGTAGTGTATGAGGGGGTGTCTGGGTGTTGGTAGTGTATGAGGTGGTGTCTGGGTGATGGCAGTGTATGAGGGGGTGTCTGGGCGTTGGAAGTGTGTGAGGGGGTGTCTGGGTATTGGTAGTGTATGAGAGGGTGTCTGGGTGTTGGTAGTGTATGAGGGGTTGTCTGGGTGTTGGTAGTGTATGTGGGGGTGTCTGTGTATTGGTAGTGTATGAGGGGGTGTCTGGTTATTGGTAGTGAATGAGGGGGTGTCTGGGTATTGGTAGTGTATGAGGGGGTGTCTGGGTGTTGGTAGTGTATGAGTGGGTGTCTTTGTGTTGGTAGTGTATGAGGGGGTACCTGTTATTGGCAGTATATGAGGGGGTGTCTTTGTATTGGTAGTGTATGAGGGGGTGTCTGGGTTAGTAGTGATATCGGGGTGTCTGGGTGTTGGTAATGCATGAGGGGGTGTCTGTGTATTGGAAGTGCATGAGAGGGTGTCTGGGTGTTGGTAGTGTTTGTGGGGGTGCCTGGGTGTTGGTAGAGTATGAGGGGGTGTCTGAATAATGGTAGTGTATGTGGGGGTTGTCTGGGTATTGGTAGTGCATGGGAGGGTGTCTGGGTGTTGGTAGTGTATGAGGGGGTGTCTGGGTATTGGTTGTGTATGAGGGGGTGTCTGGGTATTGGTAGTGTATGGAGTTGTCTGGGTGTTGGTAGTGTATGTGGGGGTGTCTGTGTGTTGGTAGTGTATGAGGGAGTGTCTGGGTGTTGGTAGTGTATGAGGGGGTGTCTGTGTATTGGTAGTGTATGTGAGGGTTGTCTGGGTGTTGGTATTGTATGTGGGGGTTGTCTGGGTATTGGTAGTGTATGAGGGGCGTCTGGGTATTGGTAGTATATGAGGGGGTGTCTGGGTGTTGGTAGTGTATGAGGGGGTGTCTGGGTATTGGTAGTGTATGAGGGGGTGTCTGGGTATTAGTAGTGTATGAGGGGGTGTCTGGGTGTTGGTAGTGAAATGAGGGGGTGTCTGGGTATTGGTAGTATATGAGAGGGTGTCTGGGTATTGGTAGTATATGTGGGGGTTGTCTGGGTGTTGGTAGAATATGAGGGGGTGTCTGGGTAATGGTAGTGTATGTGGGGGTTGTCTGGGTATTGGTAGTGCATGAGAGGGTGTCTGGGTGTTGGTAGTGTATGAGGGGGTGTCTGAGTTTTGGTAGTGTATGAGGGGGTGTCTGGGTGTTGGTAGTGTATGTGGGGGTGTCTGGGTGTTGGTAGTGTATGAGGGGGTGTCTGGGTGTTGGTAGTGTATGAGGGGGTGTCTGTGTATTGGTAGTGTATGTGGGGGTTGTCTGGGTCTTGGTATTGTATGTGGGGGTTGTCTGGGTATTGGTAGTGTATGAGGGGGTGTCTGGGTATTGGTAGTATATGAGGGGGTGTCTGGGTGTTGGTAGTGTATGAGTGGGTGTCTGGGTATTGGTAGTGTATGAGGGGGTGTCTGGGTATTAGTAGTGTATGAGGGGGTGTCTGGGTGTTGGTAGTGAAAGGAGGGGGTGTCTGGGTATTGGTAGTGTATGAGAGGGTGTCTGGGTATTGGTAGTATATGTGGGGGTTGTCTGGGTATTGTTAGTGTATGAGGGGGTGTCTGGCTATTGGTAGTATATGTGGGGGTTGTCTGGGTATTGGTAGTGTATGAGGGGGTGTCTGGGTATTGGTAGTGTATGAGGGGGTTGTCTGGGTGTTGGTATTGTATGTGGGGGTTGTCTGGGTATTGGTAGTGTATGAGGGGGTGTCTGGGTATTGGTAGTATATGAGGGGGTGTCTGGGTGTTGGTAGTGTATGAGGGGGTGTCTGGGTATTGGCAGTGTATGAGGGGGTGTCTGGGTATTAGTAGTGTATGAGGGGGTGTCTGGGTGTTGGTAGTGAAAGGAGGGGGTGTCTGGGTATTGGTAGTGTATGAGAGGGTGTCTGGGTATTGGTAGTATATGTGGGGGTTGTCTGGGTATTGTTAGTGTATGAGGGGGTGTCTGGGTATTGGTAGTGTATGAGGGGGTAAATGAAACTCAGACTGCGCTAATCATACTCTTATTGTGAGACAGCATAATCCACACATATATAAAGATCAGTCATGGCTCCAAGGAAAAATTATCGATGTATATAAATTTCTTTATTCTATAAATGATTCATATATCAAGTAAAAAACACTTTACTCACAATAAAAAATAAATAAAAAGCATATATATACCTCTTGAAAACAATGTTGGACATTATTAAGGGAATCCAAATTGGAGTGATACCCAGGACTGGGTGCTAAAGGTTTAAAATTGACTCTAAATGTTCATAATATTCTAATGTGTTTCATTTATGAGCAATGTCTCAATACAGATAATAATATACATTAGGGTAACATTGTTTTCATAGAGGTATATATATATGCTTTTTATTTATTTTTTAATTGAGTAAAGTGTTTTTTACTTGATATATGAATCATTTATAGAATAAAGAAATTTACTGTATATACATATATAATTTTTTCTTGGAGCCATGACTGATCTTTATATATGTGTGGATTCTGCTGTCTCACAATAAGAGCATGATTAGCGCAGTCCCCATATCCCAATTTTGAAGACTTGCTGCTCTACATTAATCAGTAAAGTTAATTGCATGTATCTAATTTTATTATATGGTTGATCAGCGCCAGGATCATTAATTCATTTGTAGTGTATGAGGGGGTGCCTGTTATTGGCAGTGTATGAGGGGGTGTCTTTGTATTGGTAGTGTATGGGGGGGTGTCTGGGTAGTGGTAGTGTATGTGGGGGTGTCTGGGTGTTGGTAGTGTATGTGGGGATGTCTGTGTATTGGTAGTGTATGTGGGGGTGTCGTTGTATTGGTAGTGTATGAGGGGGTGTCTGGGTTAGTAGTGATATGGGGATGTCTGGGTGTTGGTAGTGTACGAGGTTGTACCTGTTATTGGCAGTGTATGAGGGGGGTGTCTTTGTATTGGTAGTGTACGAGGGGGTGTCTGGGTGGTGGTAGTGTATGTGGGGGTGTCTGGGTGGTGGTAGTGTATGTGGGGGTGTCTGGGTGTTGGTAGTGTATGTGGGGATATCTGCGTATTGGTAGTGTATGTGGGGGTGTCGTTGTATTGGTAGTGTATGAGGGGGTGTCTTGGTGTTAGTAGTGTATGAGGGGGTGTCTGGGTGTTGGTAGTGTATGAGGGGGTGTCTGGGTGTTGGTAGTGTATGAGGGGGTGTCTGGGTATTGGTAGTGTATGAGTGGCTGTCTGTGTATTGGTGGTGTACGAGGGGGTGTCTGGGTGTTGGTAGTGTATGAGGGGGTGTCTGGGTGTTGGTAGTGTATGAGGGGGTGTCTGGGTGTAGGTAGTGTATGAGGGGGTATCTGGGTAATGGTAGTGTATGTGGGGGCTGTCTGGGTATTGGTAGTGTATGAGGGGGTGTCTGGGTGTTGGTAGTGTATGAGGTGGTGTCTGGGTGATGGCAGTGTATGAGGGGGTGTCTGGGCATTGGTAGTGTGTGAGTGGGTGTCTGGGTATTGGTAGTGTATGAGTGGCTGTCTGTGTATTGGTAGTGTATGAGGGGGTGTCTGGGTGTTGGTAGTATATGAGGGGGTGTCTGGGTGTAGGTAGTGTATGAGGGGGTATCTGGGTAATGGTAGTGTATGTGGGGGTTTTCTGGGTATTGGTAGCGTATGAGGGGGTGTCTGGGTTTTGGTAGTGTATGAGGGGGTGTCTGGGTATTGGTAGTGTATGAGGTGGTGTCTGGGTGATGGCAGTGTATGAGGGGGTGTCTGGGCGTTGGAAGTGTGTGAGGGGGTGTCTGGGTATTGGTAGTGTATGTGAGGGCGTCTGGGTGTTGGTAATGTATGAGGGGTTGTCTGGGTGTTGGTAGTGTATGAGGGGGTGTCTGTGTATTGGTAGTGTATGAGGGGGTGTCTGGTTATTGGTAGTGTATGAGGGGGTGTCTGGGTATTGGCAGTGTATGAGGTGGTGTCTGGGTGTTGCTAGTGTATGAGGGGGTGTCTGGCTATTGGTAGTGTATGAGGGGGTGTCTTTGTGTTGGTAGTGTATGAGGGGGTACCTGTTATTGGCAGTGTATGAGGGGGTGTCTTTGTATTGGTAGTGTATGAGGGGGTGTCTGGGTTAGTAGTGATATGGGGGTGTCTGGGTGTTGGTAGTGTACGAGGGGGTACCTGTTATTGGCAGTGTATGACGGGGGTGTCTTTGTATTGGTAGTGTATGAGGGGGTGTCTGGGTGGTGGTAGTGTATGTGGGGGTGTCTGGGTGGTGGTAGTGTATGTGGGGGTGTCTGGGTGTTGGTAGTGTATGTGGGGATGTCTGTGTATTGGTAGCGTATGTGGGGGTGTCGTTGTATTGGTAGTGTATGAGGGGTGTCTGGGTGTTAGTAGTATATGAGGGGGTGTCTGGGTGTTGGTAGTGTATGAGGGGGTGTCTGGGTGTTGGTAGTGTATGAGGGGTTGTCTGGGTATTGGTAGTGTATGAGTGGCTGTCTGTGTATTGGTAGTGTATGAGGGGGTGTCTGGGTGTTGGTAGTGTATGAGGGGGTGTCTGGGTGCTGGTAGTGGATGAGGGGGTGTCTGGGTGTAGGTAGTTTATGAGGGGGTATCTGGGTAATGGTAGTGTATGTGGGGGTTGTCTGGGTATTGATAGTGTATGAGGGGGTGTCTGGGTGTTTGTAGTGTATGTGGGGGTGTCTGGGTGGTGGTAGTGTATGTGGGGATGTCTGTGTATTGCTAGTGTATGTGGGGGTGTCGTTGTATTGGTAGCGTATGAGGGGGTGTCTGGGTGTTAGTAGTATATGAGGGGGTGTCTGGGTGTTGGTAGTGTATGAGGGGGTGTCTGGGTGTTGGTAGTGTATGAGGGGTTGTCTGGGTATTGGTAGTGTATGAGTTGCTGTCTGTGTATTGGTAGTGTATGAGGGGGTGTCTGGGTGTTGGTAGTGTATGAGGGGGTGTCTGGGTGCTGGTAGTGTATGAGGGGGTGTCTGGGTGTAGGTAGTTTATGAGGGGGTATCTGGGTAATGGTAGTGGATGTGGGGGTTGTCTGGGTATTGATAGTGTATGAGGGGGTGTCTGGGTGTTTGTAGTGTATGAGGGGGTGTCTGGGTGTTGGTAGTTTATGAGGTGGTGTCTGGGTGATGGCAGTGTATGAGGGGGTGTCTGGGCATTGGTAGTGTGTGAGGGGGTGTCTCGGTATTGGTAGTGTATGTGGGGGTATCTGGGTGTTGGTAGTGTATGAGGGGTTGTCTGGGTGTTGGTAGTGTATGAGGGGGTGTCTGTGTATTGGTAGTGTATGAGGGGGTGTCTGGGTATTGGTAGTGTATGAGGGGGTGTCTGGGTGTTGGTAGTGTATGAGGGGTTGTCTGGGTATTGGTAGTGTATGAGTAGCTGTCTGTGTATTGGTAGTGTATGAGGGGGTGTCTGGGTGTTGGTAGTGTATGAGGGGGTGTCTGGGTGCTGGTAGTGTATGAGGGGGTGTCTGGGTGTAGGTAGTTTATGAGGGGGTATCTAGGTAATGGTAGTGTATGTGGGGTTTGTCTGGGTATTGATAGTGTATGAGGGGGTGTCTGGGTGTTTGTAGTGTATGAGGGGGTGTCTGGGTGTTGGTAGTTTATGAGGTGGTATCTGGGTGATGGCAGTGTATGAGGGGGTGTCTGGGCATTGGTAGTGTGTGAGGGGGTGTCTCGGTATTGGTAGTGTATGTGGGGGTGTCTGGGTGTTGGTAGTGTATGAGGGGTTGTCTGGGTGTTGGTAGTGTATGAGGGGGTGTCTCTGTATTGGTAGTGTATGAGGGGGTGTCTGGGTATTGGTAGTGTATGAGGGGGTGCCTGGGTGTTGGTAGAGTATGAGGGGGTGTCTGGGTATTGGTAGTGTACGTGGGGGTGTCTGGGTATTGGTAGTGTATGAGGGGGTGTCTTTGTGTTGGTAGTGTATGAGGGGGTGTCTGGGTGTTGGTAGTGTATGAGGGGGTATCTGGCTATTGATAGTGTATGAGGGGGTGTCTTTGTGTTGGTAGTGTAAGAGGGGGTGTCTGTGTATTGGTAGTGTATGACGGGGTGTCTTTGTGTTGGTAGTGTATGAGGGGGTGTCTGGGTGTTGGTAGTGTATGAGGCGGTGTCTGGGTATTGCTAGTGTATGAGGGGGTGTCTGGGTATTGGTAGTGTATGTGGGGGTTGTCTGGGTATTGGTAGTGTATGAGGGGGTGTCCGGGTTTTGGTAGTGTATGAGGGGGTGTCTGGGTGTTGGTAGTGTATGAGGTGGTGTCTGGGTGATGGCAGTGTATGAGGGGGTGTCTGGGCGTTGGAAGTGTGTGAGGGGGTGTCTGGGTATTGGTAGTGTATGAGAGGGTGTCTGGGTGTTGGTAGTGTATGAGGGGTTGTCTGGGTGTTGGTAGTGTATGTGGGGGTGTCTGTGTATTGGTAGTGTATGAGGGGGTGTCTGGTTATTGGTAGTGAATGAGGGGGTGTCTGGGTATTGGTAGTGTATGAGGGGGTGTCTGGGTGTTGGTAGTGTATGAGGGGGTGTCTTTGTGTTGGTAGTGTATGAGGGGGTACCTGTTATTGGCAGTATATGAGGGGGTGTCTTTGTATTGGTAGTGTATGAGGGGGTGTCTGGGTTAGTAGTGATATCGGGGTGTCTGGGTGTTGGTAATGCATGAGGGGGTGTCTGTGTATTGGAAGTGCATGAGAGGGTGTCTGGGTGTTGGTAGTGTTTGTGGGGGTGCCTGGGTGTTGGTAGAGTATGAGGGGGTGTCTGAATAATGGTAGTGTATGTGGGGGTTGTCTGGGTATTGGTAGTGCATGGGAGGGTATCTGGGTGTTGGTAGTGTATGACGGGGTGTCTGGGTATTGGTTGTGTATGAGGGGGTGTCTGGGTATTGGTAGTGTATGAAGGAGTTGTCTGGGTGTTGGTAGTGTATGTGGGGGTGTCTGTGTGTTGGTAGTGTATGAGGGAGTGTCTGGGTGTTGGTAGTGTATGAGGGGGTGTCTGTGTATTGGTAGTGTATGTGAGGGTTGTCTGGGTGTTGGTATTGTATGTGGGGGTTGTCTGGGTATTGGTAGTGTATGAGGGGCGTCTGGGTATTGGTAGTATATGAGGGGGTGTCTGGGTGTTGGTAGTGTATGAGGGGGTGTCTGGGTATTGGTAGTGTATGAGGGGGTGTCTGGGTATTAGTAGTGTATGAGGGGGTGTCTGGGTGTTGGTAGTGAAATGAGGGGGTGTCTGGGTATTGGTAGTATATGAGAGGGTGTCTGGGTATTGGTAGTATATGTGGGGGTTGTCTGGGTGTTGGTAGAATATGAGGGGGTGTCTGGGTAATGGTAGTGTATGTGGGGGTTGTCTGGGTATTGGTAGTGCATGAGAGGGTGTCTGGGTATTGGTAGTGTATGAGGGGGTGTCTGGGTTTTGGTAGTGTATGAGGGGGTGTCTGGGTGTTGGTAGTGTATGTGGGGGTGTCTGGGTGTTGGTAGTGTATGAGGGGGTGTCTGGGTGTTGGTAGTGTATGAGGGGGTGTCTGTGTATTGGTAGTGTATGTGGGGGTTGTCTGGGTGTTGGTATTGTATGTGGGGGTTGTCTGGGTATTGGTAGTGTATGAGGGGGTGTCTGGGTATTGGTAGTATATGAGGGGGTGTCTGGGTGTTGGTAGTGTATGAGGGGGTGTCTGGGTATTGGTAGTGTATGAGGGGGTGTCTGGGTGTTGGTAGCGTATGAGGGGGTGTCTGGCTATTGGTAGTGTATGAGGGGGTGTCTGGGTGTTGGTAGTATATGAGGGGGTGTCTGGGTGTAGGTAGTGTATGAGGGGGTATCTGGGTAATGGTAGTGTATGTGGGGGTTTTCTGGGTATTGGTAGCGTATGAGGGGGTGTCTGGGTATTGGTAGTGTATGAGGGGGTGTCTGGGTGTTGGTAGTGTATGAGGTGGTGTCTGGGTGATGGCAGTGTATGAGGGGGTGTCTGGGCGTTGGAAGTGTGTGAGGGGGTGTCTGGGTATTGGTAGTGTATGAGAGGGTGTCTGGGTGTTGGTAGTGTATGAGGGGTTGTCTGGGTGTTGGTAGTGTATGAGGGGGTGTCTGTGTATTGGTAGTGTATGAGGGGGTGTCTGGTTATTGGTAGTGTATGAGGGGGTGTCTGGGTATTGGCAGTGTATGAGGTGGTGTCTGGGTGTTGCTAGTGTATGAGGGGGTGTCTGGCTATTGGTAGTGTATGAGGGGGTGTCTTTGTGTTGGTAGTGTATGAGGGGGTACCTGTTATTGGCAGTGTATGAGGGGGTGTCTTTGTATTGGTAGTGTATGAGGGGGTGTCTGGGTTAGTAGTGATATGGGGGTGTCTGGGTGTTGGTAGTGTACGAGGGGATACCTGTTATTGGCAGTGTATGACGGGGGTGTCTTTGTATTGGTAATGTATGATGGGGTGTCTGGGTGGTGGTAGTGTATGTGGGGGTGTCTGGGTGGTGGTAGTGTATGTGGGGGTGTCTGGGTGTTGGTAGTGTATGTGGGGATGTCTGTGTATTGGTAGTGTATGTGGGGGTGTCGTTGTATTGGTAGTGTATGAGGGGGTGTCTGGGTGTTAGTAGTATATGAGGGGGTGTCTGGGTGTTGGTAGTGTATGAGGGGGTGTCTGGGTGTTGGTAGTGTATGAGGGGTTGTCTGGGTATTGGTAGTGTATGAGTGGCTGTCTGTGTATTGGTAGTGTATGAGGGGGTGTCTGGGTGTTGGTAGTGTATGAGGGGGTGTCTGGGTGCTGGTAGTGGATGAGGGGGTGTCTGGGTGTAGGTAGTTTATGAGGGGGTATCTGGGTAATGGTAGTGTATGTGGGGGTTGTCTGGGTATTGATAGTGTATGAGGGGGTGTCTGGGTGTTTGTAGTGTATGAGGGGGTGTCTGGGTGTTGGTAGTTTATGAGGTGGTGTCTGGGTGATGGCAGTGTATGAGGGGGTGTCTGGGCATTGGTAATGTGTGAGGGGGTGTCTCGGTATTGGTAGTGCATGAGGGGGTGTCTGGGTGTTGGTAGTGTATGAGGGGTTGTCTGGGTGTTGGTAGTGTATGAGGGGGTGTCTGTGTATTGGTAGTGTATGAGGGGCTGTCTGTGTATTGGTAGTGTATGAGGGGGTGTCTCGGTATTGGTAGTGTATGAGGGGGTGTCTGGGTGTTGGTAGTGTATGAGGGAGTATCTGGCTATTGATAGTGTATGAGGGGGTGTCTTTGTGTTGGTAGTGTATGAGGGGGTGTCTGTGTATTGGTAGTGTATTAGGGGGTGTCTTTGTGTTGGTAGTGTATGAGGGGGTGTCTGGGTGTTGGTAGTGTATGAGGGGGTGTCTGGGTATTGCTAGTGTATGAGGGGGTGTCTGGGTATTGGTAGTGTATGTGGGGGTTGTCTGGGTATTGGTAGTGTATGAGGGGGTGTCTGGGTTTTGGTGGTGTATGAGGGGGTGTCTGGGTGTTGGTAGTGTATGAGGGGGTGTCTGGGTGATGGCAGTGTATGAAGGGGTGTCTGGGCATTGGAAGTGTGTGAGAGGGTGTCTGGGTATTGGTAGTGTATGAGAGGGTGTCTGGGTGTTGGTAGTGTATGAGGGGTTGTCTGGGTGTTGGTAGTGTATGAGGGGGTGTCTGTGTATTGGTAGTGTATGAGGGGGTGTCTGGTTATTGGTAGTGTATGAGGGGGTGTCTGGGTATTGGTAGTGTATGAGGGGGTGTCTGGGTGTTGGTAGCGTATGAGGGGGTGTCTGGCTATTGGTAGTGTATGAGGGGGTGTCTGGGTGTTGGTAGTATATGAGGGGGTGTCTGGGTGTAGGTAGTGTATGAGGGGGTATCTGGGTAATGGTAGTGTATGTGGGGGTTTTCTGGGTATTGGTAGCGTATGAGGGGGTGTCTGGGTTTTGGTAGTGTATGAGGGGGTGTCTGGGTGTTGGTAGTGTATGAGGTGGTGTCTGGGTGATGGCAGTGTATGAGGGGGTGTCTGGGCGTTGGAAGTGTGTGAGGGGGTGTCTGGGTATTGGTAGTCTATGAGAGGGTGTCTGGGTGTTGGTAGTGTATGAGGGGTTGTCTGGGTGTTGGTAGTGTATGAGGGGGTGTCTGTGTATTGGTAGTGTATGAGGGGGTGTCTGGTTATTGGTAGTGTATGAGGGGGTGTCTGGGTATTGGCAGTGTATGAGGTGGTGTCTGGGTGTTGCTAGTGTATGAGGGGGTGTCTGGCTATTGGTAGTGTATGAGGGGGTGTCTTTGTGTTGGTAGTGTATGAGGGGGTACCTGTTATTGGCAGTGTATGAGGGGGTGTCTTTGTATTGGTAGTGTATGAGGGGTGTCTGGGTTAGTAGTGATATGGGGGTGTCTGGGTGTTGGTAGTGTACGAGGGGGTACCTGTTATTTGCAGTGTATGACGGGGGTGTCTTTGTATTGGTAGTGTATGAGGGGGTGTCTGGGTGGTGGTAGTGTATGTGGGGGTGTCTGGGTGGTGGTAGTGTATGTGGGGGTGTCTGGGTGTTGGTAGTGTATGTGGGGATGTCTGTGTATTGGTAGTGTATGTGGGGGTGTCGTTGTATTGGTAGTGTATGAGGGGGTGTCTGGGTGTTAGTAGTATATGAGGGGGTGTCTGGGTGTTGGTAGTGTATGAGGGGGTGTCTGGGTGTTGGTAGTGTATGAGGGGTTGTCTGGGTATTGGTAGTGTATGAGTGGCTGTCTGTGTATTGGTAGTGTATGAGGGGGTGTCTGGGTGTTGGTAGTGTATGAGGGGGTGTCTGGGTGCTGGTAGTGGATGAGGGGGTGTCTGGGTGTAGGTAGTTTATGAGGGGGTATCTGGGTAATGGTAGTGTATGTGGGGGTTGTCTGGGTATTGATAGTGTATGAGGGGGTGTCTGGGTGTTTGTAGTGTATGAGGGGGTGTCTGGGTGTTGGTAGTTTATGAGGTGGTGTCTGGGTGATGGCAGTGTATGAGGGGGTGTCTGGGCATTGGTAATGTGTGAGGGGGTGTCTCGGTATTGGTAGTGTATGAGGGGGTGTCTGGGTGTTGGTAGTGTATGAGGGAGTATCTGGCTATTGATAGTGTATGAGGGGGTGTCTTTGTGTTGGTAGTGTATGAGGGGGTGTCTGTGTATTGGTAGTGTATTAGGGGGTGTCTTTGTGTTGGTAGTGTATGAGGGGGTGTCTGGGTGTTGGTAATGTATGAGGGGGTGTCTGGGTATTGCTAGTGTATGAGGGGGTGTCTGGGTATTGGTAGTGTATGTGGGGGTTGTCTGGGTATTGGTAGTGTATGAGGGGGTGTCTGGGTTTTGGTAGTGTATGAGGGGGTGTCTGGGTGTTGGTAGTGTATGAGGTGGTGTCTGGGTGATGGCAGTGTATGAAGGGGTGTCTGGGCATTGGAAGTGTGTGAGGGGGTGTCTGGGTATTGGTAGTGTATGAGAGGGTGTCTGGGTGTTGGTAGTGTATGAGGGGTTGTCTGGGTGTTGGTAGTGTATAAGGGGGTGTCTGTGTATTGGTAGTGTATGAGGGGGTGTCTGGTTATTGGTAGTGTATGAGGGGGTGTCTGGGTATTGGTAGTGTATGAGGGGGTGTCTGGGTGTTGGTAGCGTATGAGGGGGTGTCTGGCTATTGGTAGTGTATGAGGGGGTGTCTTTGTGTTGGTAATGTATGAGGGGGTACCTGTTATTGGCAGTGTATGAGGGGGTGTCTTTGAATTGGTAGTGTATCAGGGGGTGTCTGGGTTAGTAGTGATATGGGGGTGTCTTGGTGTTGGTAGTGTACAAGGGGGTACCTGTTATTGGCAGTGTACGAGGGGGGTTTCTTTGTATTGGTAGTGTATGAGGGGGAGTCTGGGTGGTGGTAGTGTATGTGGGGGTGTCTGGGTGGTGGTAGTGTATGTGGGGGTGTCTGGGTGTTGGTAGTGTATGTGGGGATGTCTGTGTATTGGTAGTGTATGTGGGGGTGTCGTATTGGTAGTGTATGAGGGGGTGTCTGGGTATTAGTAGTGTATGATGGGGTTGTCTGGGTGTTGGTAGTGTATGTGGGGGTGTCTGGGTGTTGGTAGTGTATGAGGGAGTGTCTGGGTGTTGGTAGTGTATGAGGGGGTGTCTGTGTATTGGTAGTGTATGTGAGGGTTGTCTAGGTGTTGGTATTGTATGTGGGGGTTGTCTGGGTATTGGTAGTGTATGAGGGGTGTCTGGGTATTGGTAGTATATGAGGGGGTGTCTGGGTGTTGGTAGTGTATGAGGGGGTGTCTGGGTATTAGTAGTGTATGAGGGGGTGTCTGGGTATTAGTAGTGTTTGAGGGGGTGTCTGGGTGTTGGTAGAGAAATGAGGGGGTGTCTGGGTATTGGTAGTATATGAGAGGGTGTCTGGGTATTGGTAGTATATGTGGGGGTTGTCTGGGTGTTGGTAGAATATGAGGGGGTGTCTGGGTAATGGTACTGTATGTGGGGGTTGTCTGGGTATTGGTAGTGCATGAGAGGGTGTCTGGGTGTTGGTAGTGTATGAGGGGGTGTCTGTGTATTGGTAGTGTATGTGGGGGTTGTCTGGGTGTTGGTATTGTATGTGGGGGTTGTCTGGGTATTGGTAGTGTATGAGGGGGTGTCTGGGTATTGGTAGTATATGAGGGGGTGTCTGGGTGTTGGTAGTGTATGAGGGGGTGTCTGGGTATTGGTAGTGTATGAGGGGTGTCTGGGTATTAGTAGTGTATGAGGGGGTGTCTGGGTGTTGGTAGTGAAATGAGGGGGTGTCTGGGTATTGGTAGTGTATGAGAGGGTGTCTGGGTATTGGTAGTATATGTGGGGGTTGTCTAGGCATTGGTAGTGTATGAGGGGGTGTCTGGGTATTGGTAGTATATGTGGGGGTTGTCTGGGTATTGGTAGTGTATGAGGGGGTGTCTGGGTATTGGTAGTGTATGAGGGGGTAAATGAAACTCAGACTGCGCTAATCATACTCTTATTGTGAGACAGCATAATCCACACATATATAAAGATCAGTCATGGCTCCAAGAAAAAATTATATATGTATATAAATTTCTTTATTCTATAAATGATTCATATATCAAGTAAAAAACACTTTACTCACAATAAAAAATAAATAAAAAGCATATATATACCTCTTGAAAACAATGTTGGACATTATTAAGGGAATCCAAATTGGAGTGATACCCAGGACTGGGTGCTAAAGGTTTAATATTGACTCTAAATGTTCATAATATTCTAATGTGTTTCATTTATGAGCAATGTCTCAATACAGATAATAATATACATTAGGGTAACATTGTTTTCATAGAGGTATATATATATGCTTTTTATTTATTTTTTAATTGAGTAAAGTGTTTTATACTTGATATATGAATCATTTATAGAATAAAGAAATTTACTGTATATACATATATAATTTTTTCTTGGAGCCATGACTGATCTTTATATATGTGTGGATTCTGCTGTCTCACAATAAGAGCATGATTAGCGCAGTCCCCATATCCCAATTTTGAAGACTTGCTGCTCTACATTAATCAGTAAAGTTAATTGCATGTATCTAATTTTATTATATGGTTGATCAGCGCCAGGATCATTAATTCATTTGTAGTGTATGAGGGGGTGCCTGTTATTGGCAGTGTATAAGGGGGTGTCTTTGTATTGGTAGTGTATGAGGGGGTGTCTGGGTAGTGGTAGTGTATGTGGGGGTGTCTGGGTGTTGGTAGTGTATGTGGGGATGTCTGTGTATTGGTAGTGTATGTGGGGGTGTCGTTGTATTGGTAGTGTATGAGGGGGTGTCTGGGTTAGTAGTGATATGGGGATGTCTGGGTGTTGGTAGTGTACGAGGTTGTACCTGTTATTGGCAGTGTATGAGGGGGGTGTCTTTGTATTGGTAGTGTACGAGGGGGTGTCTGGGTGGTGGTAGTGTATGTGGGGGTGTCTGGGTGTTGGTAGTGTATGTGGGGATGTCTGCGTATTGGTAGTGTATGTGGGGGTGTCGTTGTATTGGTAGTGTATGAGGGGGTGTCTTGGTGTTAGTAGTGTATGAGGGAGTGTCTGGGTGTTGGTAGTGTATGAGGGGGTGTCTGGGTGTTGGTAGTGTATGAGGGGGTGTCTGGGTATTGGTAGTGTATGTGGGGGTTGTCTGGGTATTGGTAGTGTATGAGTGGCTGTCTGTGTATTGGTAGTGTACGAGGGGGTGTCTGGGTGTTGGTAGTGTATGAGGGGGTGTCTGGGTGTTGGTAGTGTATGAGGGGGTGTCTGGGTGTAGGTAGTGTATGAGGGGGTATCTGGGTAATGGTAGCGTATGTGGGGGCTGTCTGGGTATTGGTAGTGTATGAGGGGGTGTCTGGGTGTTGGTAGTGTATGAGGTGGTGTCTGGGTGATGGCAGTGTATGAGGGGGTGTCTGGGCATTGGTAGTGTGTGAGTGGGTGTCTGGGTATTGGTAGTGTATAAGGGGGTGTCTGTGTATTGGTAGTGTATGAGGGGGTGTCTGTGTATTGGTATTTTATGAGGGGGTGTCTGGGTATTGGTAGTGTATGAGGGCGTGTCTGGGTATTGGTAATGTATGAGGGGGTATCTGGATGTTGGTAGTGTATGAAGGGTGTCTTGGTATTGGTAGTGTATGAGGGGGTGTCTGGATGTTGGTAGTGTATGAGGTGGTGTCTGGGTGATGGCAGTGTATGAGGGGGTGTCTGGGCATTGGAAGTGTGTGAGGGGGTGTCTGGGTATTGGTAGTGTATGAGAGGGTGTCTGGGTGTTGGTAGTGTATGAGGGGTTGTGTGGGTGTTGGTAGTGTATGAGGGGGTGTCTGTGTATTGGTAGTGTATGAGGGGGTGTCTGGTTATTGGTAGTGTATGAGGGGGTGTCTGGGTATTGGCAGTGTATGAGGTGGTGTCTGTGTGTTTCTAGTGTATGAGGGGGTGTCTGGCTATTGGTAGTGTATGAGGGGGTGTCTGTGTATTGGTAGTGTATGAGGGGGTGTCTGGTTATTGGTAGTGTATGAGGGGGTGTCTGGGTATTGGCAGTGTATGAGGTGGTGTCTGGGTGTTTCTAGTGTATGAGGGGGTGTCTGGCTATTGGTAGTGTATGAGGGGGTGTCTTTGTATTGGTAGTGTATGAGGGGGTGTCTGGGTTATTAGTGATATGGGGGTGTCTGGGTGTTGGTAGTGTACGAGGGGGTACCTGTTATTGGCAGTGTATGACGGGGGTGTCTTTGTATTGGTAGTGTATGAGGGGGTGTCTGGGTGGTGGTAGTGTACGCGGGGGTGTCTGGGTGGTGGTCTTAGTGTATGTGGGGGTGTCTGGGTGTTGGTAGTGTATGTGGGGATGT
The DNA here is from genome assembly GCA_031769625.1 of Taudactylus pleione. NCBI lineage: Eukaryota > Metazoa > Chordata > Amphibia > Anura > Myobatrachidae > Taudactylus > Taudactylus pleione. The sequence continues at coordinate 37,346,258 of JAUIMM010000031.1, read as the reverse complement.
CTGTGTATTGGTAGTGTATGTGGGGGTGTCGTTGTATTGGTAGTGTATGAGGGGGTGTCTGGGTGTTAGTAGTATATCAGGGGGTGTCTGGGTGTTGGTAGTGTATGAGGGGGTGTCTGGGTGTTGGTAGTGTATGAGGGGTTGTCTGGGTATTGGTAGTGTATGAGTGGCTGTCTGTGTATTGGTAGTGTATGAGGGGGTGTCTGGGTGTTGGTAGTGTATGAGGGCGGTCTGGGTGCTGGTAGTGTATGAGGGGGTGTCTGGGTGTAGGTAGTTTATGAGGGGGTATCTGGGTAATGGTAGTGTATGTGGGGGTTGTCTGGGTATTGATAGCATATGAGGGGGTGTCTGGGTGTTTGTAGTGTATGAGGGGGTGTCTGGGTGTTGGTAGTTTATGAGGTGGTGTCTGGTTGATGGCAAAGTGTATGAGGGGGTGTCTGGGCATTGGTAATGTGTGAGGGGGTGTCTCGGTATTGGTAGTGTATGAGGGGGTGTCTGAGTGTTGGTAGTGTATGAGGGGGTGTCTGTGTATTGGTAGTGTATGAGGGGCTGTCTTTGTATTGGTAGTGTATGAGGGGGTGTCTGGGAGTTGGTAGAGTATGAGGGGGTGTCTGGGTATTGGTAGTGTACGTGGGGGTGTCTGGGTATTGGTAGTGTATGAGGGGGTGTCTTTGTGTTGGCAGTGTATGAGGGGGTGTCTGGGTGTTGGTAGTGTATGAGGTAGTATCTGGCTATTGATAGTGTATGAGGGGTTGTCTTTGTGTTGGTAGTGTATGAGGGGGTGTCTGTGTATTGGTAGTGTATGAGGGGGTGTCTTTGTGTTGGTAGTGTATGAGGGGGTGTCTGGGTGTTGGTAGTGTATGAGGGGGTGTCTGGGTATTGCTAGTGTATGAGGGGGTGTCTGGGTATTGGTAGTGTATGTGGGGGTTGTCTGGGTATTGGTAGTGTATGAGGGGGTGTCTGGGTTTTGGTAGTGTATGAGGGGGTGTCTGAGTGTTGGTAGTGTATGAGGTGGTGTCTGGATGATGGCAGTGTATGAAGGGGTGTCTGGGCGTTGGAAGTGTGTGAGGGGGTGTCTGGGTATTGGTAGTGTATGAGAGGGAGTCTGGGTGTTGGTAGTGTATGAGGGGTTGTCTGGGTGTTGGTAGTGTATGAGGGGGTGTCTGTGTATTGGTAGTGTATGAGGGGGTGTCTGGTTATTGGTAGTGTATGAGGGGGTGTCTGGGTATTGGTAGTGTATGAGGGGGTGTCTGGGTGTTGGTAGTGTATGAGGGGGTGTCTGGCTATTGGTAGTGTATGAGGGGGTGTCTTTGTGTTGGTAGTGTATGAGGGCGTACCTGTTATTGGCAGTGTATGAGGGGGTGTCTTTGTATTGGTAGTGTATCAGGGGGTGTCTGGGTTAGTAGTGATATGGGGGTGTCTGGGTGTTGGTAGTGTACGAGGGGGTACCTGTTATTGGCAGTGTATGAGGGGGGTGTCTTTGTATTGGTAGTGTATGAGGGGGTGTCTGGGTGGTGGTAGTGTATGTGGGGGTGTCTGGGTGGTGGTAGTGTATGTGGGGGTGTCTGGGTGTTGGTAGTGTATGTGGGGATGTCTGTGTATTGGTAGTGTATGTGGGGGTGTTGTTGTATTGGTAGTGTATGAGGGGGTGTCTGGGTGTTAGTAGTATATGAGGGGGTGTCTGGGTGTTGGTAGTGTATGAGGGGGTGTCTGGGTGTTGGTAGTGTATGAGGGGTTGTCTGGGTATTGGTAGTGTATGAGTGGCTGTCTGTGTATTGGTAGTGTATGAGGGGGTGTCTGGGTGTTGGTAGTGTATGAGGGGGTGTCTGGGTGCTGGTAGTGTATGAGGGGGTGTCTGGGTGTAGGTAGTTTATGAGGGGGTATCTGGGTAATGGTAGTGTATGTGGGGGTTGTCTGGGTATTGATAGTGTATGAGGGGGTGTCTGGGTGTTGGTAGTGTATGAGGGGGTGTCTGGGTGTTGGTAGTTTATGAGGTGGTGTCTGGGTGATGGCAGTGTATGAGGGGGTGTCTGGGCATTGGTAGTGTGTGAGGGGGTGTCTCGGTATTGGTAGTGTATGAGGGGGTGTCTGGGTGTTGGTAGTGTATGGGGGTTGTCTGGGTGTTGGTAGTGTATGAGGGGGTGTCTGTTTATTGGTAGTGTATGAGGGGGTGTCTGGGTATTGGTAGTGTATGAGGGGGTGTCTGGGTGTTGGTAGAGTATGAGGGGGTGTCTGGGTATTGGTAGTGTACGTGGGGGTGTCTGGGTATTGGTAGTGTATGAGGGGGTGTCTTTGTGTTGGTAGTGTATGAGGGGGTGTCTGGGTGTTGGTAGTGTATGAGGGGGTATCTGGCTATTGATAGTGTATGAGGGGGTGTCTGGGTGTAGGTAGTGTATGAGGGGGTATCTGGGTAATGGTAGCGTATGTGGGGGCTGTCTGGGTATTGGTAGTGTATGAGGGGGTGTCTGGGTGTTGGTAGTGTATTAGGTGGTGTCTGGGTGATGGCAGTGTATGAGGGGGTGTCTGGGCATTGGTAGTGTGTGAGTGGGTGTCTGGGTATTGGTAGTGTATAAGGGGGTGTCTGTGTATTGGTAGTGTATGAGGGGGTGTCTGTGTATTGGTATTTTATGAGGGGGTGTCTGGGTATTGGTAGTGTATGAGGGCGTGTCTGGGTATTGGTAATGTATGAGGGGGTATCTGGATGTTGGTAGTGTATGAAGGGTGTCTTGGTATTGGTAGTGTATGAGGGGGTGTCTGGATGTTGGTAGTGTATGAGGTGGTGTCTGGGTGATGGCAGTGTATGAGGGGGTGTCTGGGCATTGGAAGTGTGTGAGGGGGTGTCTGGGTATTGGTAGTGTATGAGAGGGTGTCTGGGTGTTGGTAGTGTATGAGGGGTTGTGTGGGTGTTGGTAGTGTATGAGGGGGTGTCTGTGTATTGGTAGTGTATGAGGGGGTGTCTGGTTATTGGTAGTGTATGAGGGGGTGTCTGGGTATTGGCAGTGTATGAGGTGGTGTCTGTGTGTTTCTAGTGTATGAGGGGGTGTCTGGCTATTGGTAGTGTATGAGGGGGTGTCTGTGTATTGGTAGTGTATGAGGGGGTGTCTGGTTATTGGTAGTGTATGAGGGGGTGTCTGGGTATTGGCAGTGTATGAGGTGGTGTCTGGGTGTTTCTAGTGTATGAGGGGGTGTCTGGCTATTGGTAGTGTATGAGGGGGTGTCTTTGTATTGGTAGTGTATGAGGGGGTGTCTGGGTTATTAGTGATATGGGGGTGTCTGGGTGTTGGTAGTGTACGAGGGGGTACCTGTTATTGGCAGTGTATGACGGGGGTGTCTTTGTATTGGTAGTGTATGAGGGGGTGTCTGGGTGGTGGTAGTGTATGCGGGGGTGTCTGGGTGGAGGTTTTAGTGTATGTGGGGGTGTCTGGGTGTTGGTAGTGTATGTGGGGATGTCTGTGTATTGGTAGTGTATGTGGGGGTGTCGTTGTATTGGTAGTGTATGAGGGGGTGTCTGGGTGTTAGTAGTATATGAGGGGGTGTCTGGGTGTTGGTAGTGTATGAGGGGGTGTCTGGGTGTTGGTAGTGTATGAGGGGTTGTCTGGGTATTGGTAGTGTATGAGTGGCTGTCTGTGTATTGGTAGTGTATGAGGGGGTGTCTGGGTGTTGGTAGTGTATGAGGGCGGTCTGGGTGCTGGTAGTGTATGAGGGGGTGTCTGGGTGTAGGTAGTTTATGAGGGGGTATCTGGGTAATGGTAGTGTATGTGGGGGTTGTCTGGGTATTGATAGCATATGAGGGGGTGTCTGGGTGTTTGTAGTGTATGAGGGGGTGTCTGGGTGTTGGTAGTTTATGAGGTGGTGTCTGGTTGATGGCAAAGTGTATGAGGGGGTGTCTGGGCATTGGTAATGTGTGAGGGGGTGTCTCGGTATTGGTAGTGTATGAGGGGGTGTCTGAGTGTTGGTAGTGTATGAGGGGTTGTCTGGGTGTTGGTAGTGTATGAGGGGGTGTCTGTGTATTGGTAGTGTATGAGGGGCTGTCTTTGTATTGGTAGTGTATGAGGGGGTGTCTGGGTGTTGGTAGAGTATGAGGGGGTGTCTGGGTATTGGTAGTGTACGTGGGGGTGTCTGGGTATTGGTAGTGTATGAGGGGGTGTCTTTGTGTTGGCAGTGTATGAGGGGGTGTCTGGGTGTTGGTAGTGTATGAGGGAGTATCTGGCTATTGATAGTGTATGAGGGGTTGTCTTTGTGTTGGTAGTGTATGAGGGGGTGTCTGTGTATTGGTAGTGTATGAGGGGGTGTCTTTGTGTTGGTAGTGTATGAGGGGGTGTCTGGGTGTTGGTAGTGTATGAGGGGGTGTCTGGGTATTGCTAGTGTATGAGGGGGTGTCTGGGTATTGGTAGTGTATGTGGGGGTTGTCTGGGTATTGGTAGTGTATGAGGGGGTGTCTGGGTTTTGGTAGTGTATGAGGGGGTGTCTGGGTGTTGGTAGTGTATGAGGTGGTGTCTGGATGATGGCAGTGTATGAAGGGGTGTCTGGGCGTTGGAAGTGTGTGAGGGGGTGTCTGGGTATTGGTAGTGTATGAGAGGGAGTCTGGGTGTTGGTAGTGTATGAGGGGTTGTCTGGGTGTTGGTAGTGTATGAGAGGGTGTCTGTGTATTGGTAGTGTATGAGGGGGTGTCTGGTTATTGGTAGTGTATGAGGGGGTGTCTGGGTATTGGTAGTGTATGAGGGGGTGTCTGGGTGTTGGTAGTGTATGAGGGGGTGTCTGGCTATTGGTAGTGTATGAGGGGGTGTCTTTGTGTTGGTAGTGTATGAGGGCGTACCTGTTATTGGCAGTGTATGAGGGGGTGTCTTTGTATTGGTAGTGTATCAGGGGGTGTCTGGGTTAGTAGTGATATGGGGGTGTCTGGGTGTTGGTAGTGTACGAGGGGGTACCTGTTATTGGCAGTGTATGAGGGGGGTGTCTTTGTATTGGTAGTGTATGAGGGGGTGTCTGGGTGGTGGTAGTGTATGTGGGGGTGTCTGGGTGGTGGTAGTGTATGTGGGGGTGTCTGGGTGTTGGTAGTGTATGTGGGGATGTCTGTGTATTGGTAGTGTATGTGGGGGTGTTGTTGTATTGGTAGTGTATGAGGGGGTGTCTGGGTGTTAGTAGTATATGAGGGGGTGTCTGGGTGTTGGTAGTGTATGAGGGGGTGTCTGGGTGTTGGTAGTGTATGAGGGGTTGTCTGGGTATTGGTAGTGTATGAGTGGCTGTCTGTGTATTGGTAGTGTATGAGGGGGTGTCTGGGTGTTGGTAGTGTATGAGGGGGTGTCTGGGTGCTGGTAGTGTATGAGGGGGTGTCTGGGTGTAGGTAGTTTATGAGGGGGTATCTGGGTAATGGTAGTGTATGTGGGGGTTGTCTGGGTATTGATAGTGTATGAGGGGGTGTCTGGGTGTTGGTAGTGTATGAGGGGGTGTCTGGGTGTTGGTAGTTTATGAGGTGGTGTCTGGGTGATGGCAGTGTATGAGGGGGTGTCTGGGCATTGGTAGTGTGTGAGGGGGTGTCTCGGTATTGGTAGTGTATGAGGGGGTGTCTGGGTGTTGGTAGTGTATGGGGGTTGTCTGGGTGTTGGTAGTGTATGAGGGGGTGTCTGTGTATTGGTAGTGTATGAGGGGGTGTCTGGGTATTGGTAGTGTATGAGGGGGTGTCTGGGTGTTGGTAGAGTATGAGGGGGTGTCTGGGTATTGGTAGTGTACGTGGGGGTGTCTGGGTATTGGTAGTGTATGAGGGGGTGTCTTTGTGTTGGTAGTGTATGAGGGGGTGTCTGGGTGTTGGTAGTGTATGAGGGGGTATCTGGCTATTGATAGTGTATGAGGGGGTGTCTTTGTGTTGGTAGTGTATGAGGGGGTGTCTGTGTATTGGTAGTGTATGAGGGGGTGTCTTTGTGTTGGTAGTGTATGAGGGGGTGTCTGGGTATTGCTAGTGTATGAGGGGGTGTCTGGGTATTGGTAGTGTATTTGGGGGTGGTCTGGGTATTGGTAGTGTTTGAGGGGGTGTCTGTGTATTGGTAGTGTATGATGGGGTTGTCTGGGTCTTGGTAGTGTATGTGGGGGTGTCTGGGTATTGCTAGTGTATGAGTGGGTGTCTGGGTATTGGTAGTGTATGAGGGGGTGTCTTGGTGTTGGTAGTGTATGAGTGGGTGTCTTGGTGTTGGTAGTGTATGAGGGGGTGTCTTTGTATTGGTAGTGTATGAGGGGGTATCTGGGTGTTGGTAGTGTATGAGGGGGTGTCTAGGTGTTGGTAGTGTATGAGGGGGTTTCTGGGTATTGGCAGTGTATGAGGGGGTGTTTGGGTATTGGTAATGTATGTGGGGGTTGTCTGGGTATTGGTAGTGTATGAGTGGGTGTCTGTGTATTGGAAGTATATGAGGGGGTGTCTGGGTGTTGGTAGTGTATGTGGGGGTTGTCCGGGTATTGGTAGTGTATGAGAGGGTGTCTGTGTATTGGTAGTGTAAGAGGGGGTGTCTGGGTGTTGGTAGTGTATGTGGGGGTTGTCCGGGTATTGGTAGTGTATGAGAGGGTGTCTGTGTATTGGTAGTGTATGAGGGGGTGTCTGGGTGTTGGTAGTGTATGAGGGGGTGTCTGGATATTGGTAGTGTATGAGGGGGTGTCTTGATATTGGTAGTGTATGAGGGGTTGTTTGGGTGTTGGTAGTGTATGAGGTGATGTCTGGGTATTGGTAGTGTATGAGGGGGTGGCTGTGTATTGGTAGTGTATGAGGGGCTGTCTGGGTGTTGGTAGTGTATGAAGGGGTGTCTGGGTATTGGTAGTGTATGAGGGGGTGTCTGGGTGTCGGTAGTGTATGAGGGGGTGTCTGGGTATTGGTAGTGTATGAGGTGGTGTCTGGGTGTTGGTAGTGTATGAGGGGGTGTCTGGGTATTGGTAGAGTATTAGGGGGTGTCTGGGTGCTGGTAGTGTATGAGCGGGTGTCTTTGTGTTGGTAGTGCATGAGGGGGTGTCTTTGTGTTGGTAGTGTATGAGGTGGTGTCTGGATACTGGTACTGTATGTGGGGGTGTCTGGGTGTTGGTAGTGTATGAGGGGGTGTCTGGGTATTGGTAGTGTATGAGGGGATGTCTGGGTATTGGTAGTGTATGTGGGGGTTGTCTGGGTATTGGTAGTGTATTTGGGGGTTGTCTGGGTGTTGGTAGTGTATGAGGGAGTGTCTGGGTATTGGTAGTGTGTGAGGAGGTGTCTGGGTCTCGGTAGTTTATGAGGGAGTGTCTGGGTATTGGTAGTGTATGAGGTGGTGTCTGGGTGTTGGTAGTGTATAAGGGGGAGTCTGGGTATTGGTAGTCTATGAGGGGGTGTCTGGGTGCTGGTAGTGTATGAGAGGGTGTCTTTGTGTTGGTAGTGCATGAGGGGGTGTCTTTGTGTTGGTAGTGTATGAGGGGGTGTCTGGGTACTGGTACTGTATGAGGGGGTGTCTGGGTGTTGGTAGTGTATGAGGGGGTGTCTGGGTGTTGGTAGTGTATGAGGGGATGTCTGGGTATTGGTAGTGTCTGTGGGGGTTGTCTTGGTAATGGTAGTGTATGGGGGGGTGTCTGTGTATTGGTAGTGTATGAGGGGGTTGTCTGGGTGTTGGTAGTGTATGAGGGAGTGTCTGTGTATTGGTAGTGTATGAGGGGCTGTCTGGGTGTTGGTAGTGTATGAGGGGGTGTCTGGGTATTGGTAGTGTATGAGTGAGTGTCTGGGTGTTGGTAGTGTATGAGGGGGTGTCTGTGTATTGGTAGTGTATGAAGGGGTGTCTGGGTACTGGTAGTGTATGAGGGAGTGTCTGGGTGTTGGTAGTGTATGAGGGGGTGTCTTGGTTTTGGTAGTGTATGTGGGGGTTGTCTGTGTATTAGTAGTGTAAGAGGGGGTGTCTGGGTTTTGGTAGTGTTTAAGGGGGTGTCTGTGTATTGGTAGTGTATGAGGGGGTGTCTGTGTATTGGTATTTTATGAGGGGGTGTCTGGGTATTGGTAGTGTATGAGGGCGTGTCTGGGTATTGGTAATGTATGAGGGGGTATCTGGATGTTGGTAGTGTATGAAGGGTGTCTGGGTATTGGTAGTGTATGAGGGGGTGTCTGGATGTTGGTAGTGTATGAGGGGGTGTCTGGGTATTGGTAGTGTATGAGGGGGTGTCTGGGTGTTGGTAGTGTATGAGGGGGTGTCTGGGTGTTGGTAATGTATGAGGGGGTGTCTGGGTATTGGTAGTGTATGAGAGGGTGTCTGTGTATTGGTAGTGTAAGAGGGGGTGTCTGGGTTTTGGTAGTGTATAAGGGGGTGTCTGTGTATTGGTAGTGTATGAGGGGGTGTCTGTGTATTGGTATTTTATGAGGGGGTGTCTGGGTATTGGTAGTGTATGAGGGCGTGTCTGGGTATTGGTAATGTATGAGGGGGTATCTGGATGTTGGTAGTGTATGAAGGGTGTCTGGGTATTGGTAGTGTATGAGGGGGTGTCTGGATGTTGGTAGTGTATGAGGGGGTGTCTGGGTATTGGTAGTGTATGAGGGGGTGTCTGGGTGTTGGTAGTGTATGAGGGGGTGTCTGGGTGTTGGTAATGTATGAGGGGGTGTCTGGGTATTGGTAGTGTATGAGGGGGTGTCTGTGTGTTTGTAGTGTATGAGGGAGTGTCTGGGTGTAGGTAGTGTTTGAGGGGGTGTCTGGGTGTAGGTAGTGTATGAGGGGGTGTCTGTGTTTGTAGAGTATGTATGAGGGAGTGTCTGGGTATTCGTAGTGTATTCTGGGGAGTTGATAGTGAATGAGAGGGGGGTCTGGGTGCTGCTGGGGTATTGGTATTGAATAAAGAAGGAGGGGTGGGTGCTGCATAGGTTGTGTATGGGAGTTGGTGCTGTTCAGGTGTTGTAGTGAATGAAGGGGGATTGTGTGTTGCTGGGCTATTGGTAGTGTATGAGGGTGGGTGTTGCAGGGGTGTTGGTAGTTAATGATGAGGGATTTGTATTGGCTGGATGTTATCAGTGAATGTGGGAGGGTGATTGGGTGCTGTTGGGGAGTTGTTGGTGAATGAGGCTTGTGTCTCTGTGCTGCTGGGGTGATGATAAGGAACGCATGCCTCTTGGCAACTCTGATGAACTTATGGCCCTTTTTGGGGTAATGGATTTTAGAGAGTTGCTAAAGCCATCTTCTGTGCTAAATATATTCAGTTTATTTGTGATTTGAACTCTCCAAAAATGTCTAAAGGTATAATCACGACAGCCCTTCTTTACCCTATACTGTAGCTGAATTCTATTACATACTGTACAATAGAAAAGAGCTAAGATGGATCTGTAAAAGGGAAACTGCTCTTTGGAACATAGGGCATCATTCAGCTTGGATTGTAAGTCTGTAATCGCATACACCCGCACTTTTGCAAAAATATTCAAATGAATGCGATTGCATCACAATCGCAGTACTATACCAAGACGCCCACCAGCTTATAAAGCCGCCCACTTCCCATTATATACATCCGCAAGTCAATGAAAACATTGGTAACATAACATCGAGTAACATCGGGCCCATACGCAGAGTTGTGCTTGAGCCTGACATGACACACAACCAGAGAAGCTTCCAGTCGCCATGTAGAGCTCTGACTGCGTATACCGTCGCTGGGGCTTAATTATGCACGCCCTGTAATGGCGTTCAAACACACAGGCATGCCTCCGACCATCCCTGTCTCCACCTCCACTTGCTGTCAGTCATTTCTCCGTGCAATTTCGTATACGCTGCGTTTGCATTCACAATTGCAGCAGCCGGCACGCACACTGCGGTGCATACACAAGCGCAGTCTGCAATCATCGACCAGCTGCGTGCGAACGCAGACCTGTCAACCAAGCTGAATGAGTGCTATAGGGCCTCATTAAGAGATTGGCGAAGTGCCGATATTTATGCAGTTGAACTATGTTTTGCTACTGCAAATGTGCAGAAGTCTTGAAATCCTTACGGTGCATGCGTGAACCAATGTGTGCGATATCAGTCGCAATTGTGTATGGACTCACTAAGACTTGAGAAGGGGTTTGCGATCCCTTGGCATATCAGGATGGAGACAGGGAGGTGACCTAAAGTGATCGCTACATTCTACACAATTTACTGGGAGAGGAATAAAAATGGCTGCTAGCCCACACGTGGTCTGATGACCGTACATGCGCAATAGCGTGAACAGTCCCTAAACCAGGAAGTAAAGCGATCGCATTAATGATCACTTTCCTTCTCTAACACATCACAGGATTGAGATATGGGAGCCCATGTCCTTGAATGTGTATTTTATATAAAATGGCAGCCATCCTTCATTTCTTATTGAGCAATGGGACTTTTTCAGGGATGTACGCAAACCCAATTGTTTGCGTACATCTCTGATGGTTTTTAATTTGTGCATTTGCAGGATCTGTACTGCGCATATGCAGATCTTGTCCTGCGAGATCGCTAGCCATGCCCCCTAAGCATCAGCATGATTTACATGCTGCAGACATTTGGGGGCAGGGAGGGTTCGGCAACGGGGACAGTTTCCCAAAACATAGCCTCCACTATGGAGAGCAGACGGCCATTCTTAGTAGCCTTAAACTTATTCAGATGGGCAATCCCGCAACCGATGGTCACGATGGTAATCCGATCCTGCATCTTCAGACGCAGCACTCAGGTCTGCGATGCTGGCAGTGGCTGTCTTTTGTCCTCAGATGCCTGAGGACAGTAGCCAGGAGCAGCCAATAAGAATCAGGCTGTTTATTATTGGCTTGCTGCGCTGAAGCAGTAGCTGGTTAAAGCTGAGGCTCTCCCTGTCAGCTGTCACGTGTGACAGCAATAGCCAATAAGAATCAGGCAGATTATTATTATTGGCTGAGACATAACTCTGCGCTGCCGTCCCTGGCTGTAGGAGAGGCACCTGGCTCTGCTCAGCTGTGTAGGAGAGGAGCATATAAAGGAGGATCCGCCGGCGGTGGAGAGTGAAGACCTGTCACTGTAACCACAGCAGGAGAGACAACCACATGGGGGGCTGGGTGGTGGGCACTGAGCATGGTGACATCCCAGCTGCAGCAGCTGATGTTGGATATTGCTTGGTGCCTCTTCTCTATACCAGGGGATATGCACATGCATCCTTCCTTTATACCAGTGGGTATTCGCATGCACCCCTTCTCTATACCAGGTGGTATGCACATAGACTCCTTCTCTATACCACATGGTAAGCACATGCAATGCTACCAGGAGACACCCCTGCCATTATATAACCATGGGTTTATTTGCAACAGCCTTCTCCTGTAATAGATGGGGATATTTTGGCTGTCTATCTCCTGTGCTGGGATGGATGACAGACCCTCCAGTGCTTCTTATGGGAGAGTTGGGAGCTGCTGCTGGCTATCTGCAGGGCCTAGTGGCAATCTTCTGGGTAACCTGCCTTGGTGTATGTGCCCTGTGTGTTGTTGTCTCATTGGCTCTGAGCCCTTTAAAAGCACACCTCCCAAGAGTCCCGATTTTGGCGGGACAATGCCCACACCCTTGCCGTAAGGCCATGCCCCCTTTTTCGGTTGCACCTGCTGCACGCACAAATGTCTCTAACTAGTAGATCACAAACGATTTTCAACCTTTAGAGTAGACCACCAAGTCCAGCAGTCTGGCCACGCCTGGTCTATAGTATAGTCTGTAGCGGAGAGAGTCTTAAAAACAAACTTTCTGTATCAAATATATTTATCTGATATAAATAAAATAAGTGGTTAGGAAAAGGTTAAACATTCCATAAAAAATATACATACATCATATAACCAGTAGGAGACACAATTGAGCTTTCTATGCACACATTCTCTCACCTCGTAGTAAGTAGGGGTGAGCGGGTTCGGTTTTACTCGGATTTACTCGGTTCTTATCGCCCCTTTACCGCAAATTCGGATTTATTATATTGGCTATCAAAAACACATGATAGGCGATAGCCAATAAAATGCCGTTTAAAGATCCGAGTAAATCCGAGTAAAACCGAACCCGCTCACCCCTAATAGTAAGATGCCTGAATCTTCTTGCTGGCAGTTGCTCTCATGTCTCAATGGTCCAGTGCGCTCAGATCCAAGCACACAGCAGGCATGGTAGGACAAGCTGTTGCCACTGGTCATGCGCAGCAACTTCGTTCTGTCCTTAACACTAGGGGTGGGATGCAGCAAGGTGAAAAATGTGAAACCCGCTGCATGCACGTCTTTCTACGCATGCGCAGAGGGATGCCGGAGGGGTTTCTGGGTCATAGACCCAAAAGTCCCTCAACCGCAAAGGGCAGCTCTTACCGACAGAGCGGTCCTTTGAGGGGATCACCATGCATACCGGCATTACCAAAGTCAGCATGCATGAGATGACCAGTGGAATGCATCACATCGCGAGTGTGATGCGTCATGCTTCCTGCCCTACATGTTGAGGCTGCAGCTCTAGTAAAAAAAAAATTTTAAGTACTGCTATTGTGGTCATGATTTGAGCCACTGGCCGGGGGGTTTCTGGGTAACTGGTAACCCCTCTCCCCCTCCTCTGCCTTTGCCCATATAGCTCAACCATCTTGATTTCAGCGGCACAGTCCCACTATTCGGACACTGTCCTGTTGTCCCACCTGTGGGCCACATACTGTCGTGCAGGCAGGGGAAAGGTTGGAGAAGCATTTGATCACCACTGCTCTGCACAGTAGAGCAGCAAGTGACTACTGACTATAGATGCCGTACCTATGCTAATGGCATCTAAACAGTGCAAAAAGGAGAGCCTGGAGGCAGTTAAACTGCTCGGGGAACGCTGGGCACGACCACAGAGTGACAAAAACGAGGGAGGTGCTGTAAGGCCACTCCCCCTTCCCCAGGGTCACACCCCCTTTTTTTACCTCTCGATGGGCCCGATTTCAAAATGCATTTGTTGGGAGATATGGTTTGCCATTTATTAAGAATAAGAAAGCAGTGGTTCTCAAACTCGGTCCTCAGGACCCCACACAGTTCACGTTTTGCAGGTCACTCAACAGGTGCACAGGTGTATTCATTACTCACTGACGCATTTTAACAGATCCACAGGTGGAGCTAATTATTTCACTTGCGATTTTGTGAGGAGACCTGGAAAACATGCACTATTTGGGGTCCTGAGGACCGAGTTTGAGAACCTGTGCCTTAAAGTATTACATTGGTCTTTGACGAAGTGCAACTGATTATTTGTGACATATAGATTTAAAAACACAGAATTGGCATACTGGATAGAACACTGATTTGTAAAATGTATACAGCTCAGCAAATAAAAAGATAAATTACAGAAAACAAAGTCTGTTTCTAATATCTCTACTAAGTTACAACATTATTCCTTGCAATACACAGGTTTTCCTAATTAACACAGACCTCGGAACTCCATAAATTCCACCTGTCCTGATTTTCATGGGAGAGTCCTCATTTGTGAACCTCAGAAAGGGTGGAGTACACCAAAATTAGGGATGCACATCGATGGTTAGGAATCATTGTTTTCCTAACGATGGTAGTGTTTTTACCATTCAATGGAGTTGTTCTGTTGTTTGCCGCCATCGAATGGTAATGAATCGATGGTCTTCCGATGGTTACATTTAAAAAAATAAATCCTGACAGCTGCTTCTTACATAGCTGCTGCTGATGTGTCTGTGCTGGCCACGGCGTCATTCAGCCACAGGTCAATAGCGGTCATGTCATCCTGCACTGCGCCGCCTCCTTTAGTGACAGACGGTCCGCTCCGCCTCCGACCAGCTGCGCTGCGTTGCTATTACACATGTGTGAACAATGGCTCGGCCTCCTCCATAGACAGACAATCCGCTCCTCCTCCTGCCTGCAGTTCTTTGTTGGTGATGCGCATGCACGAAGCCAGAAAACTGAGCATGCGTGAACCATCGTGATGGATTTATCATCGAATGGTTTTGTTGTGATGGTTAGCTACCATCGCATCACATTATTCGATGGCGGAAGCCCATGCCATCATTTGATGATGTGTTTCCAATTTCTAAGGAATTAGGGTTGATCAGTGCGGGGTTTATTTTGTCCCAATTTCACGCATCTAAATGTTTGGAGGCCTGGAACACACAGATTATAAGCAATAACTACAGATTTATATGTTTCTGCCAATATTATTTACAGCAATTTCATTATATATTAACATCACTTATGTATTATACCCAGATTATACGTTCACTGTCTGCAGCAGCAGCAGCAGTCTGGCATTGTAGATAACTCAGTGGGCCAAGGACAATTTCATTACCTTAAACACAAGCATACAGGTTTTCACACATGGCCAATCAAATAAATTCAATTTTATTTTTCATAAAAGATTTACTTTCAACCCCATACCTGTGATTGTCTTATAAATTGTTTTCCAGTACGTGAATGTGGTCCTAACACTGCCATGTGAATTCACATTGTACGATCTGCTTTTCAGGCCACTTATAGTGTAATAGTTCTTTTTCCAGCATTTTGTACATGGCAGTTAGCAATATTATACCTTTATATATTTTCGGATGCCCAATTGTTTTGTGCAATTTATGTTTTCCACAGTAAATAAATAACAGAAATTATTTCCAAATGCGTCCTATAATGAGAGGGCTAGTACACACCTCTATATTTATTTGAATACGTTACCTCTTCCAACAAAGAACAGTCGATCAGTACACTCTATGCACTTGTGGCTCACCGCAGAGAGAGAAAGTGGAATGACACAGTAAAAATATCTATCTTGGGATAAAAGCTGGATGCTGTAGTGATTCTAGAATGTGGATTGCGCTACTCAAAAGAAACGCCTTTTATTTGTAGTAGGAACCTGAATATTTTCACTCCAGGGCGCCAGCAGTTTAAGCATTTGGCTGCAGGACTGTGAGCACAGAGAACTGCATGGCTGGGAATTCAGAGAAAATATAACATATTTTTATTTAGTTGTTAATATGAGATATGACTGTGCAAATACATAATGAGAAGGGGGGATTTATTTATTCATTTATTATTTATTTATCAACAGTTATTTATATAGTGTCATCATAGTGCAGTGCCACACATATAATACGTGGGTGGTTCAATAAATAAGGTAACAACCTCTTATTGAGTAAATAAATTAAACTCGTACATATACGTATAATTAATAGTATGGCCTTAGTACAGATACACAGGGGTCTATTTATTAAACAGTGTTAGGAGACAAAGTGAAAGGAGATAAGGTACTAGCCAATCAGCTTCCAACTGTCGTTTTTCAAACACAGCCTGTGACATGGCAGTTAGGAGCTGATTGGTTGGTACCTTATCACATTTCACTTTGTCTCCTAACACTGCTTAGTAAATACACCCCATAGTCTCCATACTTGTCTTAGATGCTTTCATGTACTGTTGGAAAGCTATCATGGCATACAAGAAATTAGTGTCCAGTGTCAGGACATAACGGCTTGCTGAACTTCACCGTCGGTTGCGAATCTCCGTCCACTGATTGCTTCTTCAGTGGTCCAAAGAGATGGAAATAACTCGGTGCCAGGTCAGGTCTATAGGAAGGATCTTTCAGTACCTAGGGCCTGATTCAGACCCGGACGCTATACACAGTGCGCTCGCTATTGCCGATGGTTGCTAATCTGCGCATGCATCGCAGTGGACGTGCGCAAACTACACAGTGCATTCGCAGATTCCTTGCTCGTACAGCAAAGCCAGACCAGCAGAGTGAGTGACAGGAGAGGCCATTTGTGGGTGGTAACAGAGGCAGTCCAGTAAAAACGGGGGAGTGGAGATGCAAACGCAAGAGTGCCTGAGTGTTTCAACGCCGTTTTAGAGGTGTGCATAATTACCAGGCAGCGTTATAGTACATGTCACCAGCAATTTTTTTTACTCTGTTTTCCTCGCAATGCTTGCGGTAGAAAAAAGCTACCACAAGCACTGCGTTCACATCCGATAGTGGTCGATGTACCAATGATTTCACAAACTTCCAGGAGATGACGTGGGGCAGTGGGCATCTCTGCATTCGCTAAGGGGAGTCTGCATACACAAAGCGAACGCTCGTACATGTAAGATGTGCGTGCTTATGCCTTGACGAGCGATCGCTCCCCGCCGTGTCACTTTCAAATATTTGCATATGCATTGAGCGAGCATACGCTCATAGCGTCCAGGTCTGAATCAGGCCCCTAGTGCCATAACAACTCACGTGTGCAGTTGGCTGAGTGTGGCCTGGCGTTATCGTTTCCATGACATGCCATTATTACCGTACACCTTGACAAGTTGGCTTTCAGCTGCTGATGTGCCCTTTAGATGCTGAAATCTGATAACACTATACACATCAATATTTGACCATGTTTTCGCCAGCCCCGCCATCTTACAGCTGATGTTGGGACAGTATAGAAACATAGAATTTGATGGCAGATAAGAAGCACTTGGCCCATCTAGTCTGCCTTTATGACTGATATGAGGCACAGTCTAATAGCCGTGAGGGGAAGCAGTGGTCTACCTGCTCTGGCCTGGCTGGAAATTAGAAAGAAATAGAGAACATTACACATGTGAGAGGTCTTGTTACCTTAATGCTTCACAGTGTTCCCCGTTCCCATTGGAGCTTTCTAAATTCTTTCCACACAAGCACATACACCTTATGAGTCCAATTTTGTCAGCTGCCAGCTAATTTATCAATACAGTATGTTTTTGGAGGGTTAGCGGAAACTGGAGCACTCAGAGGAAGTAGACAAGAAAAACTGAGAGAACATACAAACTACACACATAGGATCAAGCTTGGAATTCAGACTATGGGCTTGATAGATGCAGTTAATGTCAGATATAAGCGGCTGTTTTTTCAGAGTATGCATGCCGCTGAGACGCATTGCGCATGAGTCCTGATGGTTACCGTCGAAAGCCACAGAACAAATTTGGACGCAGAGGGAGAATTTCAGTGGATGCTCCTGGCTGATAACAGTAGGGTGGGTAGCCAGTCGCGGACGTGTTGTGGCCAGTGATTGCAGCTTTTCCCCAGTTGCACCAATTTTGGCGGCCATGTTCTGACTGACTTTTGTCGCCTCTACAGGACTAGTGCAATGTTCAATAGTGTGACCAGTGGTCCATCTTAATACACACAGCAACAGATTAGCACCACAGAGGGTGGTCGTCTCTGTACAAATCCCTTTGGTTGCATCATTTGCATAAACATGCAGAAACTATGCAGAAAAAAAACACAACTGCAGCTGGAATGGCATGTACCTCTGAATCAGGCACTATTGCTGTAGCGTTATCACACCTAATTAAGGGTAAATCTTTTATAGGGCCTACTGCCCGCTACTGAGCCTGGGCCTTGTGCTCACCTATTTGCCCATGGGCCTAGTGCCCGATAATGCCCCACAGACCTAGTGCCGACAACCCTGGTGGTCTAGGGAGGGGGTATATGGTAGGCCTCATGGAGGGCCTACATGGTCCGTTGGAAGATTCTGCGGAGGGAGCTTCGTTCGCTCTTTTACTTCCCAACCCCACAGTCCTCTCCGGTCCTCAGCCGCATTCTTCGGCCGCTGGCCCATCCTGTCCAGTGGCGCCACCTCTTCTCTTCTTCCAGCCGGCACCGCCTGTCTTCTTTCTTGACAGCGGCATCTTCTGGCCTCTTCCACGGCTGCTGGTCCTGTTGCACGACGCTCTCTTCGGGAGGTCTTCTCTCCTCCCTCTCCGCCGCTGAACTCCCTTTTCCCGCTCAGCGGCATCTAATACAAGACACCATGAGTGGGCGGGGCTATGACGCAGCAAGCTACAATTGGCTCATCGCGTCTGCCTCCTATTTGCTGCTAGCCCGCGAGCCATACACCCGCCGCTGTAACCAGGCTGCCGGGCGGCGGGCTACAATAAGCCCGCACCCGGAGCCAAGTACAGAGCGCCGCACCCGATGCTTCTCCGGCGCTGGGAACAGATACTCTGTCTCAGAGCCGACTACCTGCTGCCTGTGCTTCCCCGATGCTGGGAGCAGAAATAGCATCCCAGTGCCAGACGCTGATGTGCTGATGCTGGGATCAGCCACTTGATCCCAGCACGGCTCTCCACATTTCCCCGCCCTTTTTCCTTTGTAGTCCCTACATAGTCTTCTTCCATCTCCATCATCCGCGGGTCAGGGTATTCTATGGTCCTTCCAGCGAGGATCTGTTCGAGGGCCCAGCTGGGACCGACTATGACCCCACATTCCCTCTTCACTGGCTCCGGGCTCTCCATCTTCGGACCTCCTGACTTCAGTCTGCGGATCCTCTTTGGGAGTGGCAACTCGGAAGTGCCACTCACGATGGGCCACTATGGGGAATTTCCTTCTAAGGGTCCCGCAGCCACCCACTCTTCTTCCAGCTTGTCTGGGGCATCTTCACTGTATTCAGGGTGTGGCACTAACCACCACCCAATAGTGGATTCCTCCGGGGCATCCTCTTTCTCCTGGGTATCTGCCGACATTTTCCGCAAATCCTCATTGGGCATCGCCAACAGTGCCCGTCTCTTCTTCGGGAACCGGTCCTCCCACTGCATCATAATCATCTCCTTCCCCATCTGAACAAGACCATCACTCCTGGCAGGTCGTCACGCTCCAGGACTTCCTCCGCTTCACAGAGGGCAATCGTCTGCGAGCACAACTCCATTAGATCCTGCCATTTGAACTCCTGGGCACTCAATTCGCCCGTGTCTTCATCCACCTTCTCTTGATGGGCTGGACTATCTTCAGTTATGGCTGACGTCTTTGAGTTTGGATTCTTCCAGCATGGGGAGATCTGGGACTTCTTTGCCACTGGGTCTTCACACTCTTCCTTATAGCACGGCATCTTCACCTCCCAGTAATCCACATCCGTCCTCTGTGGGCAAGGATTCTTCTCCACTGGGGCCTCTTCGGGGTATAACAGTGCCACTGCATCTTCCCAAGGACACTCATGGGCCTAGTGTCCCTGCCGCTGACACTTCCAACACGGGGGTGCTGTTGCCACTTTCTTCAATGGGCATTCCGTCGCTATCTCCTTCAAAAAGGGATCTCTACCCTTCGGCTCCTGCTCAGGAACAATGGGCACCTGTGAACGTACTTCCAGCAGGCTCTTCTGCTCCACTTCCCTGGCTTCTTCTAGCCATTTCTGGGCTCGGCCATCCAAGATCATCCGATCTTTGTCCCACGGACAATCTTGAAGCTCATGTCCCATCTCCTTACAGAGCTCACACACTGGCTCCTTGGTCACCTCGTGCCGGAATTCTTGGTGTTGCTCCACCTGCCGCGACACAGAAGATATTTCTGCGATGTGGGAGAAAAGTCCGGCAGGCGAAAAAGTATCGCAGGTGCGAAACATATTGAATACGGGCCTAAGATTGTTACATAAATGCAAACAACATTGCAGTAGTCCTTGCAGGTTGTCTTGTTTTATATACAGGCAATCAATATCCTGCTTATCTTTTTTAAATTGAATGATTCCCTGCTACCTCAGATCACCAACTCACAAGTAGCGAGGTTAGAGAGAGCCTTAATATATGCTTATTTTTTCTACAGAAGCTGGCAGAAAATTCACAACAATATTTTGCAAATCAAAGGAGAGAGATTTATTTTGAAGACTGCAATTTAATTACGCTGTTCGTATTTGTTTTTTTTAAATGATCTTTTTAAATATTGTTTATAACTAAAAGGTCAACAGATTTAAATATGCTGCTTTCAAAGCCACTTCACTCTCACTGACATCCTGGCATGGTGATGATATTCAAACATCTTCAGATATAAAGTAAGTTTAACAATTGCACTTTCTGTAAGCAGCCTGGTAACTTGAGTTGAATGAAACCTTTGATATTGTATATCTCTGGGCCTATATAAAATACCAACATACTTGGCAAGGTAATTGCAGAATTCAGATGTAAGAGAAACATATTGAAAGAAAATAGCCTGTAACATGAGTGGGAGATCTGACATGCTGAGGCTGCAGCAGGGGCTAACAGAAAATGACTGCCTCCATAGCACGCTACAGAAAGATGACTGCCATCGACCAAATGGGGAGTCAGATTTCCTTTCCCCAGAACCCAAGGGGCTGGAGAGGGTAATGGGGGTGGGCTTTTCCAGGGAAAGAAGAAGAAAAATAGGTAAGGGGAGCTATACTGTGTGTGTGGCATCAATCTGACAGGCAGAGGGAAGTGTGTCACTGACAGGCAGATAGGAATGTGTGTGTGATCACTGACATACAGAGGGGAATACGGGGGGATCGCTGAGAGAGGGGATTATGAAGGGAATCACTGAGAGAGTGTGCAATGTGGAGGGGATCACTGAGAGTTAGGGGATTGTGGAGGGGATCACTGAGAGAGAGAGGAATGTGGAGGGGATCACTGAGAGAGGAATGTGGAGGGGATCACTGAGAGTTAGGGGATTGTGGAGGAGATTACTGAGAGAGGGGAATGTGGAGGGGATCACTGAGAGAGAGAGAAATGTGGAGGGGATCACTGAGAGAGAGAGGAATGTGGAGGGGATCACAGAGAGAGAGAGGAATGTGGAGGGGATCACTGAGAGAGGAATGTGGAGGTGATTACTGAGAGAGGGGAATGTGGAGGGGATCACTGAGAGAGAGAGGAATGTGGATGGGATCACAGAGACAGGGAGGAATGTGGGGAATCGCTTAGAGAGAATTGTGTGGGGGGGATTGTGGCTGCCTGGTAGAATAAAGTCATTTTTTTCATATTGAGACAAGGCGTATGTGACGTCAGGACATCACATGCGTTGCACCACCAACAGAGGAAGTAGCCACAGTGTAAAGAGAAGCAGCCAGAAAACAGAAGGTTTGTGTCTGTGGGCTGTAAAGGCTGGATGCAGGGACTGGATAGAGAGACAGAAGGGGAGCTGTCTGGAGAGACAGAAGGGGTGCTGATTGGAGAGACACTATGGGGTTGGAGTTGCAGAAACACAGAGAGGGGGGCCTGCCTATTTTATCAGTTCCTGTCCCCACAATTTCTGATTTTAGCCCTGACTCTAAGTAACAGGATGTCACATGTTACCTCTTAGTAACAGGATGTCATACATAGCATGTTACACATGTTACCACTCAGCAACAGGATGTCACAAAGAACATGTTACACATGTTACCTCTCATGTCAGATGATGGTTATTCAGTAAAAACATCTGTATGTAACATGTATTTCTTAGCTCAGTAATACTCCGGCTTTGGTAAATATTAATATTTAGTAACGTGTTTACTTGATCAACTGTCTAAAGAAAACCAAACACAAGGCCCCAGACACTACTGATAAAACACACGCCAATCCAATTTTTGGGGGATTTATTTAGGTAAAAAGTCTGAGGCTTGTCCTAGACCATGGTTTTCCACTTGTTCCATATCTGTCGTCTGGTGTGTGTTGTTGTTTCTGTAAGAAAGGAATTACACCAGATTAAAATGACATCACTGAGAGCTACTGAGCGCAGTTTCCGCCACACAAATATGAATGCTAGATGGAGGACGTTTGTATGAATCAAACCCTAAAAATACAGAGAGTATTCTTACATCATCTGCAGTTTAGATGATGTCTTCCCATGCTGGCCTCTCTGCTGTTGCAGTTATCTCCACTAGGTCTGACCTCTTGTCTAGTGCTAGTAGTACAGACCTCTCCCATGTTGGTGCTGGGGGTACTGGCCTCTCCCATGTTGGTGCTGGGGGCACTGGCCTCTCTCATGTTGGTGCTGGGGGCACTGGTCTCTCCCAAGTTGGTGCTGGGGCACTGGTCTCTCTCGAGTTGGTGCTGGGGGCGATGGCCTCTCCTGAGTTGGTGCTGGGTATGCTGGCCTCTCCCGAGTTGGTGCTGGGGATGCTGGCCTCTCTCTTGTTGGTGCTGGGGATGCTGGCCTCTCCCGTGTTGGTGCTGGGGATGCTGGCCTCTCCCATGTTGGTGCTGGGGATGCTGGCCTCTCCCGTGTTGGTGCTGGGGATGCTGGCCTCTCCCGTGTTGGTGCTGGGGATGCTGGCCTCTCCCGTGTTGGTGCTGGGGATGCTGGCCTCTCCCGTGTTGGTGCTGGGGATGCTGGCCTCTCCCGTGTTGGTGCTTGGGATGCTGGCCTCTCCCACGTTGGTGTTGGTGATGCTGGCCTCTCCTGCATTGGTGGTGGGGATGCTGGCCTCTCCTGTGTTGGTGCTGGAGATGCTGGCTTCTCTCGTGTTGGTGCTGGGGATGCTGGCCTCTCCCATGTTGGTGCTGGCCTCTATTGCATTGGCGCTGGGGATGCTGGCCTCTCCTGAGTTGGTGCTGGGTATGCTGGCCTCTCCCGAGTTGGTGCTGGGGATGCTGGCCTCTCTCTTGTTGGTGCTGGGGATGCTGGCCTCTCCCGTGTTGGTGCTGGGGATGCTGGCCTCTTCCGTGTTGCAGCTGGGGATGCTGGCCTCTCCCGTGTTGGTGCTGGGGATGCTGGCCTCTCCCACGTTGGTGTTGGTGATGCTGGCCTCTCCTGCATTGGTGGTGGGGATGCTGGCCTCTCCCGTGTTGGTGCTGGAGATGCTGGCTTCTCCTGTGTTGGTGCTGGGGATGCTGGCCTCTCCCGTGTTGGTGCTGGCCTCTCCTGCATTGGTGCTGGGGATGCTGGCCTCTTCTGTGTTGGTGCTGGAGATGCTGGCCTTTCCCGTGTTGGTGCTGGGGATGCTGGCCTCTCCCTTGTGGCCTCTCCCATGTTGGTGCTGTGGATGTTGGCCTCTCCCGTGGTGGTGCTGGGGATGCTGGCCTTTCCCGTGTTGGTGCTGGGGATGCTGACCTCTCCTGTGTTAGTGCTGGGGATGCTGGCCTTTCCCGTGTTGGTACTGGGGATGCTGGCCTCTCCCGCATTGGTGATGCTGGCCTCTCCTGCATTGGTGCTGGGGATGCTGGCCTCTGCCGTGCTGGAGCTGGAGATGCTGGCCTCTCCCGTGTTGGTGCTGGGGATGCTGGCCTCTCCCGTGTTGGTACTGGCCTTTCCCGTGTTGGTGCTGGTCTCTCCCGTGTTGGTGCTGGGGATGCTGGCCTCTCCCGTATTGGTGCTGTGGATGTTGGCCTCTCCCGTGTTGGTGCTGGGGATGCTGACCTCTATCGAGTTGCTGCTGGGGATGCTGGCCTCTCCCGTGTTGGTGCTGGGGATGCTGGCCTCTCCCATATTGGTGGTGGGGGCACATGCATCTCTGAAGGTGCTAGGGGTTCTTAACTTTTCTGAGGGTGCTGGAGTCCCTGGCCTCACCGATGGTGCTGGGAGCCATGGCCTGATGTTGCTGGGGGCCCTTGTTTTTCTGATGGTGTTGTGGGCCCTAGCCTCTCTGATGCTTATGGGGGCATGCTGACACTATTTTCCCCCTGTTCAATGTCAGGGTTATTGCATGTTTTCTGATGTTTATTTCTGGTATAATAAAATGCCATGGCCTCCCCCATGCTGCTACTGGGGGCCATGGCCTCTCCCATATTGGGATGGTCTCTTCCATGCTGCCGCTGGAGGTGATGGCCTCTCCCATACTGCGTCTGGGGATGATGGTCTCTTCCATGCTGCTATTGGGGATGATGGCCTTTCCCATACTGTGGCTGGGGATGATGGTCACTTCCATGCTGCCACTGGAGGCGATGGCCTCTCCCATACTGTGGCTGGGGATGATGGTCTCTTCCATGCTGCTGCTGGGGGCGCTGGCCTCTCCCATATTGCAGCTGGGAATGATGGTCACTTTCTTGCTGCCGCTGGAGGTGATGGCCTCTCCCATACTGTGGCTGGGGATGATGGTCACTTCCATGCTGCTGCTGGGGGCGATGGCCTCTCCCATTCTGTGGCTGGGGATGATGGTCACTTCCATGCTGCCGCTGGGGGCGATGGCCTCTCCCATACTGCGGCTTGGGATGATGGTCACTTCCATGCTACCGCTGGAGGTGATAGCCTCTCCCATACTGCGGCTGGGAACAAGGTCCTCTCTCATGCCGCTTCTGGGGACCATGGCCTCTCCCATACTGCGGCCGGGGATGATGGTCACTTCCATGCTGCCGCTGGGGGAAATCGCCTCTCCCATACTGCGGCTAGGGATGATGGTCCCTTCCATGCTGCCGTTGGGGGTGATGGCCTCTCCCATACTGTGACTGGGGATGATGGTCACTTCCATGCTGCTGCAGGAGGTGATGGCCTCTCCCATACTGCAGCTGGGGATGATGGTCACTTCCATGCTGCCGCTGGGGGCAATGGCCTCTCCCTTACTGCGGCTTGGGATGATGGTCACTTCCATGCTACTGCTGGAGGCGAAGGCCTCTCCCATACTGTGGCTGGGAACAAGGTCCTCTCTCATGCCGCTTCTGGGGACCATGGCCTCTCCCATACTGCGGCTGGGGATGATGGTCACTTCCATGCTGCCAACACACAGCACCACCACCCAATTGTGCAGGGCAGAAGGAGGAGGTTTGCTAGCCTCCCTGAGCCTCCTATGCTTGTGCTGGCCTCCCCTGTGCTGGTGCTGGGGGCATTGGCCTCTCCTGCGCTGATGCTGTGGGTGCTGGCCTCTCCCATGCTGGGGGAATTGGCCTCTCCCAAGCTGGTAGTGTGGGTGCTGGCCTCCCCCATTATGCTGCCAGGGATGCTGGCCTCCCCCATGCTGCTACTGGGGGCCATGGCCTCTCCCATATTGCGGCTGGGAAGGATGGTCTCTTCCATGCTGCCGCTGGAGGTGATGGCCTCTCCCATACTGCATCTGGGGATGATGGTCTCTTCCATGCTGCCGCTGGGGGCGATAGCCTCTCCATTACTGCGGCTGGGGATGATGGTCTCTTCCATGCTGCCGTTGGGGGTGATGGCCTCTCCAATACTGTGGCTGGGGATGATGGTCACTTCCATGCTGCCACTGGGGGCGCGATGGCCTCTCCCATTCTGTGGCTGGGGATTATGGTCACTTCCATGCTGCCGCTGGGGGCGATGGCCTCTCCCATACTGCGGCTTGGGATGATGGTCACTTCCATGCTACCGCTGGAGGCGATGGCCTCTCCCATACTGCGGCTGGGAACAAGGTCCTCTCTCATGCCGCTTCTGGGGACCATGGCCTCTCCCATACTGCGGCCAGGGATGATGGTCACTTCCATGCTGCCGCTGGAGGCGATGGCCTCTCCCATACTGTTCCTGGGAGCGATGACTTCTCCACTGCTGAGGTCGGTGACCTCTCCGCTGTTGCTTATAGCCTTTATCCCAGGTGGTATTGGGTCAAGCTATAGAAATAAAAAAACATAAGTATTAAACAGTGACACGGATTTATAGATACAAATTAGTCATGATGTTATGACTCATAAGGCAAATCTGCATAATAATCAACACTTGCACTGATACATTCATAGTAACAATAAAATGTTGTGTATAGTGAATAAACACTGCTATTTATATAAGATATAATGGGGGGGTTACGAAAACTGTTCCACAGGTAAATGATTAGAATATGCACCACTGTAACTAAGGGGTCTATTTACAAAGGCTTGGATGGAGATAAAGTGGATGGAGATAAATTACCAGCCAACCAGCTCCTAACTGACATTTTTCAAACACAGCCTGTGACACGACAGTTAGGAGCTGATTGGTAGTGACTTTATCTCTGTACGTTTTCTCTCCATTCAAGGCTTAGTAAATAGACCCCTAAAAACCAATCAGACTGACTGTTTTCATATATAGTTTAATGGGCAAAACCACATGTTCCGAACAGTCACCTGTAGGATTGTCTCCATGTCTGTCCCCCAGTATATTCTTACATGAGAGTGAGTGACGGTTGTAGCTTTGACCCAAACACTTGAGAGTAAATAACCCCCCACCTCATGCTGCATTAGAATAAAATGAGTGAAAAGAATACATAATATAACTTGATCAGAAGACATACATTAGCACTAAAAATACATTAATCAGCACAGACTGAGCCTCTCGGCTCCCGGACGCAGAATGAGCTAAGGACCTGGCTCAGAGACAGATGGTAATGCAAACGCAACTGCACACTCCCACGGATCGTAGTTGCTAAAATATGCTAATACACTCCAAAGCATACAGAGCATAGGGACGCCCACGGCTGCCTTCTCATATCCATCTGATGACGTGTAACAGCGTAAACATCGGTAACATCAACGCACATCGGGCAGTCACGCAGCTTGTAATTCAAGTCTGACCAGCCGCAAACACTGCAGCTTTCCTGACACGCAGAGAGCTCTCATGCTGCACAAGACAGCGCAATGGCTAAATTTATGCACGGCCACAATATGGCGTTTACACAGTCAGACACGTCTGCATTGTTCTGACCACCCCCCAGTTACCACCCGCAAACACTGTCTACCTGTCACTCACTTTGCAAGTGGGTTCTCTGTGTGTGAACGCAATGCAATCAATTTATAGACAGGCAGTGTGATTGGCTGGCCATTTATAACATAGGCTAGCACCGGGAACGTCAGCCATTCGGTGTCAGGGAGCAGAGTTTCTCAATAAGAAACTTTTGGCCTAGGGATGCTCTGGATAAAATGCTGATACTGTAGGGCGCTGTTATTCAGGAAAGTTTTGGACTCACTGAGCTACAGTAATAATAATAATACTGATAATAATAATGTACATGAGCACTGATGGCTAAAATAGTTTCTATGTAGCCTATTCTATATATATTTGACCCACACATATTAAAAAAACATTCATTATTATAAGTGAATAAAGAAAATACTTACACTATCAGCTTAATCTTCTAAAGGAAATTGGCAATTTAGCCGAGGAAGATTCGCAAGGACTGTAAATACAAAGACAGCATGTTACCACCCGTACCTGGGTCATTCACAGGCGGAAGTACATGTAGTAGTTAAGCCAAGTGATAAAACGTAATTGATGTTTAGATTCCTTTAGGCGCAGTCCGTCTGTTTGATGCGATAACATTTCCAGTTATCACTGTCACCGGGAAATGAAAGACTTGCTCACTTTTCCTGGAATTCGGGATTGGGAGATTCCTCAGATCCCCTGTGTTAAGATTGGGCCAGCACCAGACATCTGAGTAACCCTCAGGTTACCCAATAGCAAAAACATTTAGCAGTGGCTAAAGAAGAAGAAATTCCTTTATTGGGGCAACTCATTTACATAAATATATTTTAAAAAATGAGAGAATATGGGCTATAGTAACTGTATACTGGCTGATAATAAGCATAAAACATGACAAATAGGAAATAACAAGATAATAGTTGTTTAGCGGTGAAAAATATTATTTTCCAATCATAAACTGAGAATAAAATGTGTCTCTGCAATATATGATGATTATGACCTATGCCAATTATAAAGGCAATTCAATATAATATTTGGACGGATTTTTAGGCAGAGAGAACATCAAAAAAGAATACATATTTGGTACCAAGTGATTTAGAATCCCGCAATAAATGCTTACAGATGCAGGGAGACATTTTTAAATTGTTTCTAGTAATAAGCATGATGTCTATTTGCATTTATCTCCATTGTTTTCTGTCTCATTTGAGAGTTGATTGGAAAAGAATATTTTTTTCCCGCTAGGCAACTTTTATCTTGTTTTTTCATATTTTTTGTTTTAATTATACTTATAATAAGCCGGTATACTATTAAATACTAATTGTAATTGCGTTCTTATGGGCAGACTCGCTATCTACATGTGTTACCCCATTATTTTAAGTCAGGGATGGGGAACCTCAGGCCCAGGGGCCATATAAGGCCCGCGGAATCATTTGGTCTGGCCCTCGAAGCTTTTTTCTGCTAGCCTCATCTGGCTAGCATGGTGCCTAGAATGTCTCCCTGCAGGCAGAATCTATGCAGCAGTGCCGTCTGGAGTGTCCTTACTAGGATGCTACAGACCCTCACACTGCTGCCCTTACAGCTCCAATTGTGGCCCTACCCCACGTAACGTCACACTTAGGGGGCATGGTCTGTGCCAGGCCTGCAAATAATGTTATTTATATCGAAATGGCCCTCGGTAGAAAAAAGGTTCCTCACCCCTGTTTTAAGGGAAGAAATATAAAGTATATTTTAATATAACCCACATTCTCTCACAATACAATATATATTTATGTACATTAGTGCCCCCCAAAAAAGGAATTTCTTCGCCTTTAGCCGCTGCTAAATGTTTTTGCTATTGAGTTCTTTGTATTATATGGATCTACTTAGTCTGGTGCAGGATCACCGCACCCTCCTCCCCATCCTGAAAAAGCTGCAAACTGTCACTCACCCGAAGTCTGCAGCCGCACTGTGTATGTGGCGGTCTGATCCTGTGATGTCGGACGCTGTGCGGCTGCAGATGACGGGTGAGTGACAGTCTGCAGGTGTTTGGGGGCGCAGATAAGAAAAATGGTAAATTTGTGAGACCATCGAAATAACGTAAATCTCTGAATCGGGCTCTGTGTAAAGAAACGTCAGAAATGCACCTGATTCTCTCTGGTTACAGGCTGCTAAATACATATATAATAATAATAAATAATGCAGGATTTGGCGTAATGGCACTCATATCGGGTAGAAAGCAGCCTGAGTGACACCTAGTTGTACCCAAAATAACAAAGTAATAATGAGGTAAATATAGAATACTGCGAAACACTCTAGGCCAGGGTTTCCCAAACTCATTCCTTCAGGGAGCACTAACAGTTCATGTTTTCCAGCTCTCCTCACAGAATCATAGTGTAATAATTAGCTCCATTGGATCTTTTAAAATGTGTCAGCCAGTAATAAATACACCTGTGCACCAACTAGAGAAAATGGAAACCCTGCACTGTTAGTGCTCCCTGTGGAATGAGGTCGGGAAACGCTGCTTTAGGTGCAAAACCTTCATAGATATAAAATAAAAGAAATTGGACTTCACTTAAGCTTCACAAGGTCTCAGGTGGAGGAATCCAGTAATCCCCAATAACCATGCAAAAAAAATAAAATAAGATCTCAACAGAGTAATACAGTACTAAAGACGTGTCATTATAATAAAAGTCCACAATATTCTATATCTACATATAAAATAATGTTAGAGTGCTAAAGGTTGTTAGAGTACTCACCGCAAAGGCAATAATAAGTTGGACTTTTCAAAGATGACACAAGAAGTTAATCCTGGTGTCTTCTTTGAAAAGTCAGACATGAGGTCCACTCATTCTGGAAGATCTATATCTATCTATCTATCTATCTATCTATCTATCTATCTATCTATCTATCTATCTATCCACACTTTTTTCACATTTTGTTATGTTACAGCCTTATTCCAAAATGGAATAAATTCAATTTTCTCCTCAAAATTCTACACACAATACCCCATAATGAGAACATGTAAAAAGTTTTTTGAGGTTATTCACATGTACATAAGTATTCACAGCCTTTGCCATGAAGCTCAAAATTTAGCTCAGGTGCACCCTGTTTCCACTGATCATCCTTGAGATGTTCCTACAGCTTAATTGGAGTCCACCTGTGGTTGATTGGACATGATTTTGAAAGGCACACACCTGTCTATATAAGGACCCACACTTGACAGTGCATGTCAGAGCACAACCCAAGCATGAAGTCCAAGGAATTGTCTGGGGAAGGGTACAGAAAACTATCTGCTGCTTTGAAGGTCCCAATGAGCACAGTGGCCTCCATCATCCGTAAATGGAAGAAGTTTGAAACCACCAGGACTCTTCCTAGAGTTGGCCGGCCGTCTAAACTGAGCAATCGGGGGAGAAGGGCCCTAGTCAGGGAGGTGACCAAGAACTCGATGGTCACTCTGTTAGAGCTACAGCATTCCTCTGTTAAGAGAGAAGAACCCTCCAGAAGGACAACTGTCTCTGCAGCAATCCACCAATCAGGCCTGTATGGTAGAGTGGCCAGAAGGAAGCCACTCCTTAGTAAAAAGTACATGGTAGCCCATCTGCAGTTTGCCAAAATGCACTTGAAGGACTCTCAGACCATGAGAAACAAAATTCTCTACTCTGATGAGACAAAGATTTAACTTTTTGGCGTGAATGCCAGGCGTTATGTTTGGAGGAAATCAGGCACCGCTCATCACCAGGCCAATACCATCCCTATAGTGAAGCATGGTGGTGGCAGCATCATGCTGTGGGAATGTTTTTCAGTGGCAGGAACTGGGAGACTAGTCAGGATAGAGGGAAAGATGAATGCAGCAATGTACAGAGACATCCTGGATGAAAATCCGCTCCAGAGCGCTCTTGACCTCAGATTGTGGCGATGGTTCATCTTTCAGCAGGACAACAACCGTAAGCACACAGCCAATATATCAAAGGCGTGGCTTCAGGACAACTCTGTGAATGTCCTTGAGTGGCCCAGCCAGAGCCCAGACTTGAATCCGAATGAACATCTCTGAAGAGATCTGAAAATGGCTGTGCACCGATGCTTCCCATCCAACCTGATGGAGCTTGAGAGATGCTGCAGAGAGGAATGGGTGAAACTGCCCAAAGATAGGTGTGCTAAGCTTGTGGCATCATATTCAAAAAGACTTGATGGTGTACTTGCTGCCAAAAGTGCATCAACAAAAGTACTGAGCAAAGTTTGTGAATACTTATGTACATGTGACCTCTTAGTTTTTTTTTTTATTGAATTTGCAAAAATCTCCAAAAAAACTTTTTACACATTGTCATTATGGGGTATTTTGTGTAGAATTTTGAGGAGAAAAATTAATTTATTCCATTTTGGAATAAGGCTGTAACATAACAAAATGTGGAAAAGGTGACGCGCTGTGAATACATTCCGGATGCACTGTGTGTGTATGTATATATATACACATTTATATATAAAAGAAAAAAATACTGGGGCACACAGGGATTTAAACAAGTAGTTGAATATGTATTAAATCATATCAAATAGCGATAGCAACCAACGTTTTAGGGTCTCTGGACCCTTTTATCAAGGTGTGTGAAAATGTATAGAAGATAGAGCTTACCTTAAGTAGGTAAAAACCCGCGAAGAACGTGTGGAAGGAAAATACCCGGAGAGTGAACTGTCCCACAGTGATGACGTAACCACGCCGATGGTCTCCCGGCTGTAATGGTAACCAAGGAACCCTGGCGGCGTCATAGTTGATCACTGTGGCAGAAGGAAACACAGAGAGCACATAGAGTGAGACTCCGAAGGCATCTCAAAAAACAAGTGGAAGAGAGAGAAAAATAAATATCCGTGATAAAACTAGAGAACCCAAGAGAAGTAGTGTGAAAACTCAAATACGAACATAGCAAAAAAGTATGAACCAAATAATTAAAAACAAAACATTGGATCAAAAGGGCATATGCAAAATTAAACAGACATATTCTGCGACAAAGAACCACATCAAAATTACTATCAAGCTAGCTAATATCACAAAGCGTACTGTCGCAAATAATGAAGGAGAATGTATTGTGAGAGCAAGGGGGATGTCAAACAGAGAAAGACAGGGGAATATCAAATGGGAAGAGGAAAAGAGCCTGAAACAGGGATATATAATCAGAGGTCCCTAAACTAGGAGATATTCAGTGCGTCTAATTAAATACACTCCAAACACAATTTTTTCATTAAGTCCGTCCGGATTTGCTTAAAATATATATATATATATATATATATATATATATATTATTAACAGTTTCTTATA
The DNA here is from genome assembly GCA_031769625.1 of Taudactylus pleione. Classification (NCBI taxonomy): domain Eukaryota; kingdom Metazoa; phylum Chordata; class Amphibia; order Anura; family Myobatrachidae; genus Taudactylus; species Taudactylus pleione. Next base: position 37,314,794 of record JAUIMM010000031.1, on the reverse strand, counting down.
TAGCGCAACAAATTCTATCTATATATATTGTGGTAGAAGCACTGGAGAAGTCTGGGATGGCATATATGTGTGTCCCAGATTCTTATCATATGTGTTTTAAAAACCCCAGGAAATGTCTGTTATGCCAAACAGACGAGAAGTGGCGACTTTTAGTAAAAGCCGGATAATGGGTCCTAGGGGTGTGGATGTGAGAAGAGAAGGGAGGGCTCCATCCACAGGCCATTCCAGGTGTTGGGTCTTTCAGTCTGAGAGCAGGCTGATTAGTAGTTGCACCTGGAAGTGGCTCAGATAAGCTGTGTTAGGTTTTGGTTCAGTGTCTCACATACCCTGGGGAGAAACAGACACTGAGGTTTGTTCAGAGACACTGTGATATTTGAAAGTGCTGTGTTTGTGGTAAGGCAGTAGGCCCTGCCACTTATAGAGAGGGAATAACCTGTCTAGTTAGTGCACAGACTGGGATTTATTTTTATGTTTTGTTTATTTTGTTGTGTATATTGCACAATAAAACTGGTTCCGACCAGCTTGCACGAAAACCCTGGACTGGTGTGCTGTTTCCTGGCTGCTGTGTGTAAGGAGGTGTCCATCTACCCCAAGAGAGGGACCCCCTACCCCGACTATATCACAAGTGGTGGAGAATGCGGGCAGACACATGGAAAACTGCAGCAAGAGGAAAAGTTTCCACTTCCAACCTACACCTAAAGACAACATGACAAACATTGTTAAGGCCTTGCTCCAAGCTCCCAAAGCTCAGCAAGAAGCTACCAGAGCTCAGCAGAAAACTAATTGAGCTCAGCAGGAATCCACCAGAGCTCAGCAGAAATCCACCAATGTGTAATTATTGGCCTTGGAGACCACCCAGAGCCAACAACAAGTTGCCATAGAGGAAAACTGCCAGGCCTTAAGAGAGGTGGTACAACAGCTAGTAGTCCGGTCTGGAGATGCTTATCCTGCTCTTCCAACTCACACTCACACCATACGGGCTAGTCACTTTCTGCAAAAGATGACCCAGAATGATGATGTGGAAGCGTATCTTAAGGCCTTTGAAAGAACCGCAGAAAGAGAGAATTGGCCTAAAGAGCAGTGGCCAAGTCTCTTGGCACCCTTCCTGTCTGGAGAACCACAGAAAGCATACTATGACTTATGCCTGGCTGATGCGAAAGACTATGTTAAATTGAAACAGGAAATCTTAACTCGATTGGAAGTCACAGTATTTGTTCGCATCCAACGAGTCCACCGCTGGGAGTTCCAAACAGAAAAGCTTCCACGCTCGCATATGCATGTCCTCGTCCATCTTACCACAAAATGGCTGCAGGCAGAGACTCTAACAGGACCACAGATCGTGGAAAGGATTGTTATGGATCGATATCTGCGGTCTCAACCTGCAACTCTGCGCAAGTGGGTGAGCCATGCAGACCCTAACACAGCAGACTAATTGGTTGAACTGGTGGAGAGGTATTTGGCTGCTGAGGAACTGTTGAGTGGGTCCCACCGAGCCCCGATTCCGTAACGGCGATCTCATGTGATCACTGGTAAGACTGTTCCAGGGGAGAAGGGTGCTGGGCAGTGGAATGTACTTAAGACTGAGGGTTTGGAATCTGGAGATATGCCAGCCAGGCCAGGAAGGTTCCTACCCCATAATAGACTTGATAATAGTAGGATTCAATGTTTTCGATGTGGTGATTTGGGCAATATTTCTGCTAATTGTTCACTTACCTCTGAACCTATGCAATGTGATACTGCTTACGTCAATCGCAGAATGTCTTTCTTTGCACAGCCAGCCTGTACTGCTGACCGACAGGCTGGGACAGATAAGCAAATGTGTATCATTACTGTAGAAGGCAACTGAGTAGAGGCTCTTTTAGATTCTGGTAGCCTGGTTACACTGATGAAAGCTGAACTGGTGAACTCCTTGAAGCGTAAGGGGAAAACTTGGTGTGACCAGCATACATGGGGATACTCGCTATTATGTTACTGCAGAGGTGAACATAGAAACACAATGTGGTTCCGCGATAGTCTCTGTGGGTTTGGTGCATGGCTTGATGTATGATGCCATATTCGGGAGAGACTTTGCTCACTTCTGGAAGTTGTGGGAAAGCCGATTTGTTATAGAAGTAAATAACCCCGGCCCATTTGAGAAGGTTACTGATGCAGTAGTAGAGGGAGTTTCTTCAGTGTCTGAGAATGATGGTGGTTCACCAAGTGATGTGCCTCCTACTGAGATGGGAAACGTTATTGAGCCACTTGGTCATCTGCCTGATCTTGAAGTCAGAAAAGAGGTCTTCGCCGTGGAGCAGTTAAATGACCCTACTCTGGTAAAAGCCAGGGAAAAAGTGGGGGAGGTTAATTATAAAGTTTACCAGCCTGGGAAAAGAAAGCCAGAACCGATATACCATGTAAATCTTATAAAACCTTGGAAGGATAGAGCAGCTCTGTCAGCTGTCCAAGCCCCTCCAGTAAACCCAGGGCCCTTGGTTCCTGAAGTGACAGTAGCTAAAACCCTATCGGCAGTTCAACAGCAGGAAGTTAAGGAATTTCTTAGCAGAAATAGGGTTTGTTTTCAGATAAACCGGGCAAAACCACAGTCATTAAACATGACATAATCACTGGCCCAAGGGTTAAAATTAACGTAAAGCCCTATAGGTTACCAGAAGCCCAAAGAGAATCAGTATCTAAAGAAATTAAAACAAATGTTGGAATTGCGTGTAATTGAAGAATCGTATAGTGAGTGGTCAAGTCCCATTGTGCTTATTCCAAAACCTGACGGGAGTGTGCGTTTCTGCAACAGTTTCCGAAAGTTGAATAGTGCATCAAAGTTCGATGCCTACCCTATGCCTAGGGTGGATGAACTAATTGAAAAACTAGGAACAGCCAGGTATGTAACCACTCTAGACTTAACCAAAGGGTATTGGCAAATGCCATTAACTGAGAATGCCAAAGAAAAGACAGCCTTTTCTGTTCCAGAAGGGTTGTTCCAATATAAGATGTTGCCCTTTGGGTTACATGGGGTACCGGCTACCTTTCAAAGGATGATGGACTGAATTCTAAGGCCCCATAGACAGTATGCTGCTGCTTATCTAGATGATGTGGTCATTCATAGTCCTGATTGGCAGTCTCACTTGCCCAGAGTGCAAGCAGTGTTGGACTCCATCTATAGGGCAGGATTGACAGCCAACCCAAAAGAGTGTTGCCTAAGGATGGAAGAAGTAAAGTAGCTCGGATACACCATTGGCAGAGGTTTGATAAAGCCACAGCTTAATAAAATTGAGGCAATACAAAACTGGCCACGACCCCTGAATAAGAAGCAGGTGAGAGCCTTCTTAGGGATTACTGTTTATACCCAATTTTGCCACCATTGCAGTCCCACTAACTGACCTTACTAAAGGCAAACAGGAAGTCATGGCTAAATGGAGTCCTGAAGCAGAGAAGGCTTTTCAGGGGTTAAAAATTGCATTGTGTACCCAACCAGTTCTGATGATCCTTGATTTTGACAGGGAGTTTGTTGTGCAAACTGATGCATCAGAACACAGGCCAGGAAGCCAGCTGGCCAATGCAGGTGCTTTGGCAGGGGTTCATTGTTTGGGGGCTGCAGTTGTTCCGCCCCACAGATCGAAACAAAGGGGGGGATATGTCGTAGTAGCACTGGAGAAGTCTGGGATGGCATATATGTGTGTCCCAGATTCCTATTATATGTGTTTTAAAAACCCCAGGAAAAGTCTGTTATGCCAAACAGATGAGAAGTGTCGACTTTTGGTAAAAGCCGGATAATGGGTCCTAGGGGTGTGGATGTGAGAAGAGAAGGGAGGGCTCCATCCACAGGCCATTCCAGGTGTTGGGCCTTCCAGTCTGAGAGCAGGCTGATTAGTAGTTGCACCTGAAAGTGGCTCAGATAAGCTGTGTTAGGTTTTGGTTCAGTGTCTCACATACCCTGGGGAGAAACAGACACTGAGGTTTGTTCAGAGACACTGTGATATTTGAAAGTGCTGTGTTTGTGGTAAGGCAGTAGGCCCTGCCACCTATAGAGAGGGAATAACCTGTGTAGTTAGTGCCCAGATGGGCTAGGATTTATTTTTATGATTTGTTTATTTTGTTGTGTATATTGCACAATAAAACTGGTTCCAACCAGCTTGCATGAAAACCCTGGACTGGTGTGCTGTTTCCTGGCTGCTGTGTATAAGGAGGTGTCCATCTACCCCAGGAGAGGGACCCCTTACCCCGACTATATCACAATATATATTAGTATAAAAAAAGTCCTTACTCACATTTTTGAGATCCAGGACTGCTGGGGTACCAACCTCTGTCGAGCATAGCAGCTCCAAATGCATAGAGTCATATTAAGGTGCACTCACCAGACTTAGGGACCTATTCATCAACACTAAAATAACGTTTTTAAGGACATTTTCCTTAAATAACGTTATTTTGGTATTCATGTAGCCACTTAGCACAGGAGATATCACAGATATCTCCTTGCTAAATTCCCCTGCGTTAATTTCCACACTCCCCATACATTAGTATGGGGATGTGGAAATTGTGGTATTCATCAAATTCCGAAAATTATCAATTTTCGGAATTTGATGTAGTTACTATTCGCCACTGTGAGGTGGCGAATAGCAGGTGAAACTTACCTGTATCCGCGTGTGCAGGTCCCCCAACGAGTCCCTCCGGCGCTCTGCTCCGTCCTCAGGCTCCGGAGGCTGGTCGGACATGTGTGCTCCCCAGCAGAGCACAAGAAAGTTTAGACAAAAAAAAAAAAAGTTTTTTATTTTTTCTAATCTGTCATGTGGTCTGCTGGGAAACCACATGACAGACCAGCAGGACGGAACCGAAGGCTGCTGCACGGACAGGTAAGTCGGGGGGGGGGAGGTGAGCGGAGGGGGGAGGGGGGTCGGGGGGGTACACAAACTTAACGCATCTGTAGGCAGTGCTGCGCATGCGCTGGTTTTACAGATGTAAGAGCGCATGCGCAGCACTGTTTCCAGATGCGATAAGGTAGTGTAGACAGGGAAAAGTATCTATTTCCCGAAAAGCTGTCATCGCAAAAATGACAGCTTTTCGGAATAGATACTTATGGAGAGGTGGAATGATGAATTCAACCTATAATTAGCTAGAACTCCATGAGAGTTCTAAAGCTAATTATCTCCAGAGAATTTTTAGGTTTAATGAATAGGCCCCTTAAAGCGTAGAAAAAGGTCTTTATTCACAGGAAAGCCATCACAAATATTAACGACGTTTCAGTCCTCCCTGGGACTTTTGTCAAGATGCCATATCAAAGTATCCCCACACCCCTTAAATACATCTACACCTGATAAGCTCAACCCTCACCACATTAATCAGTGTACACCTGTTGACAAAACAATTAAAAAACAATATAACATCTTACCAAACAGCAAACAAAATATCAAGACACATAATCAGTATTACCTTTAGTCATCCAGCACGTTGTCCCTTACTGTCTGTGTTCCAGGAAGGCATAATATCACACTCCCCGCTGAGTGTGTTCCGGGCATAGAGGAGAACCCTTCCAATATAGGTAGGCTGTGTGCGTACCACAGCAGGACGCAAACAAACCAGCACCTAGGCAACCCATCAACGTCATCTCTGTATGCATCTCACAACGTTGCACACACGTGTTCCACAGTGGGATAGAAACAAAGCAATACCGTTTTCGACAAAAAGATTGCCGATAGGAATGGTAGATACTTAATTCTACTGGGGAAGCTGGGAGGTAGGGAGGTTACCTTAGTTTCACTATATGTCCCTAATTCTAGACAGATTAGCTTTGTACGCAAACTTTTCTCTATTATTCAGGATATCCGTAAAGGAAACCTATTCATTATGGGAGACTTTAATATTGCCCCTGATACTTGTCTTGATAAGACCTCTACCCTTTCCAAACAGTCCCTTTAAATTGCACATAGTCTGTCAGACTCTTTTTCCCAGATAATGTCAGAATGTGATTTATATGATGCATGGTGCATTAAACATCCTGGCACTAGAGACTATTCTTTATATTCTAATGTTCATAAACCTTATTCTCGTATAGATTTATTGCTTATCGATAAATGGGCACTACAGAATATATCCACTATATCGTTACTCCCCATTACTTTGTTAGATCATGCCCCCCTAGTTTGGAACTGGGCCCTGTTTTCCCGTAATCCCCTTTTGAGGCCATGGCGGTTACCAGCCTATATACTCTCAGAACCAGAAGGAGTACTTATTTTACAGGATGCTCTGGAAGTTTACCTTCAGACAACTGTTCCTAATGATACCTTGTTTAGTACTCATTGGTGTGCTTTGAAGGCAGTGATGAGAGGGGCATCCATTCAGGCAGCAGCACGACTTAGAGTTATCGCTAAAGAAGTTCAGGTGTCATATGACTCCCAGGTTATCCGTCTGGATGGCCAACATAAATCTAACCCTCGTGACGCTCTTATTAAAGTTGAATTAGATGAAGCCCGTAGAAAACTCAATACACTTTCTCTGCAGAGTGTTCAGTGTGCCATAGCTCGTCTTAACCAAAAATTCTATACCATGGGTAATAGGGCCAGCAAACTATTATTGTGTAAACTTAGGGGTGAAAATGCCATTAACTGCATTAAATTTTTAACTACTCTTCATGGTAGTCCGATTTCAAACCCCAGAGATATTGCAAATCAGTTTGTGGCTTATTATGAGAAGCTACATTATGAGAATCTTCAGGATGACCCGTCTACCCCTCAGCCCACAGAACTGTCCATTGCCTCCTTTCTGGATGCTCTTAATCTTCCTAAACTTTCACCTGAAGATTTGTTGGCATTTTGTGCAGACTGGAATGTGGAGGAAGTTCAGATAGCCATCTTGTCTCTACTAAAAGATAAGGCACCTGGCCCAGATGGTTTCACAAATAATTTTTATGTTCATTTCCAGTCTGAACTGGGGCCAATCCTTACGGCACTGTATAATGATTCTAACAAACAGGCTGGATTTCCTGATGAAATGTTGGAAGCTAGAATTATTACTATCCCTAAACCTGGCAAGGACCCTACCAGACCCCAAAATTATCGCCCAATTGCCCTTTTAAATTCTGATATTAAAATATTTGCCAAAATTTTAGCCAATAGACTTAACCCCCTTCTTTCTGCTTTGATAAATCAGGATCAAGTGGGATTTATTTTGGGCAGACAAGCCCCCGATAATACGAGACAGACTTTTAACCTTCTCAATTATTGTGATAAAGTTTCTGTTCTCTTGCTTCTCCTATCATTAGATGCTAAAAAAGCCTTTGATAGGCTTCATTGTTTGTATTTGTCCAAGGTCTTCGCTAAATTTGGTCTGGAGGGGTTCTTTCTCAGGGCAATCCTTGCGTTATATACAAATCCTTCAGCTAGGGTTTTTAGCAATGGGTTTCTTTCCAATGCATTTTTCATTTCTAATGGAACCAGACAGGGGTGCCCTTTATCTCCCTTCATTTTTGCTCTTTCTATTGAACCGTTAGCTGAATGTATTCGATCTTATGACCAGATCACGGGTATTATAGTTGGTTCCTCACATCATAAAATCTGCCTTTTTGTGGATGATGCGGAGTTTGTTACCAATCGGGAAATTTCCCTTCCCGCTATCCATTCTGTCCTCCTTAGCTACTCTGAAGCTTCATACTACAAATTAAATACTTCTAAGATGGATGCTCTGGCCCTTGGTATTGATCAAACCCTCCTCCTGTCTCTTAAATCTAGATACACATATACGTGGCAGACTGTATCCTTAAATTATTTGGGTGTTCAGATCCCTGCTGACCTTCATTCGGTTATTGATTGCAATTATATTGCTCTATTAAAACAGTTTACGACATTAACTAAATCGTGGATTAACTACGAAATCTCTTGGTTGGGCAGGTTAGCTGCTGTGAAAATTATGTTATTACCCAAAATACTTAATTTTTTTTAGAGCCATCCCATATATAATGCCCCGCCATTTATTTAATCAATTCTATGCAGTTTCCTCCTCCTTTATTTGGAACAGAAAACGTCCCAGACTCTCTCATGTATGATCGAGCACATGCAGGGTGACGGGCTCCCGTTTCTGTGATGTGGCCAGAGGCTGCTGTGCATGCGCAATCCCGCGGACTGCACATGAGCGGCGCCCATTCCCGGCGGAGGGATCTGGAAGATCCCTCCGCCGGCTGACATGCGGTAAGTCCCCATAGGCTACAGCGGCTAACGCTATCTTCAGATGGCATTAGCTGCTGGGGCCAATATCGGGAATGCTTCGCATTCCCTATATTGATACATTTGACAGCATCGCATCCCCCATAAAAACCTATGGGGGAGGCGGCTGCCAGCAGCAATGGAGGGATCGCAGCAGGTATTGGAGATACCTGCTGCGGTCCCTCCTTCATACATCCGGGGGATACTTAGTATTTGAGGTAAACCCCTGAAAACAGGTGTTTTCGGGGAATTTACTTCAAATTCCTTTTGATAAATGGGCCCCATAGGCCGGTATCGAGATCCCTACTAAGAAGCACTTTAGATTCTCTACGAGTTTGGGATACGTTGCTTGGTATTATAGGAATTATTAAACTTCCTTCAGCCCATTTATCGCTAAAAGCAGTATCTAAACTTATTCCAGACCTGTCCCTATCTCTCTGGTTACATCTAGGGATGTCTAAATCTTTTGATATTTTGGATGATCCTGGTATCAAAACTTTTTCGCAACTACAGTCACAATATGGTGTCCCTACCCACGATTATTATAAGTATTTGCGTGTACGTCATTCTCTCCAATCACTCTTTATAAGTGATTTGGCTCCTCCTCAGTCCTTCTCCTCTATTCTTTCCATTTTACATACTCCATCCGTGAAATGTGCTATCTCTGTCTGGTAGAAGATTCGTTTAGCTCCGGGTGAAAGAGATAGGTTGTCAATCCAAGCTAAGTGGGAGGATGATATGCATATTTCCCTTTCTGATGAGGAGTGGGAAAAAGAGAGAGGGGTTTAACCCCCTATTGTTCCTCAGCACACTGAACCATACCAGCAACAATATATGAACACTATATGGTAATAGAATTTCAGAGATATTAGTTGCATGCATTTGCAAATATATGGGATGCTGCTAGGCCTCGTCAAGGCTTCTCTGTCACTAGCAGTCCCTGCACACGGCATCTGTTCTCATGTGTACGGACTGCTTGGGAGCTGCCCACATCTCGGAGGGTGCTGGTCATGCCCCCAAAGTGACAAAAACTGGGGAAGCCGCGAGGCTCCGCCCAGTTCTCCATAGGCCCGCCCTTTTACCATAAGCCACGGCCCCTTTGCCGTGCGCGCCCCAGGCACGTGACCTGTCCCTCCTTGACATGTTGAAATGTTGGGAGGTATGCAGTACATAAAAAATGCCAGATATACTGGTTCAGAGGCTAGTACTGCAAGTAGTGTGGGGATGGAAAGATGCACCGCGGCAGAGCCGGCACTACCATTAGGCAGCTGCCTAAAGCACCGGCTACCAGGGGACACCTCAAAGTCCCCTCAGCAAACTGGACTGTGCTTAGCGCCTCCTGGGCTGTAACAGCGCTGACTATCGATGTGAAACCAGCGCAGGTGCCTCTCAGGAGCAACTTTGCTCCCCTTTTCTCTGCTTACCCCCTTTGCCTTGGGGAATACATGTCTGACAACAAGGGGGCAAAGACAAACAGAAAAACGGACCCTGCTGCCCGCAATAGCCGCGATCACGTGACCTACCACCCAGAAGTTCAGAGGACCCAGGAAGAAGACACGCGCGCAACAAGCCAGCATGGGTAAAGAGCAGATGTCTGTCGTGCGCCAAAAGGTGAGTCTCTCCAACTAGAGGGGGTGATCGGCGGCATGTTTCACGGAGCCCAAATTGATACATTCCCTCCCCAGGCAGTGACCGGACTCTGCCGGGACACAGACTCCGGGGTGCGCCTCGCGACAGGCATCTGATCCCCAGTGTGACAGAGTCAAGCCCAGAGCCCCTTCACACTGCTCCAAAAAACCAGCTCCTTCCCTAGGAAGATCATCCCGGGCAGCCCAACACGCAGGATCCGGTAACTTCACATATCAGCTGCATCACACAGACTACTGAACTAGCCAGACTAGCAGGACGCTGCAGTCTGTTCACTTCAGGACTAGCACACTACTTAATTGTGCAATGTATAACAATATCCATATACCTAAGGAACGAGACTCTGGATAATAAGATTAGTTACAGAACCATCTGCGGCCCTTTATTGTTATTAACATTACTATCATTGCCCATTCACATCATTAGGTGGATCAGCGAGAGTTATAGATCCATGAAATATTACAGTATTGTGACCCAGTTTCAAACTGTTCAGTTTGGTTTTATTCACTATTAGTAAAGGATTTATATTAATTACAATTTATGTTGCAGGGTTATCTTACTACACAACATCATTATTCTACTACACCTACTTGTGGTAGAACACGACATAATATAACGGAGGTTAGGAATAGAGCCGACGGCACCTAAACTTCTAGTCAGGGATAGAGGGGTTAATAAAGTTAAAAATGTTTGTTTACAGTTATAGGCAGATGCGATAGGACGTTAGGTTAGGGGCGGAGTTAGTGAGAGGGTGTAGAGAATCTACTGTGGTTAAATCTGCCTCTTTTGAATTGATCTGCGACCAGGAAAGTACAGTTCCTTATTAGCAGATCTGTCTGTTGGGATAATCGTTTGTACATCCCTACTTTCTTTTTCCCTACTGTATATCTTTCCCTACTCTCTTCTCCATACTTTCCCTATATCTATACTCTTTTTTCTTCTCTAACTTTTCTTTCTCTTTCTTTGCTCTATCTCCTTGCCGTGCATTAGCACTATGAGCCGCCCCCAGCGCGCGCGCTCGGTACCCGCCCGTCTGTCAGACGGTGTCGGGCCCAGCGCGCTTTATTCCCCTCAGGTCCTGCCCTCCCGGCGTTCGGGAGGGTCAGGTACAGCGGCCCCCTTCTCTGGCAACGCTGCGGTCCCATGCACGCGGCCGCGGCGGTCCCGCGAAATGCCACAGTTGCTGCCTCCGCCTGCCCCTGGTTCCCCGCTGGTCGCCAGTACTAGTGCGACTGGGGACCAGGGCAGGCGGGAATCGGTGGCGGCCGGGCATAATACAGCGCCCGCGCGAGTAGCGGGTGTGCGCTCCGGCCGTTCACGCGGCCAGCAGCGGGCAGTTACACCGCCCGTCCCTTCTCCCCCAATGGCCGCTCAGAGTGAGCCGGCTGAAGTCCGGGGGGAAGGGCGGCGGAAGCGGCCACATAAGCGTGCAGGCCGGATGCCTGTCATGGCGCCGGCTTGCACGCAGGCCAATATTCCTACAGGCGGGGGGCGGAGACGAAGGGGGCGGAGTCAACACCTGCATAGTGACAGGCAGGTTAATCCGCTCCCTCTTCTGCTGCCCTCTGTTCATAATGATGCAGACATGGGGTCCCCCATGTCTGCAGTTGCCAGCTCCTCCAGGCCTGCGGGGGTGGCAGCTGCTCCGGCGTCTGCTATGCCTGCAGGGCCTGCGGCACCAGGGAGTGCTCCGTTGCTGGATGCTGGTGCCATAGCCGGACTGCTGGTGTCTGTGGTGGGTGCACTGACACCGCTTTTGACCCAGCAGCCTGGAAACGCTGACACTGGAGGCCCTTCTGCGTCGGCGGCGTCCGCCGTGCAGACGCAGCTTGGCCCTCTGGTACAGCAATTAGGCAGGATTTGCGTTCTTTCCCTCGCTCCCATGCCCGCAGCTCCTTCCGTTTCTTTCTCTCCCTCTGCCATCTCCCTTCCTCAGCCCACTCAGGCTACGGACACAGACAATGCGCACGATGCCGCCTCAGTCTCTTCTTTTACAGACGACAGTCTGGAGGAGTTAACAGTGGTCGCAGCCCCGACCAGAAGTGCGACGGCGGAAGTCGGAGCTAACGCAGGCGCTGGACTTACCAATGCCCTTGCCAGTGCTTCTGGTGAGTGTGACAGTACATCTGACTGCGGGTCTACTTCCATTTCCTCCTCCTCTTCAAGCGATAGTTCGCGGAAGGCTAGGCGTAAAAGGGCAAGGAGGTCTCGCAGACGTCGCTCACGTCATCACAGGCATTCTAGCGAACGGTCCTCTGGCAGTAGTACCAGCGTAGATCGCGGAGCGGGTCCGGAGGATGTTGTACACTGCGCTAATACAGCTGTCACTCGAGGTATGCGCACCAGGGTTAAGCAGCGGATCAAAAAAGGGCGCTACGTAGATATGTTCACCCTTACAGCTACGGCGAAGAAAGCTGCTGCGACCGCAAACGCAAAAGGGGGTATTGGTCTGGAGGCCTTTAAGTCCTACACGAATTGGCTATCTGGGTTCTGCGTGTTCTCAACTTGCTATCTCAAAACCAGGCCTTCCGAGTACCTTAATGTGATAAGATATTTACACCTAATACATGGCCTATTCAAGGCCTCACGCAGTACGGCGTGGCGCCAATACGACGAAGAGTTTCGTCGGAAGCAAGATCGGGTTAAGGTCATGGAATTGGGTCGTAAAGATGTTGAAGTGTGGATGGAGGTGACACAGCCTACACGCGTCCTTGCTGATCAGTCCCCTGGGCGGCCAGTTCAACCCTCGTCCCCCTCGGCACCAAGGACAGCCAATGAAGGGCAAAACAAGCGGAAGTGTTACGCATACAACAATGGGAATTGTACCCTTGGTAACAGGTGTCGCTTTCGACACCAGTGCCTCCGCTGCGGCGCGGCACACCCCAGTAAGGACTGCTCCCGCGGTCCAGGAGGAGCTCAGGCCTCCCCTGCAGCACCCTCTGCCAAACGGTCAGGGGCCGGGACTTCGAAGTAAAGCGTCAACTCCCATTCGTCTGGATGCCATGGCAAAATGGTTAGACTGGTATCCTGTGCGGGACGACGCCGCCTTTTTGCGTAAGGGTTTTGCAGAGGGATTTTCGCTTCCAATAATACGGCCTGTCAGTTCCGGGTCCCCTAGGAATTTACGCTCGGCCTGCGATTTACCTCACGTGCTAAAGGATAAGGTTATGAAGGAAGTCGGGCTGGGTCGCATGATTGGACCTTTCCCGCAGCCTCCGATACCCGATCTGGTCCTTTCCCCTGTGGGTGTTGTCCCCAAGAAGGCCCCCGGGAGTTACCGTTTAATTCAGCACCTGTCACATCCGTCAGGCACGTCGGTTAACGACGCCATAGATGTTGAGGTCTGCCGCGTACAGTACCAGTCATTCGAATCTGCGTTAGCATTGGTTCGCGCAGCGGGTCCGGGTTCTTTCATGGCGAAAGTGGACATTGAGTCCGCCTTCAGATTGTTGCCCCTGCACCCTGAATCATTTCGCTTCATGGGGTTTCGGTTGACGGATGGCTATTACCTGGACAAATGTCTTCCGATGGGTTGTTCTATTTCCTGCGCGTTCTTCGAGCGTTTCAGTTCCTTTCTCCATTGGTGTGTCGCGGTGGGGTCTGGGAAGACGAGCATAGCACATTACTTGGACGACTTCTTGTGCGTAGGTCCAGCTGGTTCGCGTCGCTGCAATCGTCTCCTTTTTTCAGTGCAAACACTCTTCTCGGAGTTTGGAGTACCTATTGCGCACGATAAAACTGAGGGCCCAGCCACTAAGCTGGTTTTCTTGGGTATTGAAATTGATACCTTGGAGGGTCTTTGCCGGCTGCCGCCGGACAAGATTCGTCGTTTGCAGGATACTATCCTCCTAGCGTTGGCAGGAGGAAAGGTAACTCTTCATCAAGGTCAATCCCTGCTCGGGCTGTTTAACTTCGCGTGTCGAGTTATCCCGATGGGGAAGATTTTCTGTCGGAAGCTACAGAGGGCTTTGGTAGGGCTGCGTCACCCGCACCATTTTCTGCGACTGTCGTCTGAACTAAAGCTGGACCTGGCGGTTTGGGACGCAGTTTTGGTCGATTTTAATGGAGTGCGCGTCTGGCCTGAGGATCCTCAGCCTAATGCTTGCCTGCAGCTCTTCACGGATGCTGCTGGATCATCAGGTTTCGGATCTTTTTTGGGAGGAGATTGGTGTTTTTCAGTTTGGCCAGCGGAATGGGTACAGGCAGGATTGACCAAGAACTTGCTCCTACTGGAGCTGTTTCCCATAGTGGTGGCATTAGAGCTATGGTGTCAGCGGTTGCGCGACCGTTCCATAGTTTTTTGGTGCGATAACCTGGGGGTAGTACATGCGATCAATAACCAAAGATCGTCGTCGCTGCCGGTGTTGCGGCTTCTTGCTTGGCTGGTTCTGCGCGCTTTGCAGTTTAACATATTGTTCACAGCTCGTCATGTGCCGGGTACTGATAATTCCATTGCTGATGCGGTCTCCAGACAGGATTGGCGAAGGTTCCGCGAATTGGCCCCGTACGCGGCATTAAAAGGTGAGCTTTGTCCATTTCATTGTTGGCAGATCATCAAACCAGAATGGAAGCTCTCGCACGTCGGTCCGTGGCCCCACGGACGTTGACGGCCTACCAGACATCTTGGCAACAGTGGGAGGAGTTTTTGCAAGGACGGAGTTCGGCAGGTAACTCTCGTGATACTAATATGGTTGCTTTTGCTTGTTTCTTGTTCGATTCCGGCAGGTCGCGGGCTTATGTTGCCCAGAGGCTTGCTGGGATTTCGTTCTTTTTGCGCCTAGCTGGGCGGAGGGACATAACTAAGGGTTTTTTAATACAAAGGGCCCTTAGGGGTTGGTCTCGCATCAGGCCTGCCACGTCCTATTGGTCCTGATTTGTTAGCGCGTCTAGGTGAAAGTTTGACGGGCATTTGTTCTTCGCAATTCGAGGTTCTGTTATTCCGCCTCGCTTTTGCGAGGGCCTTTCATGGGGCTTTTCGCATCAGCGAGCTGGTAGCGTCTTTGCGCTGCGCTCAGCCCCCTCTGCTTCGTTGTCACATTTTGCTGCGTGATACGCTGTTGTGCCATATTCGGCGTTCCAAGACCGATCAGATGGGTAGAGGTCGCTGGGTGTCCCTGAGGTCCTGTCCTGATGACGGGATTTGTCCGGTTCACTTGGCCTCCCAATATACTCTTTGCAGGCCAATGCGGCCGGGGGCTTGGCTTATGCACGAGGACGGAAGTCCTTTGACTAAATTCCAATTTAGATCGGTCTTCCATCGCTGCATACGGCACCTCGGGCTTTCCCCTTCGGATTACGGCACCCATTCTTTTAGAATAGGTGCCGCCACTTTTGCGGCCTCCTCGGGTCTTTCTTCACAGGAGATCCAGGCTCTCGGAAGATGGAAGTCCAATGCTTACAGAAGTTATGTTCGTCTGGAATCATAAATTGTTATACTTTATTCGTTGGGACTTGAGTGCCTTGGCCAACTCGCTGCCTTTCCGGTGGGGGTCCCGAGAGATTTTGCCCTGTTTTTTGCCCTGCTTTGGACATTGATCGTTTAGCTTAATATAATATTAATGTGAACAAATGAAATATAGAAAAGATCCAGCAGGTTTTTTGTAGGTTTTCACCTCGGGTCAAGTCTTCCTCCCCCCCCCCACCCTCCCACTCCTCCTTTGTGATTTACATGCTGCATAATATATACTTATATATTTTATTTCTGTATATTTGCAGGTGTCCAGGACGCTAGGCCCATTTGGTTCATTGGTCACTCTTTTATTTTTTGGGCTGAGCAGTCGCGCTTTGCTGTAGATGCCTCCGTGTTCCCACGTTGGGAGAGTGTTAGGTGGTTGGGGCAGAGGGGCATGCTTTGGGAAGCTTTGTTGCGCAATTTGCACAGGTCAGTAGCTGAATTTGGTTCCCCTTTAGTGTTAATTATACATCTCGGGGGCAATGATTTGGGCCAGCAAACTTCCTTAGAGTTGCACCATGCGATTGTTCGTGACTTGAGAGAGGTGGTTCGGTTATTGCCTAACTGCCTTTTGGTGTGTTCCCCTATCATCGCCAGGCTTTCATGGCGATATTGCTATAATAGTGTGGCTTTGGACAGGTCCAGGAGGAAGGTTAACAAATGGGTGGCTAGGCATGTGCTGGAATTGGGAGGGTTGGTGGTGCACCATCCTTTAATTCGGATTCAGGATGCCCACCTTTTCCGCAGGGATGGAGTTCATCTTACTGAGGAGGGAAATTTTTTGTTTCTAGAAGATATTTTTGCAGTTTTTAAGGGCTTGGTTGGTTAGCATGGTGGCGGGCTTCTTCTCTCCTGAGAGCCGCTGTGGCGGGAAAGACCGGCAATATTGAAGTGTCCATCTTGCAGCAGTAATAGCGGTGCACACCCCTTCAATGCACTGATAGGCTGATTTCACCCTATTGGGGTCAGCGGCACCTCTCGACCGAGCAGGCTGAATGGTGCATTGGCATGGGTGTTGGGGCCGCATCACTTGCTCTGAAAGGGATAGTTGGCCCTTTGCAAGTTTTTAAGATCACCCTACCCTTGTCTGGGATAGTTGGCCCTCACAAGTTGTGATTTACTTCCGGCCTAAGACAAGTGGACGCGGGTTAGTTGCCGTTCTTTCTCCTGCCACCATGTCTACCTTTGTAACCAAATAAAGCTGACCAGTTAATTTAAACGGCATAACTTGGTCTCCTGTGTTTATTTTAGTTAAGTTTAGTTTAAGTTTATGGGTCACATCTATCATCTGACGATAGAAGTTTAACATATAATACAATCATTGACAGAGTACAGTACCTATTCATTATATATATGCAGCCTGAGAATGAAATATGAGTTGTGTGCCTGGTATGTACTTGCAGTATGTTTCTGTGTAATTGTGTATGTGTACCTATGTAAAGTGCTGTATATGTATCTGTTTATCCCTGTAAAGTATATGAGTATACTGTTTGTGTGACTACCTATCGCCCCATACATGACCTCACTGCACTTGTCACTCATTGCCAGTGATATGCGCTGTGTACTAGCTCTGGCCAGGCTCTATCCTCCCCCTACAGTATTTCCTCTATGCCACCTCCACAATTTCACCAGAGGTGCTTGGTAGTGGTTAGTGGTGATAGTGAGTTTTTTGGGGGGGGGCAGTGCGATGAAGATTTGCCTAGGGTGCCGATATTCCTTGCACCGACCCTGACCGCAGGTCACAATTTAATCTCCTGCTATGGAGAGATACTCCAGTTTTGCAGGAGAAGTAGGTCAATCAACTTGAATATGTCCTTTGTCTCTCCCCTATACTGTACACAGTGCTGGATTTAGCATTTGGCATGTAAGGCACTGACCATTGTCTGGGGGCGGTATAGCAGTCTCGCTGCATTCGAGCGTTCCGGTGCCTCAATTGCGCTACGGCTGTTTGGATACAGTACAAAGACTACAATCCCCCATGACGCATCAGAGTGAGTCTCCGTAGCAGGCACACATGCAGTCTAGGGTCCCGGAAGATTAGGTTTGTAACGGGGGAATCTCGTGAGCGTTTGCATGTGCAATCTGGAAGCCTGAAAGAGAAAGTTCATAGCCCATGATAGAAGCCAGTAAAAGGCCAAAAAAAGGTAGCTGGAGGTAAAGGAGTGTCGCCAGAAGTCTGTGTGGGGTGGAGAGAGCGGGCGCCCAATAATATTGTGCCTAAGGGCAGCCTGATCCCTAAATCTGCCCCTGTCTGTACTCATTAGTCAGTGACATAGGAGAGAATGGGGAATGTATTACCCTCCAACCCTCCCTTCCCAATGCTTACCTTCTGCATCGGTGGAGACAAATGATCTCTGCAATATCCTCCTAGTCCTCAGATTGCTTCTCACAAGCTTCCATAAACATATAGGGTGTGATATGATTATAAACTATGGATTGGTAATTTTTTTATAGAAATTTAGAATTACGCTAGTATTTAAGTTTCATATGCTAATAAGATCATTAACTAGTACATATGAAACCAAAATGTTTTTTGTTTTTTTTTACTGCAGTATATCACTGTGATATGGTTGGGGGAATTGTAGACGGAATCATGGAATGGGGAACATGAAATAATATGGTAAATTACATGATAGAAGCATAAGAAACAATGGGATAAAGATAGAATGATGTGAGAGGGAAATGGAATTATAAGAGATGAAGATGGAATGTTGTGAGAGGGAGATGGAATTATATGAGATGCAGATGGAATGATGTAAGAGGGTGATGGAATTAAATGAGATTAAAATGGAATGATGTGAGAGAGAGATATGGAATGATGTGATATGCAGATGGAATTATATGAGATGAAGATGGAATGATGTGAGAGGGAGATGGAATTATATGAGATGCAGATGGAATGATATGATATGAAAATAAAATTATGTGAGAAAAATGGAATTATGTGAGACAAAGATAGAATTATGGGGGCGATGTATGAAGAGGCATTATGGGTTTTTTTGGTATCTGTGCACGTTATTTGCACTGATACAGCTTCTCCCCCATGTATTAATGTGGGGTTGGGTGTTAAATGACAGGGGCGCTATGCCATCATTATCGGCAGTACTATCTACAAGATGAAGATAGTAGTGCTGATGTGCTAATGTGGCAGCCAATGTAGGAACTGTCAGTGGTACTGATCATTCTGACAGCTGCTATCGATTTTGACAGTTGCATCTGTCGTTGCCCCACCACAGCAGTGACAGCACGGTCTTTGGCTGCGGTGGCTGCTGGGCTCTGGGCTGTGCACCGGAAATCCAATGATGCTTGTGAGATCTCACGCATGCCCTATGGAGCTGGCTAGGAGGTGGGACACAGTGCATCAGCACTACGCTGATGCGTTGTGGGGTCTAGCAGGGATCGCCAAAGGGGGGAGTTTTTACTCTGGCAGGCGATATGTTAATACATCTCGTCGGTACTGCTTCCTGCTTTGCCTTGGTAACAAGGTGAAACAGGAAGAGCTATAGCGACACATGGCCTGATTCGTTACGGATCGCTATTGCAATCGCAGCTGGGATTACGCACGCAGACCCACTGCGAAAATATGCTAATGTTGGCAATTGCAATGCCGTTGCAGCTCAACATAAAGACGCCCACTTCCCTTTACTCACATTCGTAATACATTGCAAGTCTGCGAAACCATCGGTAACATTGAGTACCATCTAGCCTCAAGCACAATTACAACAGGTCTGACCTTACTCAGAATTTGCTAACCTCATCGCACACAGGGCCTGATTCAGAGCCGGACGCTATTTGCGGACGGTCGTTCCAAAAAAGGGGCCGGCTATTTAAATTGAGTGCTCGCTCTTTGCGGTTTGTTGACGCCTCGATGTCTGAGCGAGCGAACGAAAAATGCACTCGCTATTTTGTAAAGACACCCCTTTGCCGTTCGCAACACACGTCATCTCCGGTATTTATTAGATTAATCGGGTACATCGAAAGGCATCTGAACTGCTCGCAGTTATTGTGGTAGGTTTTTCCCTACCGCAATCACTGCGAGCAGTTCAGGCTAAAAGACAACCAAGTGACGTGGTCGATGACGCTCCTTTACTAATTATGCACTCCCATTAAACGCCCTTTTGACCGTTTGGCACGCCTGCGTTCAGATCTCCACTCCCCTGTTTTCAAGCACCTTCCCCTGTTCCCACCCACAAACGGTTACGACCCATACGCATGCGCAGTTGTGCGAACATCACTCAGAGCGAACGAGCGGCCGCTTACGAGCGGCTCTGAATCAGGCCCACAGTGAAAGCCCAAGCTGCGTATGCCATCGCAGTGGCTAATTTATGCACGCCCCTGTAACGGCGTTCAGACGGTCAGGCACACCTGCGTTCCTCCTACCACTCCCCAGTCACCACCCTCCAACGCTCGCTTCCTGTCAATCACTCTGCGATGGGTCTGTGTGGTCACAGTGCCGGCGCAGTGGAGCCTTCACGCACACGCACTGCGATGCATACGCAGTACGCAACATTCGGCCATCTCTATGCGTAATCGCAATAGGGATACTTGCTGAATCAGGCCCACAATCTGTTCCACTATAATATATCTCCCCCTATATAAGATGAAGATGAAATAATGTGAGAGGGAGATGGAATTTTATGAGAAAGATAGAATGATATGAGACGAAGGTAGAATGATGTGAGAGGGAGACAGAATAATGTGAGAGGGAGACAGAATTTTATGAGAAAGATAGAATGATAGGAAGATGGAATGACGTGAAGGTAGAATGATGTGGGAGGGAGATGGAATCATGTGAGAGGGAGACAGAATTTTATGAGAATGATAGAATGATATGAGATGAAGATAGAATGATGTGAGAGGGAGACAGAATAATGTGAAAGGGAGATGGAATTTTATGAGAAAGATAGAATGATAGGAAGATGGAATAACGTGAAGGTAGAATGATGTGGGAGGGAGATGGAATCATGTGAGAGGGAGACAGAATAATGTGAGAGGGAGACAGAATAATGTAAGAGGGAGACAGAATTTGATGAGAATGATAGAATGATATGAGATGAAGATAGAATGATGTGAGAGGGAGACAGAATAATGTGAGTGGGAGATGGAATTTTATGAGAAAGATAGAATGATATGAAGATGGAATGACGTGAAGGTAGAATGATGTGGGAGGGAGATAGAATGGGGAATTGGGCAGATGGAATCATGTGATCAGAGAGTGGAGGAATCAAGGGGGAGAAAAACCAAGAAGAGTGAGTGTAGGTGCCCTACACTCACTCTTGGTTTTTCTCCCCCTTGATTAGGAAGTGGCAAACACAGGATTTTGAAAGTGGGGTTTCCAAATAATTGCTTACAGAGCCAATGACTAGAAAGTCTAACCAGAATAAGCCTGCAACATACACTTTATTGTGTGCTTCAAGTGTTTTAATATAAATAACAATAAATAATATAAATAACAAGACATCTGGGCATAAAACTTGCACAATGTGATTTTTAGCAACTGCGTATGTGTGAAAACTTCAGAAAGCCAGTACGGCAAATGTGTTACCCTGAGTGTACACACAATGATGCTGTTGTGATCGGATCAGATGGCATTGAATATGGAGCGGCAGAGTGATGGGAGTTCCTGGGTGGTGACCTGAAGTGAACGCAGTGCAGAGTGTCTCATGGGCATGTTATGGGAGTGTTGTGGGGTCATCAGTGACAGCTGCTGTGTTCTCATATAGCCGCAGCTACAGAGGTCATGTTTAGACGGAGAAACTGTGCCTAACTAGTCAGAGTCAGAACACAGCAGCACAGTGGCGTAACTATACATTTTGCTCGCCACCTGCAAAAAAGAAAAGGTTTTGGCCCCCTGCCCCCCATGGCATTTTAATTATACTAGTGCAGGTCTGTTTGTAGGCAATCTGGCTCCTATGACTCCTAGTGCGAACAGTTAAAAATGCGCCTCCATCCCCCACAGACAGTTTATATACTTTTTCCAACTAATAGTAATGTCCATTACACATTATGCTACACACTGCACAGCTCATTAGATTATGCCACACATAGTTATGCCCCTAACACCATTTTATTCCCCATAGTAAGACTTCAAATTACTTTTCTATTACCTTCTCATTGTCAGGGGTTTCATGCTCGTTGCCAGGAGTTTCATGTTCGTTGCCAGGGGTCTCATGTTCGTTGCCAGTGGCCTCATGTTTGTTGCCAGGGGCCTCATGCTCATTGCCAGGGGCCTCATGCTCGTTGCCAGGGGTCTCATGCTCGTTGCCAGGGATTATACATGAGTAGATGCAGCTTTCTGCATCTTCTCCCAACTGATATATGCAGTTTGTTCCCTGACAGACACTAGATCAAGTAGCACCTCTAGCGTCTGTCTCCTATTAGGTGGCGGCCATTTTTGGAGAGTATTTTCAGCAGATTCCATGCAGACGGCTAGTCCGCATGGAATCTGCAGCCCAGCGTCCCTTACCTGTTTAAGGAAGCGGTGGCTCGACTATTGAGCAGCCCAGGGGACACAAGGCACAAGGTACTCGGAAACTCCCCTGTGAGCGCGCCTGTTAGGGCTATCTGTTTGCATGTTATTTTTATATTTGGAGAGCCTAGTTTATGTGCCTTGTGATATTTGATTTTAATATGCAGAACAAATGCCCATTTTGTATTGATCTTAGGGCCTGATTCATTACCAGTCGCAACTACGATTACGCACGCAATTGGCCGATTGTTGCGTTCAATGCATGCTTATGCATCACAGTGTGCAAACCGGCCACTGCGATCATGCAGACCCATCGCAGAGTGATTGACAGGAAGTGCCATTTGTGGGAGGTGATGGTGGGTAGTCGGCAAAACGCAGGCGTGCCAGGGCGATTGAACGCCATTACAGGGATAAATTATGCATAAATTATGCACTGCGATGCCTTACGCAGCTTGAGTACTCATAGCGTGCGATGAAGTTAGCAATTCCTGAGTAAGGTCAGAGCTTGTGCAAGTGTGTGTGAGGCTGTGATTGTACTCGATGTTACCGATGGTTTTACAGTCTTGCTAAGGATTACGGATGTGTGAAAAGTAAAGTGGGCATCCTTATGTTATGCTGCGATGGCATAGCGATCGCAATGGATTAGCATACTATTGCAGTGAGACTGCATGCGTAATCGCTATTGCAATTGCAGTTGCGTTCCGTAATGAATCAGGCCCTTAATTTTTAGCTTGCATTCACTCACATTGCAATAAACAGAATGTGCTTGTGCAAAAAGCAGATGAGTCCAATGGGACCAGTCAGTGGAACCATTTATGTCAATGTCATAAATAAACCTTTTTTTGAACAAACCAAGCTTTTTATATGTAAGTGTCCCCCAATAGGGAGTTTATGTGCTGCGGTTTCCCTGGATAACCTGAAATCCACACATAACACATAAGGGAACAATCATCATGATATATAGCCATCTGGGGCGGTATTCAATTGTATCGCCCCCCTACGCGCCCGACAGGAGATATTAAATTGTTGCTCCTGTTGGGTGCGATCAGCTGCCGGCGCACAATTTCAGCTCGAAGTCCCAGGGGTTTACGAGCTGAAATGGGTGAAAAGTGACCTGGTTGGGCGCCCAAACAGCACTTTTCGTGATCGCGCCCAGCACTTTGGTCGGGGGTAGCCATTGTACGCAGCTAAACCCGACCTCTATAGGAGCCGATAAGTGCAAAAATTTGCAACAATTGAAGCGATCTCCCATCACTTTAGACGGGAGATTGGGCACACTATAACAATTGAATACCGCCCCTGGTATGAGGGCCGTAGAGAGCAGTTTCAGGCTCAGGGGTAGGGACGTGGATTAATTGCAGGAGGTGTGGTCACGCCCCTTAGGAAGATTAAAACAACCTATTTGAAGCACGCTCTGCTAGGGGGCACTGTGATCCCCTCAGCACGGCGCAAATCCAGGGAGGGGGCACTATCAGTGTGATCGCTCCCCCCCACAGGCAGAGGAGACTGCTGCAGCCCAGCATACAGCAGCGTAATTAGTACCCCCACCCCCCTCGGCGCCCCTGTCGGGTATAATAATAAGCAAACATATTGGGACTGAAGGAACGGCTTCACTGACTGATACACAGTGTTTTCTGTTTTTATTGATTTACGTATCTTGTGTGGTTCTGGAGTTCAGCGCTGGTGTCCACTACTTTGATTTTTTTATATCTTTTTGCCTTGCACTTAGGGTCATTTTCTATTGTTGTCTAAGGTGAGTTACTGGATTAAAAGGTTGACAAATCCTTTAATAAATATACCATTTAGTAAGGATTTTATTATAATCAATTATGCCCTGAAAATATACAGAAACGGCTGTTTCTGCATATTTAAGGGCAGAAGTATCCCTTAAATGTACTACAGGGGAAATCTGCTTTCCGTCCGCCAGCCCCCACAGCAGACGTCCCCACAGTTTTCTATGGGTACAGTATTTAACAAGATCTGCAACCTTGCCTACGTGGGATAACGCCATCTTCATATGGTGTTATCCCATTACCTGCCTTGGGGCTGCCCTGCCAGAGTGGGCTCTTGTGTTCCTCTCACAATGGGCTGCAGGACATCCCAAAGCGCTTTGCAGCTTTTGTCATATTTCGCATACTCAGCTGTAAAGCCTCCACGCATGAGCAGAAGCCGCAAGGGGGTCGTAGATAGACGTAAACTCAAGTGATTGTGGACGCGATCACCTTACTTCTTTCTCTTATTGGTGTCCTTGTCCCTGCGATTAGAATAGATACGCAATTAGAATAGATACACTGAAGTGGAACAATAATTCCTATTGCTGCCAAATGCGGCAATAAGGCTTCTTAATTTTCTGGGGTACACTGCATAATTTAATAAATATGCCCCTAAGGGCCTGTAGCAATTCAGCTGTTTAGGGTGTATGGATAAAAATGTGTATATTCGCCCATATACAGAGTTGTGCGAAACCCGTTACCACACAGTTACCCCCTTTTCAGCGGCAAGTGCGACTGAACTGCGTATGACTTGGCTACATAGCAGGCACAGTGTGATACCACGCAGGATCCACCCGCAAAACTGACTTACGTTCAACTCTGTAACAGACCTAAATAACTTACTTTGTCCATTCTTGCAGCACATATCCCATATTTTACATTTGGGCAGAGTATTATAGTATCGGTACCGATTTTACCACTTTGTACGTGACCCTCATTCTCATGAACTCTGGTTCAGTCCACAAGCTTCCAACGCGTGTTGGCGATTGGTCACGAAGTATAAATAAACCCTACTTATAACTTCCTTGCATCACAGACCTATTATCAAAACAGCAAAATATTTGCATGAGCAGTAACTTGAGGACAGCATCCATCAGTCATGGGAATACCTGCGTCTTACTCAGGGAAACATATGATGGAGCTTTCAAATGAGTTCTTTCCCACTTAATGCGCCTTTTGCATATAAGATGCCTCTTTTTTCCTATAGGGAAATATACCACTAATTACTTCTACGCTGCTGTTATCTGTAATATTTTTAATAATTTGTTATGTAACATTTCCTCTGATGTAAATAGAATTTAAGAAAGAAAAAAGGACGTCATTTTAGTGAAATGAAGATTAAATTTAGGACTGCTTGTGAAAAGCACATAATTCTGGTTCACACTATATACTTATATTACGGCAGCCCTGCTGTGTGTGTTTTTCAGTACCATCCTCTTTAACTGGACAATTATGGGAGCCCCAAATGACACCTTTTCAATTCCAGGTAGACTGTGCGGAGCACATGAACAAAATGATGAAGAAGAGAGACGGGCAGGAGGAATAGCTGGGAGGGAAGGGGGATGTATAATGAGGAAAATCCTGCAGGGAATAAAGTTCCGGCTCAATGTGTAGACAGAGCTGGCAGGCGAATGAAAGACCGGTTTAACAAGTGGAGTATGATTGATGGTCCTATGAATACAAGAGATAAGACGTCTACCCAGCTGCTATACATTAGCTTAATCTCTGGGCAATAAATTACCTTTGCCCCACCCCTCTCATATACCAACACGTTCTAAAGCCAACATAGATAACCCAACGCCCACACTCCACCTGAGGATGGCGTTATCAAAAACAGCGTGAACCGATTTAAAGCTTGAAAAGTAATCGGCTCTCCCCCAAAGTACCATAATCGATGGTGGTGCCTATATTAGTATAGGCTGCGGCTAATTAAAGCCGTACTACAGGTTAAGACTCCCATGTTTTATAGAAAAGGGGATTTAATAAATTAGCCCCCTGTGTTCTATACCTAAAACCAACTTATAAGGATTAGTCATGGCTCATGGGCCAGTGCTAGGTGCTTGACACCCAGGCTAAAATGTGCCAGCCAGCCCCTTCCCCCTGCACTATCCTTATTCTGATGTGTTCTGTCCACTTTATGATGGCAATAGAAAAAAAAAAAACCACGCAGCACTGTTTCCCCATGAAAAGGTGTCCTTAGTGATAGCAGCGCTACCGCCAGAGGTGACTTTGATGCTGGGGCTTTTTGTCCTTTGATAAATCATCAACTATGTCCTAAAAATGGCACTGTATATAATACTTAACAGTAACACCTGTGTACTTGATATTGGGTACTGCTAACATTGAACCTGTTCAAATTATAACTTTGTTTCTGATGCTACTCAATGGTACGAAGTGATGGCACCTTTTTTTTTTATGGAAACAGGAAGTTCTTCTAGCATCATCGCTGGTACTTGTAGTCTCCTCCATTCCAGCTGCTTATAGACCAGGGAAAGAATTACTTGAGCGCAGGCAAGCGTTAGGTACTACAGGTGGGTTTAGGCGAGTAGCTGTACCTTTTTCACAGAAGGAAACACAGCTTTTACCTCAGATTTTCTCAAAAACTACATTTAAAAACTTATTTTTTGTGTCTTATGTTCAACGGCAGTGTTGTTGTTTTGGAGTCAAACACACAGTACATTTTCACAAT
Organism: Taudactylus pleione; assembly: GCA_031769625.1. NCBI lineage: Eukaryota > Metazoa > Chordata > Amphibia > Anura > Myobatrachidae > Taudactylus > Taudactylus pleione. The sequence goes on along the minus strand of JAUIMM010000031.1, from coordinate 37,288,582 downwards.
TTATTTCTACAGCTTCTTAAAAGTGTCATTTTTAATTTATTTTAACTCAGAAATTATGGTAACACCTTATCTTGAAGTGTCATATTGGGTGTTCGAACATTTGATTTAAAAAAGGTAACTTTGGTAACATGTTTTTAACACCATTTCCTCTTAAGCTGACTGTTGAGACTACGGGCCTCAGGATTCATGATCTGAAGTGTGGAAATAAAGCTGTGATTCACTGGGGCCTGATAAATTGAGAAAGTCATTATCACTGGTTAATAACCATTTATGTGAGTTGCCATAACGTTGCACACTTATGAATTGGGCTAATTCAATTGAAAACTATTAACTCAAACTACAAACCGCACCAGCTGTTCTTTAATAAATTTAAAAGAAGGGGCAAAATTTACAAAGCGGCGGGTTCTAAACCCTGGCGGTTTGGCGGCGGTTTTGCTATCCGCAGATTTACTAAGGCCAAAACCGCCGTCAAAAGACATTTTAGAATAGAACAGGGCTGTCATTTAGAAACTGCTGCAAAACCGACACAAAACCCCTGGGGTTCAGAATCCGCCATCAAATCCCCACCAAACAGCCAGGGTTTAGAACGGGCCGCTTAGTAAATTTTGCCCAAGGTGTCTGACAGTTGTATTGGGAGATTTTGTCTTGAAATTTTCAGGAATTATGTACAAGGGATATTTTCTACCCTTGCAAGTAAAGTACCACATCTACATTTATTATGGTTTAAATCACAATTCTTCAATCAAAAACATTTCTTCTGAAGAAAACCAAACTTGTATTAAATTCAATAATGTCCCATATTACACCTCCCAAACATCTACATTTCACAGGACAGTCCTGGCAGTCCAGATTTGAGGGCTTTGTTTCACTGTCATGAGTGGGACTGAATTGTCCCGATCTCTTGGGAAGTTGAGAAGGGATCAGTAATGTAAGCTGGTTGGCCTGGCACTTTTCAGCACTTGCCATGCACCTAGTGGTGGCCATACCCCCTCTGTGACATGGGCATGCCCTCTCCACCTCGTGACCATGCCTCCTGCCCTAATCAGCATTATTGCTTTGAGGTATGCCATAACCCCTTGTAAGAGACTAACAATACAATTATTTCTACTTCCATTCAACATTCTAAAAATGAGCATAGTATTAGCAGAATATTGGGGTGACAGCAGGCTGGGTATGGCCTGATAGCAGAGTAGACTGTCACTATAAAGCGCAAGTGGATTGTGCTGAGAGCAGTAGTCTTCTAGACAATATTCATTCAGGGTATAATATGCCTGGCCAAGAGGATGTAGTTTGAATCCCAGCTGTTGGGATACTGACACCGGGAATGCTGGCTATGGAATCCCGACACCAGTCATAATCCCGGCATCATCGACACGACCGCCGGCATCCTGATGGTAAGTAGTGGGGTTAGGGGGAGGGTTAGGTTTAGGCACTAGGAGGTGAGGGTTAGGCACTAGGAGGTGAGGGTTAGATTTAAACTGCGTGGGGGAGGTTAGGTTTAGGTTGCAAGGGGTTTAGGCTTAGGCTGCAGGAAGGGAGGGTTAGATTTAGGGGTATGGTTAGAATACTTACTGACAGATGTCGGTATCCTAACTCTGTTGGAATGCCGATGTCAGGGTTCTGACTGCCGCGATCCTGAGCGGTGGCATCCCATACCCAACCCTTGCCATGATGCATGTGATGTTAAGTATGTAGCGCAGTTGTTGGCGGTTAGTCCACACATGGTACAGCTTAACTAGTTCTTAGATTTATTGGATCAGATAGAACAACAAGCAGCAAATGACAGGCATATCACAGGTGTAACAGTAGTATGCAGATTATATATATCAGGCCATTGTTGGGTCTTGTAGTGACTAATACATGGCAGATAGTAGTGGTGATGCCCTGTACTATAACTGTGGTAGTATATACTTGTGGTCCAGTTATGAGCTCTGGGTGACTCTATACTGTGAGAGTCTCCTGAGTCTGTACATCCTCATGGAACACTAGAATGTAAAGACACGCGGCGAAGTCACGCATGTGCAGTAGCGCATTTCAGTGGTCAGGCCTGTCTGACTGAGCTCCAGCAGGTCCTGGGGACCACTATCACAGTTCTACCTGTTAGATGCTGGAGGGAAGAAGCACAGAAGTGCTCTCCTTCTGACACATGGGAATGAATAAATGAAATAAATAATTACATAAGTCCCTTAACAGAAAGAAATACTGTACTGCTTGCATTATGTAATTTGTGCCTATCTGATATCTAAGGAATTATACATATGTGCCGTATTGTACATAGATTTTAATGATATAAATTCTATGATTTATAGTACAGTCCATATTTAAAGGCACCGTGACAAAGAATCAGTAGCATACGAAATGTGTGGTGGCTTCACTGGTGACTCACCACAAAGGATCTACATCTGCAGGACTGGAAGGCTTTGGAGACCCTTTTCCACCAAAATCCTGGGCCTGACCCAAAATTTGGAACATGGCTCCAAGCCGGGTCAGACCCGGAATTTACCCCATTCCCACTGCGGTACAGACCCGGGAATATCCCGGTGCAGCGCTGGAGCTTCGAGATGATGTCATCACCAAGACTCCAGCTCTCAGCCTCTCCCCTGAATGCCAAACCAGAGCGGATCGGCAACCAGGGGAAGGGGTCCTTCCTGAAGAGGGGGTCCTTTCGGGTGACTGTCTGATGTCACAGCTGTCACTGGGGAGAAGGGCAGGGACAGATTATAGCCTCCCCATATGAAGTGGGGACGGGTAACGGCCAGGACCATACATGGAGCCTGTAATCTCTTCCTCCCCGGTGACAACTGTCACAGACAGCTTCCGAATGCCACCCAATCACCATGCTGTAAACGGGTTACCAGTTTCCACTGAGCCTAACGAGAGTTTTACCCACATAAAACCTTGCTGGAGACCTGGGAAGAAACCTGGGATGTTTTCCTAGGAGCCTTTTCCACTGAGCCGCTACCCGGGTTGACATGGCAATAACCCGGGTATTTTGGCCAGTGGAAAATGGGTATGAGGAAGCCAGGAAGTCCTGGTTTACTATGCAGCGCCTTTCTTTCTGCCTAATCAGCTGCACGTGAAAGAAGACGGAAGCATGAAGAGGAAATTTAGATGTGAAAGAAAGAACACATTTTTAGGGCTGCTCTTTGCTTTGCACTGACATTTTCTCTCTGCAAAAAACTGAACACACACAAAAAGTGTCACATCTAATAAAGGCAGGCCCCAATGTCCCCTCGCTCTTGTGATTATTTAAAGTTATGATTCTAAACCAAGCAGCATTTTAGGAGAAAAATGGAAATGATTAACTAATTGAAAGATGTGGTTAAAAGTTGGGTGTAGATCTAGTTGCTGATGGCATTTCCCAAGAGCTGAGAGCATCCGTACACAATAAAGTGCACTTGGAGGAACATCTGTGTGTAATGATACAAAATGATGGTGTTTTGCTATGTGTTTTATAACTCAGTCTATAGTATACTGAAGCACACTCATAGATTGAGAATGTAGCAGTGTTTACTGTGGCAAAATCTCTTAAATAATTTCTCTATCTGGGATTTAAAGATTGGTCCCAGACAACAGTATGATTTAATTCCATAACTGTAGACAGGAGGAGATATTTATGGCTCTCTCAGTCATTAATCACAAGGCAAAATTGCTGTGTAACCAAAATCACTTTTATCTCAACGCATCGTCACTGAAGATAGCCAGAGGCAAACAAAAAAAGATGACTCAATCAAAATGAAATTTGAGTCAAATTCTAAAAAATAACAAGCAACATATAAAAAGGCAATAAGAAAGAAAACATAGGTTTTTATTGATGCTATTTCGATCTACCCAAAATAATGTAAAGGTCTTCGTTTAGAATATACACCAACAGTCTACACAGTGAAGTTCCCCTTTGGGTTTTATTCCACCAATTTGGTTTCACATCGCTATGAATCCAGAAGAGAGATGAACTTATAAACGATGAGCATTTAGCTTACAGACACACTTTAGTCTTGAGCTCATGCTTTGAATAGCCCACCCACTAGGGGCCTGGTTAGAGGTATCCATTTCATAGTGTAAATAAAGCATTTTTACCATTTTGAGGCTTGAAATGGATTAAAAATAAAAATAAGCATGCCACAATAAAAGTAAAAGATATGTAACAGTGATGTATGCAAATAAAATCCAGATGGTAAAGCAGCTTTCAAAATATCTGCATGTTGGACCCATAAAACTGTTGATTTTGCAGAGAAAAATGAGACGCTGAATAATCAGTGCTGATCTGTTGATGTAGGTTACTGTTTAAATTGTGAGACACTTGAATAATCCTCTGTCAGTGATTCAAATGCTTGAATATCAGCTCAATTACAAGCATTAATCTGCTTCTACCATCCCAGCCATTGCACATTAGATGTACCAAGGTATTTGCAATTAGATTTTTGACTGGAAAATAATTGAACACATGTTCAATTAGGAGATGGCTAGGGTTTGTATTTTGTTACTTTTTTTTTTGATCTGTGCATACACTTGTAAGAGATAGGAGGGAATTAGTGCAAATGTCACCACTGACACTCGCCCATGTTCTGGCCTTTCATTTACTCAGCTACTGCAAAGAAAGAGGCTGTTAGAGCGTATACACATAGAGGCAAGGCAGTACAAGCAAGGGTGTGGTCAGTGGTGCAGTGTTAGGGGCAGGGGCGCGTCTATAATGGGTACAGGGTGTGCGGTGCACATGAGCCCATGGGTCAAAAGGGGCCCATACCGCACACCCTGCACCCATTTGTTCAACACTTAACTCTCTGGAGTGGTAACAGCGCTGTATAAATCACCGGCAAAATGGAGCAGCTGTCATTTTCCCTGCATTTTGTGCATGCAAAAGGGAGGTACCAAGCGCCAAGAGGGAGATAAGTGCATTAAATTAGATAAAAATGTGTATACAGCTGCCCACCACCTGGGAGTATGCCAACACTCCCAAAAGGCACAATATATGCCGTAAGTGAAAGAAAAGAACAAATAGGTGGAATGGCGCTAGATACACATAGTATACCAAATGATTTAAAAATGTATTTAATGAAAAAATTAACAAATGAGTATAAAATAAATGACAATATCAAATATCAAATGACAATAATAAGTACTCTGACCATGAGCTGAAAATAATTCTGCCTTTTTAATAAAGCTGCTGTTTGCAGTGAAACGCGTTAAAGGATTACAGAAATTCCCTCCACACTTTTGTTACACTGCCGCTTATCTCTCCAGGTTTGGAAACCTTTTACCTACGGATTCCACCTCCATCATTATCCAGAGCCTGCACCAGTACTGCCTTTTCCCTGTGGCCGTCTCCAACTGCGAATCAGCCTGGCTTGCCAGGTTGGACGCCGCATCACCCCTCTGGAGCAAGCCAGTAACACTGCTGGGGTACTAACAGCTACTACAACCAGCCGGTGATACACAGCGCTAAACCCGCTTGACGCCAGGATTCACCAGCTGATATTCTTCATACTCACCTGTGCCTGCACTGGGACCACCACCATATCAACGGCACCCTCCTGCCGAGATTCAGCCACCCACATCCAGGCTGACAACGCGAGTCAGACTTGGAGAGTTTATTTGCTATGCCAGGAGCAGTGGCGTAACTAGGGTATTTGGAGCCCAGGGCAAATTTGAAAAGGGAGCCCACCCACCCCGATGTGACACACCCCTTTATTTTCACACTGAACATTCCTATCCATATGCACCTTAACCCCAGTAGTACCCCTTATATAGTACCCCCAGTATGGAGTTGTGGTCCCACTTATGCAGGCCCATAGTAGTGCCCCTTATACAGTATCCCCAGTAGTGGTCCCCCCAAATGCAGTGCCCCATGTAGTGTTCCCCCTTATGCAGTGCCCCCAGTAGCAGTCCCCACAATGCAGTGTGCCCAGTAGCGGTATCCCCTTATGCAGTGCCCTTTATATGGTGCCCCCTGTAGTAGTCCCCCCCCCTATGCAGTGCCCTTTATATAGTGCCCCCAGCAGTAGTCCCCCCCATGCAGTTTTCCCAGTAGTGGTCCCCTTATGCAGGCACCCAGTAGTGATCCCCCCTATCCAGTGCCCCCTGTAGTGGCCCTTCCTATTATTGCCCCCAGTAGTGGTCCCCTGAGTGCAGTGCCTCTACTAGTAGGCCCCTTTTATAATTCCCCCCCCAAGTAGTAGTCCCCAGTAGAGGTTCCCCCTCCCGATTAAGTGCCCCCAGTAGTAGCCCCCCCCAGTAGAGGTCCTCCCAATAATGGTGCCCCCACCCCCAGTAGAGGTCCTCCCAGTAGTAGCCACCCCCCTCCCCCATTCTGCTGAAAAATATATATATGTGTATATATATATATATAAAAACATACTTACCTGATTCCACGCTGCTGCTGCTCCAGTCCGCGCCGCCGCTCCTGCCGCCGCCCGCCAGTCCTCCCGGGCTGGCGCGCTCAGCATTATGGGACAGACGTCATGACGTCAGTCCCATTAGCCCACTGCAGGAGCCGGACGGAAGTCCGGCTCTTGCAGTGGGTGCTGCAGCAGTCAATGAGAGTCTATCTGACTCTCATTGGCTGCTGTTTAACACACGCATTGCCACCAGCGCTGGCGGAGATGCGTGTGTTATGCACAGCCTGAGCCCGCCTCCTGGCGCTATTGGGCAAGCGCTCAGGGGGAGGGAACGGGCTCAGGTGTGCAGCACAGGACCGGCGCTGGAAGCCTAGTGCCGGTCCTGTGTAAATGTGTAGTGCTGACCGCAATCACTGCGGTCGGCACTACACTTGTGGCTAACTGGGGCGGGCCGGATCGTGGCCGGCGGTGCCCCCACCTGCCGCCGGTCCCATGGCGCCCAGGGCACGCACCCTGCCCGCCCCCCCCTAGTTACGCCACTGGCCGGGAGACAGGTGAATATCCACAAACACCAGTGAACAGGTACAGTGCTCACAGTGTATTTCTTATTTGGCACCAGTGTCAGCCTGATTATACTTACGGCTAGTGTTCCATTATAACACGATCAGCCTATGCCATTGGTTGGAACTTTGCCACTTGGATATTGATACCATCCACACACCAGCGGTCACAATGGCACAGTGATTTGCATTCCATGTGACTTTCCATTTATGTGATTTTTAGTACACGCTGCAATGAGACCTCATTTCCAAACAGACGATACATTTGTTTCACGATTTGGTATATTGTATCTATGTGGAGGTTGAATACTTAGTACTCATTATTTTCAGCTCATGGTCAGAGTAATTATTGTCATTTGATATTGTCATTTATTTTATACTCATTTGTTCATTTTTTCATTAAATACATTTTTAAATCATTTGGCATACTATGTGTATCTAGCGCCGTTCCACCTATTTGTTCTTTTCTTTAATTTTGTGCATGCGTAGCAGGGAAATCGCCACGGAAAAAGGCTGCCGCACCATTTTCCCTGTGACCTGCATATGCGCAGTAGACTCTGGCACAGCACTAGAGTCTACTGCTGTGCTCAGTGCGCTGCTGGCCACCGGGTAGAGAGGAGGGTTACTGGGCGGAGGTTGCACAAGGGCCCCCTGCTCTCTTATTATGCCCCTGGTTTGGGTGCACAAACAAGGGTCCCCATACAACTTGTCCGGGTTAAAACAAACAAAATCATGCTTTAATATTGTCAGCATACAGAAACAGAAACCAAAAAACAACCTAGCCCCCATTCAGGTCATCCTTCTTCATCCCTAACCATCAAGGACAGCTAGTCCACTACATCACTCGGATATCCCTTTACACAGTCTTTTAACACTTCCACCTCCTGATGAAGTACCACACACATTGGGTGTAATTCAACAATATATTCCACTTTCTTTGCAAGAAGCACATCATCTTCATGCTCTATTTTTAGCATAGACTCTGTCAACACTTCAGCCTCCTCAAGGAGTTTAGTCATAACTGCCAATTTGAGGTCTGTCTCTTTAAGAGTTTCAATTTCCAAATCTTTTTTTCCTCTTGTCTAAATGATATTTTTAAAGAGGGTAATTCACTCTGTAACATTTTTTTTTTTTTTTTTCAAAAAATACACTCTGGTACACAAGTAAATATGACAAGAAACAATGACATAATTACAATTTATAGAATACAGTTCACTTGTGGTTTGAGGTAATAGACTTGCCACAATTTTCTCTTTTTACCGATCAATTGAAAATTAAACAGTAATATATTATAATGACTTCAACCATAATAGAAGAAATGAAGGGGGAAGAAAGTAGATGGGTGATGGGGGGGTGGATAAGTATAAGAAGAGAGAGATGAAAAAAAAAGGGAGAAAATAAATAAATAAATAATAAATAAATTAAAAAAAAACAGAGAAGAAGAGGAAATAAAGTGGGATGGGGGTTATGAGCCATGCACTCCCAGGGTCAATCCCCTACTACTCTTCTTTTATTTATGTAGGTTTTTTTTTTTTTTTTTCTCTTAAGCGTAAGTTATTGGGGGGTCTTGTAGCAGTATTCTAGTTTCATACCATTGTGTTGATTTGAAACACTGTTGTATTTGTCTTTTAATCTCAGGATTTAAAGCCTCAATAAAGCTTTCCCAAATTAAGAAGAATTGTTCTGCTTTCTTTTCCTTGTTGATAGAAGAGTTGACCCAATCCATTTTGAAAATATAAAATAATTTCTCTTTGAACATGGTTAATGAAGGAGGGGTAGGAGCAATCCATTGTTGCAGGATACATTTTTTAGCTACAGCCGAAATAATTAATAATAATTTTTTTTTTACAACCCTTGGAAACTCTAGTTATTCCTGGAATATAACCCAATATTGCCCATTCTGGTGTTAATGGAAGATAATTGATTAGGTCAGCTAGCACATATTGTTTCACTTCCATCCAAAATTTTTTGATGACCCTACAGTCCCATAGGCAGTGGTATAAAGATGCCTCTAAATGGGCGCATTTTGGACACGCAGAGGAGGTTGCAATACCAATCAAGTGACAACGTTTGGGAGAAAGATAGCTCTTATAGAATAATCTGTAGAACATTTCTCTGTAAGTTGTAGCTGTCAATGTTTGGAGGGAATACTGTAGCGTGCGCAAAATATTAGTTTCTGTTAGATTTGGAAAGCAAGTCTGCCACTTAGTGATACCAGTGGAGAATGTTCCCGTAAAGTAAGGAATTCTTAGTAGGTGGTAAAACAGGGATATAGCCCTATATGGATAGCCAGCAGACAAGAAGGCAGTGTCTAACCTATTATCCCAATCCAAGGGAGATAAAAAAGATAATATTTTACTGGTGTAGTGTTGTGCCTGTAGGAAGGCCGAGTTACAAGAATGAAGAAAATCGTATTGTATATGTGCCTGTTCAAACGTTAATGGGCGTTTAAGTGAAGAATTAGTGAAATGTCTAACTGTACGAAGGCCCAGTGAATCCCACCTTCGGAAAGGGTGTGTTGCAGACCCATTCTGAAAGTCATTGTTTCCCAGCAGAGGGAGATGTAGTGAGTAGGAAGCATGAATTTTAAATTTGTTACGTATCGAGTGCCATGTTGACCATGTTGACATCAGGAGTGGGTTATCAAGCAAGTGCGGTGGTATATCGTGTTTAGGCATATGTAAGAAGTAAACCAAGTCCAAACCAGATAGGAACTGTCTCTCTAATTCATAGTGGGCGAAATGATTTCTATGTAGAATCCAGTCATGAATGTATCTACATATTGCAGCTTGGTTATAAAGGAGAGTATGGGGAAAGTTAATTCCCCCCTCTTCCTTAGTGCGTTGAAGAATTTTCAAACTAAGTTTTGGTTTTTTGTTATTCCAGATAAATTTCCGAAAAGCGGCATCTATCTTTTTAATATCAGTTAAAGTGAGAAGTATCGGGAGGACTTGTAGAGGGTATAGCAGTTTAGGGAAAATTATCATTTTTATTAGATTGGCCCTTCCTAGGTAAGAAAGCTGAAAATGTTGCCAGCTGTCCATTTCCGCACAAATTTTATTTATTATTGAGGTAACATTTAAAGAATATAGGTTGTTAATATTCTTGGGTAATTGTATACCCAGGTAAGGTATGCTGGAAGATGCCCATTTTAAGCCTCCTAAATTGTCTCTAGGTCTAAAAGGTCTATTACCCAAAGCTAGTGCCGTAGATTTAGTAAAGTTAATAGTAAATCCAGAAATGTGACCAAATCGTTCCAATTTTTCGAACAAGGGGGTCAAACTAACCTCTGGATTAGATATGAAAAGCATGAGATCATCCGCAAAAGCTATAAGCTTTAATTCGTAATCTCCAATGGAAGCACCGCGCAACAGCGACCAATCTTGAAGAGAACGGATTAGCGGGTCAAGTGCTAAATTGAATAAAAGGGGTGAGAGCGGACACCCCTGTCTCGTACCTCTAAACATATGTAATGTGTTGCCGAGAAGGCCATTGACAAGTAACTTAGTACATGGATTCAAATAAAGATATTTGATCATATTAATAAAAGACGTACCAAATTCCCTGGCATCGAGAACTAGGAACAAATATTCCCATAGAATTTTGTCAAAGGCCTTCTCAGCGTCCAAACTCAACAGAATAGTGGAAGATCTCTGATCCGCTGGGGAGGAGGCCAGAACTGCAACTGCCGAGCAAATGCCCAACACCGATTGGCGGCCTTTTGTGAAACCTAGTTGATGTGGGGTAAGGATTGTCGGCATCATATTATGTAATCTAATCGATAAGATCTTTGCCAAGATTTTATAATCCTGGTTAAGCAGAGTAATGGGTCTGTATGAAGACAGCAAGGAGGTATCCCTATCTGGTTTGGGAATCAGGATTGTTGTTGCCTCGTTAAATGAGGGATATGCAATGTTATTCGAGTAGATTTGTTGCAGTAAATTGGTAAGTGTAGGTGTAATGTCGTCTTTTAGGATATTATAGTAATTTGCTGTAAAGCTGTCAGGGCCAGGTGATTTATTCAATTTGAGCAATTTAATAGCCATGAGAACTTCCTCCTCTGTGACTCTGTAACATTTTAACAATTTACTCATGCAACAATTTCTCTTCAGCTGACTTTTTATTTAAGTCACTTACATGCTCTACAACAGTGGTCTCCAACCTTAACTGGGGTGGGAGCTACTTCAGAAAAATGAGACGCCTGGAAGAGCCACATTTTATTTTTGAAAACTAAAAGCTGGCTAAGAACCAAATTTTTCATAGAACAACAATGCATGTATTAATACAGTGATAAATATCACTGTATTAATAAATGCATTGTTGTTTTTCTATGGCTATTAGCCAGTTTTTAGTATTCAAAAATAAAATGTGGAGAGCTGGCAGCGGGGAGCAGGGGGCTGCAGGATGGATTGTGCAGGCAGAACAGTGGATTAAAATGCCCCACACCCCCTTTCAAAGTGCTCTGTCACTTCTATTGTGCATCCTTGGGGGTAGGAGCGGGCCCCCGGGCCTGTGACAACAAGGGTTTTGCAGTGTTCTCCCCAGAAATTTTTCCAGCCGAGTGGGGCCTTCACAATTATGCGCATGCCGGTAAAAGGGGTACCTCCCTTATCATTCCAGCCTGACAGGTCTCATGCTGCTCCCCCACTGGCTCTCAGTCAAAAGTGCCCATTATGCTGTGCCCCCTGTAGTTATCCCCATATGCAGTGCTCCCTGTATTTGTGCCCCATATGCAGTGCCCCCTGTAGTTTTGCTTTGCCCTTATGCAGTTCCCCCAGGCTGAAATAGTGCCCCTATACAGTTCCCCCAGGCTAAAGTAGTGCCCCGATGCAATGCCTCCAGGCTGGTCCCTTATGCAGTGCGCCCAATGCTGGCCCCTTATGTAGTGCCCCCAGGCTTAAATAGTGCCCCTTATGCAGTGCCCCCAGACTAGTCCTTTATGCAGTGCCATCAGGCTGGTCCCAGCCCAGAACTTACCTGAACATGCTCGGCGCCCCGACTCCTGCTGCCTTGCTCTGACTGGATCTAACTAGATCCAGCAGGATCCTCACATCGCTGGTGATGTCATGACGTCACCCGCGCAGTGCATCACTGGGAACGCTTGCCTCTGAAGCGATCGGAGACTTCTGTAGCCGGCGGTCGCTTCAGAGGCCAGCGTTCCACAGCAGGGGTCGGAAGCAAGGGAATGCGGCGGGGAAAGTGCCGGGCGGTAGGCTGCTTCTGCCGGGCAGTGCGCCCACAGAAAACAGCCTGGGGAGAACACAGGACTCGAGCCACCGTCCTTACTGCCGCGAGCTACCGGCGGCTCGCGAGCGACGGGTTGGCGACTGCTGCTCTACAAGATACAAAAGTCTTTCATGCAAAACTTTATTCATACGGACCATACACACGGTCAGATCAGACAACGATCAGATATCATTGTCTGATCAACCAGCATGTGCTGGATAATCGTTATCAAACATCCAGCACATGCTCCATTCCCTAACTACTATAACGACCCTCGATCAATGATCGAGGGTCCCTATAGTAACCAGGCTAACCTGGTCGATATCGGCCAGGTTGGCCTGCATGCACCGAAGATGGTCGATATTGATATCGTCCATCCGTGCCTGTGCATTGTTTGATCATTTGGTCATTTGAGGGGGCAAAAAAAGGTTGATTTAAACGATCAACCAATAAACTATATCGTTATCGTTTAAATCAACCAAGAAATCTGACCGTGTGTATGCACCAATATGGTCAAATTCTTCCCTGCTGACATAGGCCCTCATTCAGAGTAGGTCTTTAGATGCAAGTGGTCACTCTGAAGTGCGGCCTTCTGGTCGCTAGCTAAGCTGTGGGTTACCACCCACAGCTTAGCGACCGACCAGGGTGATGGTCGCGATGGTCAAGACCATCGCGACCATCGGGGCTTGCGACGAGACCCTAAGATTGGGTCTCGGCAAGCACAAGCCCCAGGGAGCTCCCTGCTCTGATCAAGCAGGAAGCTCCCCGCTGACATCATTGCTGATGTCAGTGGGGCTGCCCCCAAACGGCAAGCGTTCCATCTGGAACACCTCCGTTTGGCCGGCCGCATCCCCTGCCCGCCTCCCAAATGGGGCGAGCTGTCATTCAACATCAACAGCTCGCCCCCTTTGGTGCGAGACCCGTAGCAACGGAGCGCCCGTCGCTAGCCGGGTCTTGCGCATGCGCACGTCGGAGCCGGCTTAGATGTCCGCATGTCCAGTGGGTCAACATCAACCTGGTTGCGAGTGCTCAGCGCTTGCGGCCGGGTCTGAATGAGACCCATAGTCCTCTCCTGGTGGACCCAGCACCATACACTGACTACACACTTTGTTAGTTTTACTCTGCTTTTGCATTTTAGATGTCTATTTTTATGGAACATCTTTTTGCAAAACAGCATCTTGAAAAGAGTTATCCTCCATAATATCACAAAGGAGTTAAAAAAAAAAACTTTAAATCACCTCTTTGCAATATACTTATTTTCTTACCAGACTGTAGACTCCAGTCCTGGATTTGCACCTCTCCAGCTTGCTGCAGGCAACTTGCCTCTTCTTGTAACATACTTCTTTGTATTTCCCATATTTTTCTGCACACAGTATATACAGGAACAACTTTTCTTGTTTTACACTTTGCTTTCAAAGCATTCTCAAAACAGCAAACCACTTTACTTGACACTGCAGGTGTGGCACTACAATTACCAGCATGTATCACAGTAACTGACACTTTAATTGCCTTTGCAAATAGTAGTTCATTCTGCACCACACCCAACTCTAATGAGGGAGATTAAAACACTACTTCAGCAGAAATATACTTGGGTTCTCTATTAACCCTTGATGTATCACTTCACAAACACTTGCTTTTATTTGCAAGAACAACTTTGTAGACACCTATTTTTCTTCATCTCCAAAGAAAAAAGTGTCCACTTAACACTTGTGATTTAAGACACCAAGGGGTACATTCATACCCCTTTTACACCGGAGCTAAAACCCGGGTTTTTGCAGGGTTAACACGGGCAGCTCCCTGGTGTAAAAGGGGAAGAGGTTGAATCACCGTGTCGAGTGACCCGGCAATCCAACCCAGGTAAATAGCAGGGTTTAACACGGGCGTAGATGACCTGGAGTGTGCTGCTAGCCGGCCGATTGGTACGGCTTCAGTGGCACTTGGAGATGACGTCATTTCCAAGCATCCACTTTCACACCGGGAAAGCCGGGTCTATGCAGACCCAACTCTGGTGCGAGCGGCACCAACTCGGGAATATCCCGAGTTGGCGCCGGCTAAATTCTGCGTCTGATCCGGATGGGAACTCTGTTCCAACTCCGGGTCAGACCCGGAATTTTGGTGGAAAAGGGGTATTATTAAGAATCGAGTTTGGGTGAGATTGCAATCTCACGTGAGTTTAGGCATGTTTTTCAACTCGCAAACTTACTAAAGACAAACTGGAGGGAGTTTGGAAGAGAGTTCTCTCTTTCACTGTTAAAACTCGTGTGAGATAACAAACTCGAAAAAACTCACCATCAGCCAAACTAGGAAGTACTTTTCATGAAAAAGATGCAACTCATGAATTTACTAAGATTCAAGTTTACAATCTCAGGTGAGATTGTAGCAAACTCATTGATAAATTGAAGTTTCAAACAGACCACCTCCTGAGCTGCGGGTTTGCCAGAAACAGACACAGATCAGTGTGATTTGTGTATGTTTCTGCCTGTATACCTAATGTGTTGTTTTTTTTTAAATGATGTAGGGTCCCCCCCCAAAAGCCATAACCAGCCCTGGACTTGTCAGCCTGTCCTGGTACCTAAAATTACAGGGAACAAAACGAGTAGGGTTCCACCGTAATTTAGGTACCAGCACCAGGCTGCAGGGCCAGTCCTGGTTTTAATTATAGGGGGGGAAAAAATGCGTAGGGGTCCCCCTATAAATTAAAACCAGCACTGGACCCAAAACAACAGGGGTGTAATGCCACAGCCTAGAGACCCTATTACCGGGTCTAAAGGGCTAAAAGCATTCTCACCCCAAGTCACTCAGGCCAAGCCGGGATTCTCAGGGGAGGTGGGGACCCCCAAAAAAGGGGTTCCCCCTCTCCCGAAACCCAAGACTTTGTCTGAAGCCCGGGGCTTTTCCCCGCACCCCTGGGCTGTAGGTACGAGGGTAATAAAGTGGAAAATAGTAGTAAACTATTGCCTGCCTTTTTGCATTTGTGGAACTACAAGTGCCAGCAGGCGGCCGGCACCTGTACTGCCACTGTAACATAAATAGTTAAATAAAGACACAACACACACACTGTATACAGTAAAAGTTTAGTACACACCTACCTCACGCACACATAGTTACCTACTGCCAGATGTTCGCGTCCCCTTGTCCCATGTAGAAATCCATGTGGAACGACCTGCAAAAAAGATCCTATACTCACCTCCATCCCTGCGCTGGTCTCCGTAGCATCCAGGAAGGTCTTTGCAAAAAAACAAACTGAGTACCCAATCCATATACTTACCATTAGCGGTGTATGTGTGTGACCACATACACCGCTAACCGGGCCCCGACTGATCAGTGAGAAATGTCAGGAGCCGCCAGCCAATCAGCAGCCGCTCTACAATTAGCGGCTGCTGATTGGCTCTGGCTCCTGACAGTTCCCATGTGGGATGGTCAGTGTGCAGGAGCCAGAAGGCAATCAGCAGCCACTAACTGTAGAGCGGCCGCTGATTGGCTCTGGCTCCTGACTCACTGAACAGCCCATGTGGGAACTGTCAGGAGCCAGAGCCAATCAGCGGCCGCACTACAGTTAGCAGCCGCTGATTGGCTAGCAGCTCCTGACAGTTCTCACTGAACAGTCGGGAGTCGGTTAGTGGTGTATGTGGTCACACACATACACCGCTAATGGTAAGTACATGGATCGGGTGGCGGTTAGTTTTTTTGCAAAAACCTTAATTAAGGTGGAACTCTACTCGTTTTGTTCCCCGTAATTTTAGGTACCAGGACTGGCTGACAAGTCCGGGGCTGGTTAGGCTTTTGGGGGGGACCCTACGTCATTTGTTTTATAAATTTTAACCCATTTTTTACAGGTACAACACAAGCACTGATATGTGCAGGCTGCTTGTTCGGGTGAGTTTGGCAGAGAGAAAACACTGCAATCTCGGGTGAGTAATCTCATTTAAACTCGCAACTAGGAGGAGAAATCTCGATTTGCTTCACCATCAACAAACTCACTCCCAGCTAAACTCACTTAGTAAATTTGCGAGTTGAAAAACAGAAAACTCACTAAGTTTCGGTGAAGTAAAGAGTGTTTAAAAAAAACAAAACTCGACCAAACTCGAATCTTAGTAAATATACCCCTTACTTTCTAGCTAATTTTGCATCTTCACATATACAGACAATTTTCTGTTTAAACAACACTTCACAACAGTTTCTTTTTTTGTCACTCACCCTGTCTCTGGGCTTCATCTATGTGAGTACTGATATCTCCATTATACTACTGCTGTGCATAAAGCATCTATATTTCCATTAAGCTGCTATTGCAATCCACATACAGTCAGGTGCATAAATATTGGGACATTGACAGAATTTTCATATTTTGTCCTCTATTCACCACCACAATGGCTTTGAAATGAAATAAACAAGATGTGCTTTAACTGCAGACTTTCAGATTTAATTTGAGGGTAATTACATCCAAATCTGGTGAACGGTGTAGGAATTACAACAGTTTCTATATGTGCCTCCCACTTTTTAAGGGGCTAAAAGTAATGGGACAAACTAAACAATCCTAAATCTAACTTTCACTTTTTAATACTTTGTTGCAAATCCTTTGCAGGCAATTACAGCCTTAAGTCTGGAACGCATAGACATCACCAGACGCTGGGTTTCATCCCTGGTGATGCTCTGCCAGGCCTCTACTGCAAATGTCTTCAGTTCCTGCTTGTTCATTGGGCATTTTCCCTTCAGTTTTGTCTTCATCAAGTAAAATGCATGCTCAATTGAATTCAGGTCAGGGATTGACTTGGCCATTGCATAACATTCCACTTTTTAGCCTTAAAAAACTCTTTGGCTGCTTTTGCAGTATGCTTCGGGTCATTGTCCATCTGCACTGTGAAGCGCCATCCAATGAGTTCTGAAGCATTTGACTGAATATGAGCATATAATATTGCCCAAAACACTTCAGAATTCATTCTGCTGCTTTTATCAGCAGTCACATAAATACAAGGGAACCAGTTCCATTGGCAGCCATAGATGCCCACGCCATGACACTACCACCACCATGCTTCACTGATGAGGTGGTATGTTTTGGATCATGAGCAGTTTCTTTCCTTCTCCATACTCTTCTCTTCCCATCACTCTGGTACAAGTTGATCTTTGTCTCATCTGTCCATAGAATGTTGTTCCAGAACTGTAATGGCTTTTTTAGATGTTGTTTGGCAAACTCTGATCTGGTCTTCCTGTTTTCGTGGCTCACCAATTGTTTACATCTTGTGGTGAACTTGTGGTGAACCCTCTATATTCACTCTTGTGAAGTCTTCTCTTGATTGTTGACTTTGACACATATATACCTACCTCTTGGAGAGTGTTCTTGATTTGGCCAACTGTAGTGAAGGGGTTTTTCTTCACCAGGGAAATAATTCTTCTGTCATCCACCACATCCACCACAGTTGTTTTCCCTGGTCTTCCGGGTCTTTTGGTGTTGCTGAGCTCTCCGGTGCGTTCTTTCTTTTTAAGAATGTTCCAAACAGTTGATTTGGCCACACCTAATGTTTTTGCTATCTCTCTGATGGATTTGTTTTGATTTTTCAGCCTAATGATGGCTTGCTTCACTGATAGTGACAGCTCTTTGGATCTCATATTGAGAGTCGACAGCAACTGATTCCAAATGCAAATGTCACACCTAGAATCAACTCCAGACCTTTTACCTGCTTATTTGATAATTAAATAACGAGGGAATAGCCCACACCTGTTCATGAAATAGCTTTTGAGTTGATAGTCCCATTACTTTTGGCCCCTTAAAAAGTGGGAGGCACATATAAAAACCCTTGTAATTCCTACACCGTTCACCTGATTTGGATGCAATTACCCTGAAATTAATTCTGAAAGTCTGCAGTTAAAGCACATCTTGTTTGTTTCATTTCAAAGCCATTGTGGTGGTGAATAGAGGCCAAAATATGAAAATTCTGTCAATGTCCCAATATTTATGCACCTGACTGTATATCTGCATAGAGCTCAATTGTAAATCAATTCTCCACCATTAAGTGACCATTCTAGGGTATTTTTCTCAGGAGAGTGGTCAGTGGTGCAGTGTTTATGTGCTCACATAAGGGCATACTTGCTGACAATCAGGTCCCTCCTTCCGGGAGGTAGCTGATTGTCAGCTAACAGCGGGGGGCGTGCCCGGTCATTTTCAGCATCGTGAAGCAGGGGGCGGGGCCATTATGACACGATTGAGCGTGGATCGTGTCATCGGGCATACCCGCTGCGGGGGGTTTTAGTTTATTCTGGGGGGAGGTCGGGAGGGTTGCTGGCTGCCGGGAGGCTTGCCTGCTTTTCCGGGAAGCCGGGAGTGGCACCCTAAAATCGTGAGGCTCCCGGCCAAATCGGGAGGGTAGGCAAGCCTGCATAAGGGTCACCACACAGCTTGTCCAGGGTAAAATAAACAAAATACTTTAATATCGTCAACTCAACATACAGTAACAGAAAGAAACAACCTAGCCCTCATTCAGAGCACTAACTCAATTCTTCAGCCCCAACTATCAAGAACAACTAGTCTGTGCAAGGTTCATAATAAGTTCTTCCTGCTTCTTGCAGGTATGACCTACCAGCCTGCTTGGCTGCCACAGCCCCACCTAGGCTGTATCCTCTGGGCAGCAGATAGGTGTGGTCACACCCTTTTTTAAACTTATTTGGTGGGCGGATCCTACAATTACAACACAGATTCAGTAGCTCACTAACGCCATCCACCACTATATATCACTGTTAAAACCTGCCTCATATATATTACAGCACCCATAGCTTAGCTATGGACACAGCCTTACCTTTGCACTAATCATTTAAAAAATCACCTATAATTTTAAGATGGAGATTTTAGACAGCCTCTATATCGCCATTACAGAAGTGGAATAGGTGGCTCTTATATGTTACAGGGGTTTTGGGTTCTGTTATACAATCATAATAATCTGTACCTTCGTGGAAAATCTTATTTCGAGGCTCTAACAGACTTTAATTTTAGGTTTTTTTGGTATTATATTTTAGAGATGTGTGTAAACTGCCAATCTCATATCGTCATTAATTAAATTAATAATAATATATTTTTGTATGAAAACAAAACAATTATAATTAATAAAAACGAAATTTTTAAAAACACACCCGCCTAATATTGCGCAGGTTCCCCATATTCTGCTAAAACATCTCTGACCCATTGAGACATGGACTCCCACAAGACCTCTAAAGGTGTACTGTGGTATCTGGCACCAAGACTTTACCAACAGATCCTTAAATCATGTAATTTGCAAGGTGGTGCCTCCATGGTTCGGACATAGTTTTCCAGCACATCCCACAGATGTGCTGGAAAATTATCAGATTGAGATCTGGGGAATATGGAGGCCAAGTCAACACTTTGAACTTTGTGTCATGTTTCCCAAAACATTCCACAGCCATCAGGGAATACTGCTGTAATGAAGGCTTGTACTTGGTCTGCAACAATGTTTAGGTAGGTAGTACGTGTCAAAGTATAATCCACATGAATACCAGGACCCAAGGTTTCCCAGCAGAGCATTGCCTAAAGCATCACAGTGCCTCCGCCATCTTCCATTGTTCCATGTCCAGTTATAATGCTCAAGTTCCCATTGTAGGTGCTTTCGGGTGGTGGACAGGGATCAGCATGGGCACTCTGACTGACACCATATGCAGAAAGCTGCAATGCATTGAGTGTTCTGACACATTTCTAATATAGCCAGCATTCAGTTTTCTGGGATAACACCAGACGGCCTAGCCTTCGTTACCCACGTGCATCATTGAGTCTTGGGCACCAAAGACCCTGTCATTGGTTCACCATTTGTCCTTCGTTGGATCACTGTTTTTAGGTACTAACCATTGCATATCAGGAACACCCAACAAGACCTACCGTTTTGGAAACCAGTAATCTAACCAACTCAATTTGGCCCTTATCAAAGTCGCTCAAATCCTTACACTTGTCCATTTTACCTGCTTCTAATGCATCAACTGAACTTGCTGCTTAATATATCCCACCCCTTGACATGTGCCATTGTACTAAAATAATCAATGTCACTCACTCTGCCTGTCAGTGCTTTTATTGTTATGTCTGATCTGTGTATATACACATATATTCCTAGTAAAGGGACCTAGCATATGTCTCTCACCATCCTCCTCTCTATATGCTTCTCCACCCCCGCTCTTTCCCCTGCGCCCCACTCTGTGTCACTCATTATAACCAAGTTTACTTGATTTCGTACCTTGGTAAATTCTGATTCAAATATCATATCTTTGTCAATAGAGGTACTGTAAGCAATAACCCTGTACTGTTCTTGGTTTCAGTTATTTGGGAATCACTAATGCTGGGGTCAGTGTACCACTATTTGGTATAACCAATATCTAAGACTTCACTGCTTTGGTTATTCTGAAAGACATTGAGCGCAGAACAAAGGCCATTTCTGGAACATGTAAGGAATAGCAGAGGACAAAATGGTGATAAATAGTACCAGAAAAGACCAGGAATACATTAAACCAAAATATCGGGTAAACTCATTACAATTTTCCATTGGTTTCTTTCATGAGACTGCTATTAATAATTTATAATTGTGTCCAGTTTGCACAGTTTTATGACACTACCATGGCAACCACAGTCACATGGCACATAAGGCACGCCTCTCTGCACTGTAAGATACTCCCCCTTCTCCTCCACCCCTGCAATCACATTACACACTACAGGTTGTGAGTTTGTGAGTGTGTCTGGTGGCCATACTAGTCTACTCTCAAGAAATTTTGAAAAGGATGTAATTTTTTTGTAGGAGGACAGCATAGTAAAATGATAATCAGATGCATGCTCAAAAGTACTTCACTTGCTGTTTAAAGAAAAAGCGGGATTACTGATTTAATGAGTAAAAGCTGAAACATCAACATAGTTTTGTTTTTAGTAATTGAGTTAATGAGGCGTTTGATCTGTAGAGAACAAAATAATTATTTCAGACTATGTACACGGTCTGGGCCACTTGCCATCTACCACCTGAAGTTGGAAGATGTCAGTCTAGGGGGAAAGAGATCGATTGTTTCATTATTCGGGCTGAGCGTAGGAGAAGCCACATAATAGTCTGTATAGGTAGACTAGAACTGTAAAGCCTGACTATCAGAGGTCTTTCTATTGCATGATACAGAGTGAATTAGGCTAACTGGCAGATTGGTAATACTTGATTAGGTTGGGGAATCCAAGCCTCCATTAAGCTTGTGTTATATGTGATAATTCTGTTTATGTGGACATTAATATTCCCCAAATAAAGCTGATTATGATATTCAGAATACTCTAAGAACAAGCTTGGGGATAAGGATTGATCAGACAATTATGCAGAAGTTTTGGAAGCAGAATTATTTTTACAGCATTTGTTGATCAGCCCATCCAAAATATGGGGTAAATTTACTAAAGAGAGAGTTTTTAGAAGTAGAGATGTTGTCCACAGAAACCAATCAGATTCTAGCTATTATCTTCTAGAAGGAGCTAGTTAAATATTGAGTAGAATCTGATTGGTTGCTATGGGCAACATCTCCAGTTCTAAAAACTCTCACTTTAGTAAATATACCCCGTAGTGTTGTCAAGATGAGTAAGTAGCTTGGTTAGTATTTTAATCTCTCTCCACTCTTCTCTCCACAAGGTTGATACATCTTCCCCCTCCACCCCCAGAGTGATCAGCCATGTTGTTGGATGAATTAATATCTAGCTTATCAATCCACTTGTACTGTATCTAGTGACATCACTGAGACATGACATTTTGGTCTGATCCTGAGTCGCACGCAGTGTCGATGGCGCATGCAGTTGGCCGATGCTTTAAGTTTGGGCATGCGTCCCAGTCACACAGCACATGTGTCCTGTTTGTTAGTGCTCAGGGCTGCAGAACAGAATGGGAGGCAGGGTCAGAGGAATTCAGTGGGCATTCCCAGGAGGTAACAGGAGGGTGCCTAAGCAGATGAGGGTGTGTCACGGAATGGGTATGATTCCCGTCAGCGGCAGCCCGACAGGAGCAGAGTGCGACGCAGCGGAAGCACGACAGCGCTGGAAATCCCGATCGTGGATAGGTAAGTATCCACTAACCTAACCCTAACCCTCCTTAGGGGTGCCTAACCCTAACTTCCCCCCCAAGTGCCTAACCTAATCCCCCTTCTAAGTGCCTAACCCTAACCACCCCCTTCTCCGCTACCTAAACCTAAGTCCCCCGGGGGGTGCCTAACCCTAACAGGAGCAGAGCGCGACACAACGGAAGCCCGACAGTGCTGGAAATCCCGATCGTGGATAGGTAAGTATCCACTAACCTAACCCCCCTAACCCTATCCCTCCTTAGGGGTGCCTAACCCTAACTTCCCCCCCAAGTGCCTAACCCTAATCCCCCCTCTAAGTGCCTAACCCTAACCACCCCCTTCCCCGCTACCTAAACCTAAGTCCCCCGGGGGGGTGCCTAACCCTAAGTCCCCCCCTGGGGTGCCTAACCATATCCCTCCCTCCCCCTAGCCTAACCCTCCCGGGGGGGTGCCTAACCCTAAGTCCCCCCCGGGAGCCCTAAACCTAACCCTCCCCCCTGCGGCTGTCTGCTCGCGGCGCCCGGCATCACTACGATCGCCGGTATATAGGCAGTCGGCTTCCCGATTGCTTCCCTGTGTCACAGTAAGTGGCTGCATTTATAGACGCACAGCTGCTAACACAGGAGGCCATTCTCAGATGGAGATACTGCAGCTGCTGTAGGGCTCGTACAAGTTTCCATGCTGTGTCCGATGGTGCGTCTACTGACACACGGAGACAGAACTGCACCGTTGCAAGTAGGCATCTCAGTATTAATGAAAATGGCCAGGGCAGAAGACGCAGCTCTGCCTGCGTGGGAACCAGCCCTTTATGTGCTAGATACGTCAACACAAACTATGGGGGGGGAATTATTAAGTGGCCGATTGAGCAATTCAATGGTTTTTGGGAGCCCATTAACTATCCCGCTTGTCGCGCCCAAATAGACCAGGCTGAGCCGCACAAAGCATGATATACCTGATTAGGGCACCCAAACTGCCACACATTTCTACTCGCAACCTCAGGAGACTGCGAGCAGAAATGTGTGCACCTGTGGCATTCGCGCCACAACGGAGCAACAATTGAGTTCCTCTGTCGGACACACACTAGTAACAGCAGCCGGGGAAGACAATTGAATTGCCCACTATGCTGAACTTAATGAGTCGTACAACATAATGTATAAAAGACATTAGCAACCAGACCAGTAGGAACACTTATTATTAATGCCAGCACAATGGCCAAGCAATCATTTTCATGGTCAAGCATAATGTTCAATAATAACTTAAAGCACAATTCTGTCCTGCAATTATGCGCTGTGGAACAGTGGGCCTGATTCAGAGCCGCTCGTAAGCGGCCGCTCGTTCGCTCCGAGCGATGTTCGCACATCTGCGCATGCGTATGGGTCGTAATGCGCATGCGCCAACCAGTCATTGCGGTCGGAAATTATGCGCTCGCAAAGTAGCAAGTGCCTGCTAATTTGAGTGACAGGATGAGGCGTTTGTGGGTGTTAACAGGGGAAGGTGCTTGAAAACGGGGAGTGGAGATCCGAACGCAGGTGTGCCAAATGGTCAAAACGGGCGGTTTAAGGGTGTGCATAATTAACAAAGCAGCGTCATCGGCCACGTCACTTGGTTGTCTCTTAGCCTGAACTGTTCGGGTGATTGTGGTAGGAAAATCCAACCACAAGCACTGCGAGCAGTTCAGACGCCTTTCGATGTACTCGATTAATCTAATAAATAGCGGAGATGACGTATGATGCGAACGGGCAGGGGGCGTCTTTAAAAAATAGCGAGCACATGTTTCGTTTCCTCGCTCAGACATGGAGGCGTCAACAGACCGCAAAGAGCGAGCGCTCAATTTAAATAGCCGGCCCCTTTTTCTGAACGACCGTTCGCAAATAGCGTCCGGCTCTGAATCAGGCCCAGTGTTTCTTAAATAGCTTACTGTAAAATACATATTGGTACCATGATAATAGTATACTGTACACCGTTTGCTCAGAAGTATCATTAAAATTATCATCATTTATAATGCCAATGTTGTAAATGCAGTGTCAAAATCAGCAATACTCATCTACTGACAATATGGATGGGAAATCTGTAGTCAATCCTTATTGTTGTAGCCTATTCCCAAAGTGGTGCACAGTGGTTCCGCTGGTAAACAAGCATTTGGTTTTTTGCTGGAGCTGGGCTGGTGAGCCTGTGAGAACATGGGGAATCAAAGGGAGGATCACTAGGGGTAGATTCACTAAAGCTTCTAAAAATGAAAAGTGGAGATGTTGCCCATAGCAACCAATCAGATACTACGTAGCTATCATTTCTCTATTGTATCCTAGAAAATTATAGTCACAATCTGAT
This sequence comes from Taudactylus pleione, assembly GCA_031769625.1. NCBI lineage: Eukaryota > Metazoa > Chordata > Amphibia > Anura > Myobatrachidae > Taudactylus > Taudactylus pleione. The sequence continues at coordinate 37,264,077 of JAUIMM010000031.1, read as the reverse complement.
TGGTTGCTATGGGCACCACTATCACTTATATGTTTTATAAGCTTTAGTAAATCTACCCTCTAATGTCTAGAGTTCTCTCCCCTGTTTAAAATCTAAAAATAGAGTTGTTCCACAGCCAGGAGAAGTCAGCAAGGTTTATGTGGCATTCACTTAAAGTTATTAATTCCCCAGTGGTGCTTACCCTCTTTTTGTATCTGGCCTTTGGGAGATCTAGGGAGAGCGACCTACATGTGTAAGGGAGGGGGGGAGTTATGACATTGTGGCCCCCTCCCCACAATGTAATGCTGGCATTTCATCATATTATGGCATTAGAGAGGTTTTTCATCATCATGCCCCCCTTTACTCACCAGGCACATGCGGGAGGGTTGTCTACAGTCCCGGGAGTCTACTGGAATTTCATTGCCAGTAGACAAGTCTGCTGTGAGGCTGCCGGCTTCTCCTCCTCTGTGTCCGTGATGTGCTGGGAGTGTGGCGCTTGGTTATGATGTCACAGCCCACTAGGCAGCATAGAAATGAATCTCTGTTGATTTAATTTATTTTATTTAATATTCTTTTTTGCAACTTGGGGCCGTATTCAATTAGAAGCGAAAAGCCGTTTTCGCCCGTTTTTTTGGTGAAAATTTTGCCTGAAAATTTATCTCCGTATTCAATTCCAGTCCGTTTTCACCTATGCGAAAAGTCAATGCACTGAAATAGGCGATACTTTTTCTCCACAGAATAGCAGGAGAAAAGAAGTGCAAAATCTATATTTTGGGGTGCAGGAACACCCCAAAAAAACGCATTAGAAATTTGGGGCGACAATGAATAAAGTGGGGGGACAACTTAAAAAACTAGCCCAATAAGTTTCTGGGGGTGCTTTAAGAATAGGGCCAATTATTTTGGGGATTGCAGGTGCTTGGTTTTCTAAAACTTCACTTTAGAGACATTAAATTATGCTAGTACCCAATTTCAAGCACCCCAAATTTGATGGATTTACTCCAAAAAACCTCTGCTTTATGCCATTCTTCACCACTTTTACCAAGACGCTCATAGCAAGCAATTACCACCACTTAAGTACCCTAACTAGTTCAATTAGGGCTAATACTAAACTACCATAATGATTTCTGAAGTCAGCCCATCTTTTTCTAGGGTACAGAGTGACTCCCCCAATTCATCCTGCACTTTTCGCCTGGTTCACATTCGCCGGGTCTCGTTTACGCCTGTTTGGCAATTGAATACGGAGTAAATCGGGAGCACGCACAAAAAGTTTTCGCATATAAAACACAGCAGCGAAAAGTCAGGCAGGAGGAACTTTCTTGCCGATGCGAAACTAATTGAATACGACCCTATGTCTGTAACCCACCCCAATTTTACTAGGTAGAAATAACGCAGGAGGATATTTTGGATAGGGACATATAAACATGTGGAGGACAGACTTACGGCCTAGTGTGGAGCTGCACACAAGTTGGATGTAGTTGCTCCTACATTGCGTGCACATATAAAAAGGGCATATAGTCACCCCAGGGCAGGGACGTATCTATAATAGGTGCAGGGTGTGCAGGGAACACGGGCCCCGCACCGCACACCCTGCACCCATAATATTACTTACCTATCCGGAGTCCCACGTCAGCTCGGGGCCATTTTCCCATCGTTTGCGCATGCGCAGTACAGGGAAAATGGCCGCCGTGGACATTTTCCCAGTGACCTCTGCATACACTATAGACTCTGGGCACACTCTAGTGCCCAGAGTCTATAACTCCGGTGCTGGCCGGGCACAGCTCAGTGAGCTGCCGGCTGCTAGGCATAGAGGAGGAGGCCCGTGTCGGAGACTGCACACGGGCCCCCTCTTCTCTAGAAATGCCCCTGCCCCAGGAGCATCTTGAGAGGAGGGGGCCAGTTTGCACTCTCCATGCGGGGCCCCCTCCTTTCTCCCCAGTGGCTGGCAGCCGACTGACGCGCCTGGCCAGCCTCTGGAGCATTAGTAGACTCCGGGCACTAGAGTGTGCCTGGAGTCTACTGCGCATGCGCAGAACGCCAGCAACATGGCTGCCATTTTCCGGCGTTCTGTGCATGCGCAGTAGGCTCTGGGCACTAGAGTGTTCCCGGAGTCTACTGTGCATGCGCAGAACACTGGGAAAATGTCGCGGCTGCCATTTTCCGGTGTTCTGAGCAGCGCTGACACCCGACACGGGACCACGGACAGGTGCGTTTAAACTAATATGGGTTCAGGGTGTGCGGTGCAGGGCCCCCCTGGACGCCGTGTGCCCCACACACACTGCACCTATTATAGATAAGCCACTGAGTCACCCACATGTAGAGTATGTATGCATATCTGTGTCCAGACCCCCTTAACAGTAGGCTTGGTTCCGTAGACTTCATCACCATCAGCGTGCACTTGAAGCATATAATTCTGCGTCACCTATACTTGCGCATATTCAGGGCCTTCTTCAGAGATGGACGGAACTGCAGAGCCGCACACAAGTGGCTGTGCGAATACATCCATCTCCGATGAAAATGCAGAAGGAGGTGTCACACACCTCCTTGCTGCATTTGCAATCCCAGCACTGCGACCGAGGTTGCTGCCTGGGATTACCATCGCAACCGATGGTCGCTCCTTTGGTCAGGGCTGCGGGAGCTGAATCTTGCCGCAGCCTGACCAGGCACTGGTCACGTAAGCGGCCATGAATCTGCCTCCGTTGACGCAGAACCTGGCCTTGTCCCTCCAGGAAAATGCCCCCATTTCCGGGAACGGTGACCAAGCAGGCCTCCGCCCCAAATGTTGCAGCATGTCAATTGCGCTGTGACTTGAGGGTTCTGCAAGCGAGATTGCAGGACCCATTCTGCACATGCGCAGAACACGTCCTGAGCAAGCTCAGACCCCTAACCAGGCCCAGCAATAGGGGGGACAAAGGGGACACCCATACTGGGCCCCGTGGATCAGAGGGGCCCCGACGATTAGGGCCAAAAAAAAAATCGGGGTAGCAACACCTATTGAAACTTTTTAAACGGCTCCTGTGCTGTGTTGTTACAGCAGCCGTCCAGCTGAAGCCCCGCCCACTGACACCATCACATGATAAACACCGAGACACACGGGCTGGTGATCGTTCTCCTGGGCCCGCACCCTACTGCACCCAGCTCCTGCTGCCTTCCAGATCCTCTCCTATAGGCTTCCTCCCCAACTTCCTGATCCTCTCCTATAGGTCCTCCCCCTCCCATCACCCCTCCCTCCCACCTCGCGCCCCCCCCTTGGGGCACGAAGACCCCCCCACACACACACACACACACACACACACACCATATACTCCTCGTCGGTCAGTGGTCCAGCTGATGAGTACAGGGACACAGCCTCAGCATTAGGATATGTGTGCATATATGTTTACCTTGATTGTTGATGAAATTGCATATATTCTGTAGTTCCATACTCAGTCACTGTAATGCAGGCTGTGTGAGCCAGATACTCATGTAGTGCTCAATAAATATTTATAATAATAATAATAAAATGTTAAAAAATCAGTATAAAAAAAAAATTCCATTTACATTTTCTGCAGATATTGGTGATCTGGGGCTGTTGAATCAGTTCACAAAGCTTGACATTTTTTCTCAATTTCCTCTAAAACGGACTCTGCGGGAGATGTATCAAGCCTTTGGCGTGTGTCTGAAAAAGGGGTGTGGCCTCATGGCAGGGGGTGTGGCCTCATGGGAAACATCGTAGCCGTGAGCAACACATACAGTATATGTATATATATGTATGTATGTGTGTGTGTGTGCGCTTTTCTCTATCTGTAATAATTGTGTGTGCATGTGTATGTGTGGACCTGGCATGTTTGTTTGTAGAATGGGTCACGGAGGTGGCAGTGGGAGGGGGGGGGGGTTTGGTGGCCCCAGAGATCCAAGTATACTGGGCCCCAAGATTTCTGTTGCCGGCCCTGCCCCTAACCATCGTAGGATGAACATACATCTCTGAATCAGGCCCTCAGTGACAGGTCTGGCAAAAACACACAAGATACATCCACAAACCCGACCAGCGTTCAACTCTGCCTGAGCCCTTATTGTATATTCATGCTTAGGGCAAAGTCAATGATAAATCCAACTCAGAATACAAAGCCCAGTGATTTCTCTTTATGACCAAGAGGGGCCTCTCCTAGGAGCGTGTTCAGAAAATCAGCTCACCATCCTTATACTATTAATATGCGCAGACATCCCAGTAAATAAAACAGTCAATAGGCTGCTTAGATTTTTTTTTTTTTTTTTGCAATCAACAAGCCACTCAAAATCAAAAGGAAGGAAAGGTCACTGTGTGTAATTGCCTAGATAAATCTCACTCCGTCAGAAGCACGCAGAGGAAGGGGTCTCCCTCCAGATGGAGACACCGTCAATCCGATGGAGACTATTTTATAAACAGTCATTTGGGATCCATGCTTGCGAAGTGACACTTAGCAAAGCCTGGCACATATATAGGACACATATCCAATTAAATTAACCTCCAACTGATCAACACAACTAAACAAATTAAGCTGGGCCTGAACAAGATTAAGAAGGTTGGAACTGGCCAGGATCATTTGGCGGGAAGGTTAATTCTTTATAACAAGTTTTAACCTAATTCCCTGTGCCGCTCTCTGCTCCCGGGCCAAATTCTATCCCAAGCCTCTTCTGGTTCCTGAGAGAGAAGGATCACTTTGCATTAGAGACGACGGCAGTGCCTACAGATATAAGGCACGAAGCGTATAATTACACACACAGCGAGGAAAAGGGCTTTTATGAAGAGGAGACATCAGCCGGTGATCTGAGAGACAGCCAGATGGAATCTAATACCCAATCAAACTCCAGCGGTTCAGCGCTGTGTAACACACACGGAGCATTGCAATTTCCAGGTGCACTGTGAGAATGTTTAACATTCATTTGGCAAACTTTTCAAAAACGCATTTACTGGAGCACAGAGGAAAATGTACAGCAATGATTTGTTTCAGTAGATTAACATTTGCATGGCTGTCGTTCACATCAGCCAAGATAGGAACAAGATTCATAAGCCGACACGCAACCTGTGACACGACAGCTGTAGTGGAACTACGTGTCCCAGCATGCCCTCTGGCCATGCGTTACAGATCTCTGCATTACAGTGCAGAATATAAAGTTTATTTTCAAGTCCCCTATCCAAATGCATGCCATTAATGAAAACTGATATAGAGAAAAAGGCTGATTAATTGCAACCAATTAAAATCTAATTATCATTTTTATAATAGTGTTCTATAGGTCATAACACCTTTTCCTCTGTCTCTGGGTCTTGCTTTTTTGTGATTGTAGATTATGGAGAATTTGGATGCATTCACGTGAAAACCTCCATTTATCCATCATATAAGAGGGGTGTCTGGCATCAACACTGTACAGAGTTCAGGGGAAGAGGCTCATTCTTTTTTACCGAATAGTGCTAAACGTTTATCAGTAATGTTTCCTTTGTGATGTATTTCACAGACTCTTCATATCTTCTGCTGGCTGATCCTACTCTTGGGAATACAATCAGTGAGCACAATCTAATCTTTTGTCTTCTGCCCTCCAGCCAATGTTGGACTACAGTTCTCATCACCTACAGGGATGATGGCTCTTGTAACTCAACGATGGCCAGAAGCAAAATGTCTGATTTTTTCTGCTACATGAAAGACTGAGTATACAAAGCATTGGTCCGTGTGGTAATGCTATGGGCAGTCAGTTTTACTATAGGCTACATGTTTTTTTTCCAGCAAGGCCTTTGCACCAATTTTCCTCCAGTATGGAAAACAATCTATGCTGAGCTTCCCTCTGTATAGTGCTGGGTCATACTGTATGTTGGTGTTCTATTAATAAGATATAATATTGGGAAATGCAGTGCTAAGACAAGGTTCCACTGAGTGTCCATTGAGGGGTGCGTGGCACCTTTTGTGCCCTGTTTGGAATCCGCATCCTCTTTGTCTGCCTCTTTATTCCTTCTCTGTAGCAGCTGTACAATAATAAGATATGGCTGGGGTGAGGAACCTCTCAGTCCCTTCTCCTGATCTGTGCACACGACATTTAGGATGAGCGCTGTCAGCACCAACTACATAGACAGCGTGTGGAAATCCAGTGATCTATGTACGTGGTATGGGCGACCTTTGTGTGTCCACTGAAAACTGCGCCCGTTCTTCTCCATGCATCCACAAGTTGTCCTTGTTTTTACCTTTACTATGGCCATTAATGAACCCAACAAGGCATGGAATCTGCTTACACTTTCAGAACTGACATCAAGAAGCACTGGATAATAAATAACAATAATAATAATTATATATATATTTATTTATTTATTTATTTTTTTAAAGCATACTTTGCTTTTTAAAATTTACCATATAATATAGCCTCAGCAGGTTTACTATCCAGTGCTTTTCAGCACAATGCAGGTAATGCCCTATTAATAAAAATGAAGGTCTCAATTATTTATATATGTATGTTATATATATTGTGATATCTTGGAGGTAATTCGCACGGCAGAGGGTGGATTGGTGCAGTGTTTAGGTGCTGAATGAGGGTTCACACACGGCTTTCAAGTAAAACAAAGAAAATGGTGCTTTACTTCCAGAAGGGAAAAACAGGTACAACACAAAGGAACAGAAAATAATAAACAACCTAGCCCCTGTATAGGGCATCTAACTCACTTCTTGAGCCCTCTCTAACCTGGTGCAGCTAGTCTGCCAACAAAGTCTCTGCCTGCTTCTTGCAGGTCTATCGCCGGCTCCAGCCTGGCTTGGCTGCCACAGCTACACAAATAGTCTCAGAGTTTGTGGTCCCCCCCTTGCCTCCTGCAAGGTCCAGACACAGGCCTCCTAACCCCCAATGGCTCCCTTAGCTTCACTGGGCTCTCTGGCTGCCACAATCCCACATAGATTGTTTCCCACAGCAGCCTGACTGGTCTGCCTTCTCATCAGCCCACACCTGAGCTCTATCCACAAGGCAGCAATTAGTCATCTCCCCACAATGCTTTTCTAGTCTGTGTGGGCGGATCTGTCTTGCCCCATACAGAATCAGCTGCTCAACAGTGCCACTGCCACAATATATATATATATATATATATATATACAGTCAGGTGCATAAATATTAGGACATTGACAGAATTTTCATATTTTGGCCTCTATTCACCACCACAATGGCTTTCAAATGAAACAAACAAGATGTGCTTTAACTGCAGACTTTCAGATTTCATTTGAGGGTAATTACATCCAAGTCAGGTGAACGGTGTAGGAATTACAATGGTTTCTATATGTGCCTCCCACTTTTTAAGGGGTCAAAAGTAATGGGACAAACTAAACAATCCTAAATCTAACTTTCATTTTTTAATACTTTGTTGCAAATCCTTTGCATGCAATTACAGCCTGAAGTCTTTGTTTCATTTCAAAGCCATTGTGGTGGTGAATAGAGGCCAAAATATGAAAATTCTGTCAATGTCCCAATATTTATGCACCTGACTGTATATACATACACACACATTATACCAACCCTGTTGTTTTTCTCTATTGCAATACATTGGAGTGGTCTTTTTCTTGCAGCAATAGTGAATAGATGTTCGCTGATCTACTTAATTGATCTAGCATAGCAGAATTGTTAATGAATAATAAAAATAATAATAATTTTATTTATATAGCGCTTTTCTCCTAAAGGACTCAAAGTGCTTTACATTTGCCTTTACAGTACAAAATAAGCTTAAACAAGGGACATTAGTGAAATGCTTGGGTGAAGAGGTAAGTCTTGAGTCTATTTTTGAAGGATCATAGAGTGGAGGCCTCTCGAACTGTGCGGGGAAATGAGTTCCATAAGGTTGGAGCCCCAAAATTGAAAGCTCGACCCCAAGATGAATTCCGGGATACTCTAGGTACTGTTAATAGTCCTTCGTCAACGGATCGCAGTAATCGAGTGGGACGGTAAGGAATCAGAAGCTGCTTTAGGTACCTTGGGCCATGGTCATGTAGGGCTTTGTAAGTTAGTAAGCCAATCTTGAAAACATTTCACCATCTGACAGGCAGCCAGTGAAGGGAGTAGAGAGTTGGTGTTATGTGGCTGAAACGGGGTTGGTTGGTTAATAGCCTGGCAGCTGTGTTTTGTACCATCTGCAAGTGGTGCAATGCATTTTCTGGGAGTCCAAGGTAGAGGGCGTTGCAGTAGTCTAGGCGTGATGATATAAATGCATGTATGACTTTAGGCAGATCTTCTGAGGGAATTAAGTGCTTGATTCTGGCACTGTTCTGCAGATGAAAGAATGAGGATTTGATTGTGGCTGATACCTGATGTTTAAGTATCAAGCCACTATCCGGGACAACACCAAGATTCCGCACATGTTCAGTGTTTTGTAATTCTGATCCCCAAGCATAAGTCCTGTTGGTTGGCTATGCTGTAGCCCTGAGTTGTGACCTATCATAAGGACCTCTGCTTTATCAGGGTTCAGTCGCAGCCAACTGGGACTCATCCACTCCTGAAGCTCAGCTAGGCAGCCATTTAGGGTTGCTATGGGGTCCTTTGTGCCTGGAGTAAAGGACACGTACAGTTGTGTATCTTCTGCATAGCAGTGGTAGACCAGGCCATGACATCTGACTATTTCACTAGGATGTGCTACCAGCGGGAGGAAGTCTCTCCGCAAACATCCAATCAGAATCATCTAGACAATGCTGCTGAATGTCATCTTCATTATTCATTCATTTGCAATAACCCTCCATCACCCACCAGACATACTCTCCCTGACCGATGTGTCTGCATCTACGTCTGATATAGTCACCATTCAGCCTATGCTTGATCTCTCCTTCCCTCCCTATTGCAGACATAAGGAGTGATAAATCGGCATAGGCATACTTCATTTTTGTGCTCATGCGCAGTTAGGCAATTCATAACAAACAAAAAAGGGGGGGGGTAAACACTAAATGAGCCCCTAAGTGTTTAAAAGACACAAAATAAATGAGTTTCTGAAATATACAGTGACTGATTGATTGTCTGGTAAAATCATCGTCCTCAAGGACTAGCCTGTACAATTAAGAAGGCCATGATCCAAATCCCTAAGGCAATGTTACCCTTTAAGATGAACCAGAATTAATTAAATGCAATTTGAGCGGAGTATTCTTTGTCCCTATCTATATCAGGAATAGGTAGCCTGCAGCATATAGCATCTCATTTATGAGGAAGATGGATCATAATTCACCAGTCTGAGAATCAAGCTTAATACCTCTGGCTGTAAAGCAATTATTATTATTACTATTATTATCATTTATATGTATAGGATTGACTTTGAAAGGCTTGCTGGAGACCCATGTTTCAATCCTGGGGTCATTGCGACTGTGAGCATGTCATGTTATCTTTCTGTGTTCTTGGCACCAAAAATTAGATTTAAAGCTTGACAGGGCAGGGGGTCAATGTATTTCCATAATAAGCATCATTTTTGGCAGTTGCAACCTCTTCCATGCAGAACTTCTGAATTATATCTGTTAAATTCACACATCACAGGTGACTGTTGTCTACACGGGACAAATGGGCTGAATGAACATAGAACCTGTTACACAATGATCTCGCCACTTGCAGGTCGGGGTCTGACCCATTGTGTGCCAATTGTGGTCACTGTATGGCCTGGTTTTCTATCTTGTCTGATGAAGTCCAGCCTGACCGGATGTTGCTCACTTAAGGCTCATACACACTTAACGATATGCTCCATGATATCATCAGGTTGCCCTGCAAGTACGGGCGATGAATGACATCGCTAACGATCCTCGGGAGCATGCATCGTTAACAATGTCTTGCATACACACTGGCCGATTTTGAATGCAATGAACGATAATGATATCTTTATCGTTCATATCGGCAACTTATCGTCTAGTGTTTATGCGGCATTAGGATAGGGGCAAACACTGTAGAATGGTCGGATAGATTGGTCAAAATTGGCAAAACTAGCCTACCAAACCTACATATTTAACACAAGCTGGGATACCCGGCGTTGCCCTGGTTGAAAAATGGACCTTGACATACATATGCAGCTTTCATTTTTTACATTGCAGACCAACATTGGAGTATATGAAAATGTGCTTGGAGGAAATTAGTAACTGTCAGTGCAGGTGCAGTGTGACAGTTGATCCTCCGACTCACTGCTCTTCCATTGGAGCTCTGCCTGCCCCCCACTGGTACATATCAGCCTGTGCCTTCAGATCACTGCAGTTTTTTTTGGTACTTGAAGATATCCTGAGTGAACTTACTTAAACAAAAATGTAATATCATAGTCTCCGCGGGCCTACTTGGTGGGCACCATGTAGACCTCAATGGCTCTGACGAACTTCAAACATAACCAAAAACCTAATCCTGGTCAAAATACACCACCATGCCACGCACAAGCTTTTGATACAAGCCTATGACACTCTTAAAAGTCAGGATGGTTACGTGCGGTCGAATTGTCACTGCCCAGTTTACGCCCCGCAACGCCCTATTTCACGGCGATAGATCCGCCCATGTTCTGTCTGACACAGAATAGGCTGGACATACTGTACACAAACATGTATAAATTTGCATCTGTGCATGCGCTGTGTGCAAAAACTCACCACTTGCCTCCACGAACAGAGATCCCTGTTACTCAGAAGCAGCCCCACTATGTCTTTTATCTCTGGGGCTTTTATGCCCCAAATGGCTTTTATCTCTGGGGCAGTGCACATTATCTACAGTAAAACGCAACTATTTTTCCATATTTATATGACATTAGCATCTGAAAACGCAAGAAGTTGAAACATTTTACAACCTTCTTGTCTCTAGATTGTAAGCACTGAAGACCAGGACCCTCCTCTGATTTTCAACCTTGTATGTTCCTATTGTGTTCTTCATGTACGCTTTGTTTTTGCCGTTTGGTGCTGCGTAGCACATTATATCATAACAATGGTGACCTTAACAATTTTCCACTTTGAAAATTAATGTTATTTTTTTCCCCTACATAACGGGATCCAATCGGGAAGCCGGCTGACCTTATACAGACAGCCGGCTTCCCGACTGTCATATCCCGGCGAGGGTGAAATGCCCGACATCTAGATGTAGACACCGCTCATTTCCCCGACGCCGGGAGACGGGCGCCCGGCATCCCTTCAATCGGGTTGCCGGGCGCCGCGAGCAGATAGCCGCGGGGGGGAGGGTTAAGTTTAGGGCTCCCGGGGGGAGTTAGGGTTAGGCACCCCCCTGGGAAGGTTAGCCTAGGGGGAGGGAGGGTTAGGCACCCCCGGGGGGAGGTTAGGGTTAGGCACCCCCCCCAGGGGACTTAGGTTTAGGCAGCGGGGAAGGGGGGGTTAGGTTTAGGCACTTAGAGGGGGGATTAGGGTTAGGCACTTGGGCGTGAGGTTAGGGATAGGCACCCCTAAGGGAGGGTTAGGGGAGTAGGTTAGGTTAGTTAATACTTACCTAGGGACGATCAGGATTTCCAGCGCTGTCGGCCTGCCGCTGCCGGGATCTGTTCCAGTGTCGGGCTGCCTCATACCGATTCTTTCATACCGATTCCTGTTAGATCAGTTGAAATTATACATTTATCTAACCTGCCATCTTGTTTGCTGTGGTGGATCTGACTAAAATGAAAACCTGCTGACAATGATTGAGCTATGGGTTGTATGCCGTCTGGTGGGATTAGGTGGCACATGATTGGCTAGCCACAGACATAACCTAATCACTTACTGCCTTCTCCAAAGATATCGCTCCCCCATTTTTCCATCATCATTTACAATCTCGCACAGAGAGTTGGCTGTAAACCACAGCAATCAGGATTTACACTGAGAGAGTGGAGAAAACCTTTGACATTTGTAGTAGGGAGTTTAATCCCCCGTGGATAATAAATCCACCGTACAAAGTATTCAAGGCAAACAGTAGGACTATGGCTGATATTCGTTCTATTTTCTGGCAACCATGGTCCATCCTTGGGCTCACTAAGAATGTTATGTGTACCATGGACATACTTGGCAAATGGATCAGCAATCCTTATTTCAAATTCCTTTTATGCAACATTCACTTTGAGGCCAAATACAGCTCAAGCTTAATGGGCCATAGCCACATGACCGTCACCATGTCGCACAGTCTTACATTAAGAAACAGCTAAGATCAGTTGGTAATGCTCTCACTAACATCATCTACCTGCTGGTAACCCAGGACTCAGTGAGAATATTGATTACATCCAAATCATGCCCCGGGCTGCCTAATAATCTAATAGAAATGTACTGTAGGTCTGGTTTACTCTCATGATGTTATACTGCCATCTTGTGGATGAATCATAATCTGCAACGAAATTAGAGAATCTCTGCTAAACATTAAAATGCTTAACGTAGTTTTAAAGTTGTACAATCATAACAATATATTTAAAAAAAAATCAAAGTACTGTACAAATTATTTTGCAGAGGTAAAAATATGTTCGATATTAGGTAGGATATACAGGTATGCAATCTATTACCTGTAATCTTTGTCTTTACCATACTTTGGAGCGATATTCTTAAAATATACTAAGGGCCTGATTCAGCAGTGCGCAGGACCCGTTCTGCGCATGTGCAGAACGGGTCCTGTGTGATTGCACGCAGGACCCGTATGCCTCTGCCTGATTGACAAGCATAGGTGTTTACGGGGCAGTGCAGGGGTGGGGACCGCCTGCATTCCCTGAAATGGAGGCATGTCGTCCCCGTTTTTCACGAGTGGCAAGGCCAGGAACTGCATCCATGGACGCAGAATCCAGGCCTCGCAAGCCAGACAGCCTGCATCAGCTAAAGCTTACTCAGCTAGCCGGCGCCACCCAACATCGCGATGGTAAACCCAGGCTGGGACCTAGGTTGCAGCGCTGGGATTGCAGACGCAGCAGGAGATGTTACACACCTCCTGCTGTGTTCGCATTTTAGCAAGGACGGAATTGCAAAGCTACTTGTGTGCGGCTTTGCAATTCCGTCCTCAGCTGAATCACCCCCTAAGTGCCATTTTAAAATGCCCCTTTCCTACTCTCTACAGTACACTGCAACTGACATTCTCCTCATCACCAAAGGGCTAATGTAGAGTTGGAAAAAGTAGGAAAAGACAATGGATGTTTGTATATATTTGAGCTTAATTACTTTATTTTATCGCAATATATTTAACAGTGTCTATACAGAGACAGACTGTCTGTTTTATTTTTGCATGCTGGTATTTCAATCTTGAGATTCAGCACAAAATTGAGGGCCTGATTCATTACAGATGGCAAATGCGATAGTATGCTAAATCATTGCGATCGCTATGCCGCCACAGCATAACATAAGGACACGCACTTTACCTTATACGCATCCATAATGTTTAGCAAGACTGTGAAACCATCGGTAACACCGAGTACCATAGCAGTCTCCTGCACACTGACACAAGCTCAGACATTACTCAGAAATTGCTAACTTCATCACACGCTATGAGACCTCAGGCTGCGAATGGCATCTCAGTGACTAATTTATGCACACCCCTGCAACGGCATTCAAACACACTGGCACGACTGCATTTCCCCTTCACCACCCCCAAATGGCACTTCCTGTCAATGGGTCTGCGTAGTCACTGCGATCGCAGTGGCCAGCTCGCGCATGCGCACTGCAATGTATACGCATACTCAGAACGCATCAACCGGCCAATTGCGTGCGCATTAACAACTGCGAACCAAGCTGAATCAGGCCCTGAGTTTGCAGTAGCTGTTGGCTAAACAGTACCAAGGCTGCATATCAGCAAAGCTCCCAACCTTTGCAATGAAAGAATCAGCTCAGGAGTGGTGCACACACCAGAGAAAGGCGCAGTCATGACAGGGGCAGGTCCAGTGCTTTCCGCACACTGTACAGCCCATGTCCGCACTCCTAAATTAGCTGCAGCCTGATTGCCTTGCTAATTTTCGCTATAACTAAATGTAACTAAATTAAGAGTAAAGTCTGAATTAAAAAGTACAAAATTAAACACAAACACGTGGCATCACGCACAGGGTTCACTGCAGATTTGAATCCAAGTTGACTGTAATTGCAGCATTGTGTGCACAGAATTTAATGCATATATTCATAAGTATTCTGAGTTGTATTCATATCCGGGGCTGGATCTTTTTTATCCATATGCTTGGTATTATAGCTGTCATCATTACCATGGCTCTATCCTTGGTGCATAGCACCCAGTCACACGCTTTCACCCGCAAATGGAGATTGTAGCCGTGTATACGGGTGATACCACCCGGAGTATGTGTTTATCTCTGCATTGGCCCCACTGTGTACAGATACCGTGTAATAAACAGTACATATAGAAGGCCAGCCTGTTACTCAGTCCCACGGCAGTCTCCCTAGAGTGATAATCTAGCACAATGCATGGTTAGTATTCACAATATTTGGCCACATAAAGGCAGACTACATTGATAATCTAATGAATATACACATTCAACACGATCTGAGCAGTTCAGGTATCTGTGCTGGATATAAATGAAACATTTATTATGTACCATTGTTTAGTTCACTGAGCAATAGGTCAAGGAAAGGATTGAACATGCAGCAACAGTGCAAGGAATTATGGCTTCCTTCAAGGATTATTACTGATAGAAAATGATGTAACATATACTTGACATGTATCCTCTTGCTGTATAAGATTAATAATGCAGTTTTGACATTAAACATATCACAGCAGTGGTGGAAATACAATGGTTGTGGCCTTTACATTGGTGAGTTGGGTCTAGTAGAACCAGGGCAGTTGCAAGATTTCAAGGTGCCCTAGGCAAAGCTACACAATACCACCCCTGCACCCCCAAATACCCTCCGTCCCATGGGTGTAACTACCATAGGTGCAAGGGGTGCAGATGCTATGGTGCCCAGAGCTTTGGGGAAGCCCATCTTCCTTGTCAAAGTTACATGTGTTACATACTTATCAACTTTTCAATAGTCTTTTCCAGGAGCAGCCGGAGAGGACCTGCCGCTCTCAGCTTGGGGGGGGCGCTGCCAGGCTATAGCCGTCATTAGGCCCCGCCCCCTTTACTGTAAAACCCCGCGATTCGCAGGTCAGTGAGGGGACGTCATTTAGCCCCGCCCCCTCCCTATGAACTCGCACATTTCTGAAGTGGGCAGGATGCGGGAGATCTGCCTACACTTCCGGAGGTGCGGGGGGTTACCCGAAAAATCGGAAGCCTCCTGCGACTCCCCCCGGAGGGAAGGCCCCTTTCAAACTTTTGCTATGGGGCCTTCAAATACCTAGTGACTCCTCTGCTCCATCCAGCTCCTCACATACAGACTTTAAATTAAATTCTAGCAATAATAACAATAGCAATAACATTAATACTTTTCCTGCATCTTCTCTCCCCCTTTTCCACGCCTGCACATCCACTCCTGTCCCAGGACCACCCTAGTCATGCACAGTCCAAAGACAGACTTGAGGCTACAAAAAGACACTCATGCAAATTGCGGCTGGTAAAATCCACAAATTTTGTTTACATCTGCCCTTAATGTTTAAAAATAATTGAAATCCAGACAAGTTAATGTTATATACCGGTAATAACAAATAAATCTGTTTAACAATAAAACACACTTTTATAAGCCTAGTGAAATGAATATATAAATCAATATACTGTGGGCCTGATTCAGACCCACTCGCGAGCGCTATGCGCTCGCAAGCGGGTCGATGGTGGCCCAGTGCGCATGCGCACGACGGAGCCGGCTCCGTCGTGCGCATGCGCGAGACCCGGATAGCGATGGGCAATTGTCGCTCTGGGTCTCGTACCAAAGGGGGCCTGCTGTCGATGTTGAGTGACAGCACGGCCCCTTTGGTGGGCGGGCCGGGGGCATGGCTGCCCAGACGGTGGCGTTCCCATGATTTCCGTCTGGGACCGGCCCCACTGACATCACAAGTGATGTCAGTGGGAGTGCTTTCGGCTCTGTTAGAGCCGAAAGCACTCTAGGGCTTGCAGCAATGAGACCCTACCACAGGTCTTGACCATCGCGACAGAGCCGGGTAGATGCCAGTGCTACCACTGCCTGACAGAGACCGGCAAAGCAGAGTCCTGGCAGTGAACAGTGGAGTCACAGTGGGGTCGGGTACTGCCGGGGACTGGGGTGTCTGCCTCTGGTAAGAGCCGCGGCTAATGTCAGAATCATGTACAAGAAGGATGTTCCTGTCAGAGATATCCTTTAATTTTGTGTTAGGCGGCTCAGCGGCTGCCTTAAATTGCCTAATGGTGGCGCCGGCCCTGAGTAAAACCAGGTTACAGCCCCTCCCACTTCTTGGGACCATTGAACTAACCTCCCCCAGATCCCAACACTACTCTCACAATAACAGAGCTGAGACATATTTTCCAGAGGGGAGGAAGCCCACACATATAATTTGGACACTGACCACATCATTTATTAACAAAAAAAAGCCTCGGACCCACCTACTGTAAATTACTTTCAAAGCAGAGCCTCTGCCAGGGGGTCTACAGCGGCATCTACAGCAACAGTCAGGACAAAGTTGAATCAAGATGTCATTGATGGGCTGATGTGTGAATCCGGACTAGACTGTGCTGTAGGATTGAGGTCAGGAGAACTTGGGCAAAACCTGGGAGGCCTAATATAGCTATTCCTCATGCAGCAGTTGATAAGGACAGAAGCACAGATGGGACAGCCTTGTATGTAGAGCAGATAGCTATACAGGATTGCTGGAATGCAGAGCAGAACTAGCTACACGGGATTACTGGGATGAGACCAGTTATACAGGATTGTTGGGATGCGGAGCAGAACCAGCTACACAGGATTACTGGGATAAGACCAGCTACACAGGATTGCTGGGATGTGGAGCAGAACCAACTACACAGGATTACTGGGATGAGACCAGCTACATAGGATCGCTGGGATGCGGAGCAGAACCAGCTACACAGGATTACTGGGATGAGACCAGCTATGCAGGATTGCTGAGACGTGAAGCCAGATAATTACTGCACTGCACCACATGCTAACAGCTTGCTCTGGAGAACACAGGAGAGCACTTTATACCCCTGGCTGTTCAGGGATAGGCTGAGAGATTCATATGACCGCTGAGTTATACCCGATTGGAGACTGACCAGTCAGCTGATCCGCACTGCCATGGCTGCGCCCATAGCCGGTCACTGTAAACAGAGGGAGACCACTACTGTTAGCGGTATGGACATCCATACGTGAGCCAGCATGTTCTCTGGGCACTCTGGTTACCCGAATATTGCAAGACAGGTGAGACAGCGCATGGCTGGGGAGACCTGGATGGGTCTGTTTTTGTGACAGTACCGCCACCTTCAGGAGCGGCCTCTGAACGCTTCTTTGCCTTGAGAGGGAACTTGGCGTGGAACTTCTTGATGAGACTGGGAGCATGGACATCCTCTGCAAAGACCCAAGATCTTTTCTCCAGACCGTACCCCTTCCAGTCAATTAGGTGCTGGAGACGACCATATCTGAACCAGGAGTCCGAAATCTTCAACCCCTCGCTGAGTTGGTAGCAGTTCAAGATCAATGGTTACAACAGAGATAAATGCAAGGTGTTTGGTATACAAAGGTAGAGACAGCTGAAAGGCCACTGGATTAATGACTTTGGAGATAGCAAATGGTCAAATATACCGGGGTGCAAATTTCAAAGATGGCACTCGTAGATGGAGATTTGGAGTGGACAGCCACACCTTGTGCCCTACTTGTAGCCTAGGTACCACCTTTCTCTTCCGATCTGCGAAGATATTGTATTGCTTGGATGATTTCTTTAAAGCGATGTGTACGTCCTTCCAGATCTTAGAAAATTCCCGAAGAACAGCGCTGGCAGCTGGTACATCCTGAGTAGGGACTGACTGAAATTCAGGTACTCTGAGATGTTGACCATAAGTGACGTATGTTTATGCTCTATTAGGATAGATAAATGCAATATTGTTGGCTTGCACTGATTGCAAACTGGTTCTGTGCGGAATCACCCCTTTTCTGTTATAGCGTAAAATGAGGGTGCCTGAAGAGGTGTTGTTGTGAGAAAACTCTGCCCATGGGAGCAGATCCATCCAGTCATCCTGAGAAGAGGAGATAAAGATGCGCAGAAATGTCTCCAGATCTTGGTTGACCCGTTCTGTTTGGCCGTTACTTTGTGGGTGATAGGCCTTGGATTACGTCAGTTTGATTTGAAGTGAAGAACAGAGAGATCTCCAACATTTTCCACGAATTGCACACCTGTCAGAGACAATCTCTGTGGGCAGACCATGAAGACGAAATATCTCTGAAATGAACAGGCGAGCCAGCTGGGGAGCCAAAAAGAGACCGGAAAGAGGGATAAAGTGGGCCATTTTTGAGAAACGGTCCACGATGACCCAAATGGTGTTTTTAACTTTAGACATGGGCAAGTCAGTAAAGAAAATCAATCAAAATGTGATTCCATGGACGAATTGAAATGGATAGTGGCTGTAGCGGACCCAATGGAGCTTGACGAGGTCTTGTGCTGAGCACACTTAGTACAAGACACTCCAAAGACTTGAATATCTTTCCTCATGGTTGGCCACCAGTAATATCTCTCAATACATTCCAGGGTATTTTGTACCCCACCATGTCCAGAAAACAATGATGAGTGAGCCCATTGCAGAAGTTGTTTACGCAGCTCAGGCGCCACGAAAGTCTTCCCTGCAGGCGGATTGGAGTTCACTCTTGTGAAAGCAAAAACTGAAGGATTGAGAATCGCATAGGGATCCTTAGCCAGAGAGTCCTCCTTAGAGGACAGTGAGCGAGAAAGTGCATCTACTTTCCCGTTCTGAAATCCGAAGTCGAACGAGAGAAGAAATTACTCAAACAAGCTTGTCGAGGTGAATGACATTGAACTGATTTCAAGAACAGAAGATTTCTATGATCTGTATACACAGTGATTGGGAACTGGGCCGCTTCCAAGAGGTAACGCCATTCTTCAAAGGCTCAGTACAATGTAGCTGGTGTCCAAGTGGCAGGTGTCACCAGAGTGCAAAAACAGTAACGATCTCACTTGTGCTTCAGATTGTTCAACACAGTATAGATATATTGTTCGTTCTTTCAACCAATGAAGCCATCCATATATGAAAATAAAACAAGAAAACACTGCAATAGTGTAATATTGTCAGCAGTTCTAAAAATACACACGTGATTGTCTGAAGGAAAGTGGTGAGAAAGTCCCATCCAAGAGATTGCCGCCACCAGAGTACAGTGCACAGAGGAAGGGAGCTGGCTGCCTAGGGAGAGACAAATCATTGGCTTCCACCAAAGAGGAGCCGGGTACTACAGCTAGTTCTTTATAAGAGCTGGACATTTAAGTGTAAAATGAACAGTATTTATTGTATTATTGCTATTTTATTTACAGACAATCAGCAGATTTGGAAGCTTGCTGCTTAGTAAATATTGTATACCGATAAATATTTCCGTTTTGGCCATTCTGTACTGTATACTGAAAAGTATAGTGAGTTTTTTTCCATCATAAGTAGTCACTTTTATCAGACCTACCAATATGGTTTTTTTTAAATGAGATTACAGGGAACATGTCAGATTATGCAAACATTACTTTGGCACTAGATGCATAAATGTATGTATGTATTAAATTACAGCAAAACTGTTAAATTAATGTGTTGTTAGAGCGCAAAATATATATATATGTAGTGCACTGAACATAGAAAAATTAATCAAATGAATTATGTGCAGTGTGGCGACAAAATTTCATATTAGCATGTGTAAATGAAGTATGTCTGACATGCATGACGCTGTGAAAAAAAACCTAGCATATTTATTGAAGCATAGATGTGAATATTCAGCATGTACTGTAAGGTAAAAGTGATATGCATGTTCATATTTGTGAGTGTGAGGACACATCACCAAGGGAATGTGGCAATATCAGAGAGGGGATGTGCCCAAGGGCACAGAGTGTGGGGGGGTACTAATAACCCGGGCCCAGGCTTTGCCTGAGGAGCCTGGCGGGGGCACGAGACAGCAACGGAGGCAGAGCAACCCCTCCCCACCCCCATTGTCATGCACACTATCTTCACAAGTAATGGTTTTATGGGCGGGTGCGGCCATGCCTCTGTACATAGGGCGTGATTCAAACCCGCTCGCAAGCGGGTTGATGGTGGCCCAGTGCACACGCGAGCCCCAGAGCGAGTGAGACCTTCACTCGCTCAGGAGCTTGCAGCAAAACAGGAAGGCTGTCTATGTTGATCGACAGCTTGCCCCGTTTTGTAGGCGGGTAGGGGGGGTGGCTGAACAAACGGAGGCGTTCCCGAAGGAACGCCTGCCATTTGTGGGCAGCCCTACTGACATCACTCGTGATGTCAGTAGTGGACTTTCGGTTCTATTAGAGCTGGAAGTTCACTTGGCATTGCGAGTGCAGAGACCCTACCACAAGGGTCTCCTCGCAATGCCGATGGTCGCGATAATCGCGACCATCGCCAGGCCACTTGCACAAGCTGTGGGTGGTCACCCACAGCTGTGCGAGCGGCCTGGAGGCCGGAATTAAAAAATATAGGGACGCCCTGATTCAGAGCGAGAGCAGGCAAATAGCGTGCGCCTCTGAATCAGGCCCATAGTCTCGTCCCCTCTCTAGCACTGGGCCCACAAGATGTCTTTGTGGCCTTGAGAGTAACTAGCCCAAACATACCTACTCTCACAGAACATCTGGGAGACTCCCGAATCTAGGGTGGCTGTACCGGATGCCCAGAAAAGTATGCAAGTCTCCCAATGATGCTGCCGCTGCTCACTCCTGAGTGAAGTGGGCAGTCCTGGGTGGCTTGATGACATGATTTATGTTTAATCCCATCATCATGGCCCCACCCCCTGCTTCACAGTTCCCAGAAACATGGCTTTATATAGCGGGGCAGAGCCACAATGACATGATCGCACCACCCATCTAACTGCGTCACACTCCCTTGACCTTCCTCCTGGCTGCCTCCTCCTGGAGGGAACAGCCAGGATATCGGCAAGTACTGTATGGCCTAGCCACATATTCCCCTTCAAGCACCCTATCACTGATAATCCCAGCACCCATTTACTCCTACCCTGCTGTGCAACTGCTGGGCAGAAAAGGACAATGCAGTAACATCATAGTTGTTTACTTTTTATGACTTCCCTCCTGGAGATCATGGAGGGGAGTTGCAAAGGGCAACTGCGGGGGACATCATGGACCTAAAATAAGACTGTGATTCACATATGGCATCATCATGGCCTCGTCCACTTCACAGCAGAAGTGGACAGGATTTGGGTGGGATGTCTACTTTCTTGGGAGCCTAGAAGAGACATCTCGGACAGTCCACGACAGTATGTAAGTATGGGTAATGATCGTGACGGTGGGACAGAGCCCTCAAATTAGGATTGCATAGCCAAAAGTAGGTTGAGAGGTATGCAGTATGGCAAAATAAATGCCATGTACATCAGACATGACTCTCCTTATGGCCAATATGCATACATAACCATACCTACTAACTGTAATGATTTAGGAGGGACAGTCATAATTTGAGGGCTCTGTTCTGATCAAACTGTTGGGAGGTATATCCGGTTCCGCATAGCAGAGCACCTGTGATCGGATATTCCATCACTTGGTATGAACAACATTGAAATTGTGCTTTAAAGGGAAGGAAGAGGAATAGGGAGTGATCACAGGCAATGGTTGTGAATCACGCTCATACAATGTTTGTGTAGATGGTGGTAGGGTGGGGTGGGGGTGGTGTTGGTGGGGGGAAGGTGGTGGGAGAGGTGGCGGGTGGCAGAAGGGGTGGGTTGGGAGGGTAGGGTGTGCTCAGGGTGGATGTGGGGTCGGAAGTGGAAGTGGGTGGGTGTGGTGGAATGGGTACTGGGGGGTAGAAGGGGGGTTATGGGGGTAGTTAAGGTGTGTATGTGGTGTTGCTGGGAGTGGGGGAGGGGAGAGTGCTGCACCTTTGGTAGGTGTACCTGGTCCTACTGAGAAGGCAAACTGAGAGAAGGGTGGGTCAAGTGCGCTCTCTGGATGTGTGGGAGAACTGGATTGTGTGTGTGTGTTATGTGATGATTGCGTGGAGAAAGAGAGACGGACAAGGAGGTGTGGGCCAAAACCATTTATTGAGTAGGCACAGTGCTGCTCTGGAATGGTCCCAGGGGATGTAAGGGGGTGTGTGGGGTGGTCACAAGGTGTGACTGGCTCGGGAGGATGGGGGGGGGAGGTTGGTGGACCCTTTTGGGGGGCTCTTTACCGTGCGGTTCTTGACCAGTACGTCTTCCCCGCTGGACCTATGGTCTACAGTCTTGCGAGCAGTTGGATGGGTAATAGAAGGCAATATGTCCTATGGGTTGCTGTGGCGGCGTCCCACACGGCGAAGCATTCCAAAGACTTACCTACCGGTAGGTTGCCTGGGGGGTGGCGTGTCTTGCTCAGGGGCGTTGCCTGTCTTGTCCTGGCTTGGACGAGTGATGCCAGCGCCGTGGAGGTGATGCTGAGATCTGTGTTCAACCTTGGGGTGGGGATCCCCTACATGCAGGTGGTGGTGGGAACAGTCTGTAGGTGGACACTGCCGGTGGCGTGCGGCCAGTGTCCCTTGGTGCGGAGAAGCGGTCTGCTGGCCCAGACCTGGAGAACCACTGTGAGCTGGGTGGGGTGTCCGAACGCCGTGGTCGGAGTGCTGAGAGTGTGCCATGATCCAGGACAGGATGCTGCTTCGCTGAAGGTGCTAGCGGCTACCTGGATGGGCGGTACTCCTGTGCGGCTAGTGCAGAGGCGACGGTGGTGGGGGGGTGGCCGCGCTCTGTGCTGCAGCTGGGGGCGCGCATGTCAGCGTGGGGGGAGGGTCTTCATGGCAATGATGTTCCCTGATGGCAATTTTCTTTTTCAGCAGCATAAATTGCCCTGCACACTGCAAAAAATTGTACATGAATGGTTTGTGAAATATGAGAAAGAGTTAGTTATTGAGGGCCTCCACATTCCCTAGATCTCAATCCGATCAAGCATCTGTGGGATGTGCTGATAAAACAAGTTCAAGTCATGGAGGCGGAATGGGTATGAAATACCGACAGCTGTTCAAATTCCGACTACAGAAGCCTGACAGGACAAGATCCCGAATAGGGCTGGTAAAGAAACCCTAACCCTCCCCCCCCACCCCCCCCCCCCAACCTTCCTTTAGTGGTGCCTAACCCTAAGTCCCCCTTGGGGGTGCCTAAACCAAACCATCCCTTCCCACACCTAAACCCTCCTTTAGTGGTGCCTAACCCTAAGACTCCCCGGGGGGTGCCTAACCCTAAGTCCACCCCGGACTCCCTAAACCTAACCCCCGTGCGGCTAAGTGCTAAGGTGCCCGAACTTACCTCGATCGGTCCAGCGTCCTTCTGTATTCCGGTGTCAGGATTAAGAAAGGCGTTGGTATTTCGACACCTATCTTAAGTCCCCCGTCGGGCTTTAGCGGTTGGCATATAGACCGGCGGCATGTAGTCCGCCGGTCTATTAACTACATCCCATGGAGGCCCCACCTTGCAACTTACATGACTTAAAGTATCTGCTGTTAATGTCTTGATGGCAGACACCACAGGACACCTTCAGAGCAGGGGAGTATCTACCCATTCGCCAGGATGGCACTCGCCAGGGGCGCCGGCCGAGGGGGGGCGCCATCTGGTGGTGCCACCCATGGACAAGGGGTAGAATCATGCCAGGACTGGAGTCCCGGCACACAGGCATGCCCCTGGCTACTACCCGGGCAGATGTTTAGGGCCCTGTAGCCGCTGGCGGCTGCCTGGTATGAGATGATTAATAAAGTTTTTTTACACAAGGCGCGCGTGACATCATGACGCCTCACTGAGGAGCCTGCCGCAGCCACACCGCAGCAGGAACATACGGTAAGTATATGTGTGGGCGGCGGGGGCTGGATGTGGGGGGAGGAGTAGAAGGGGGATGTCTGGGGACACAGAAGGGGTTTGCAGGGGACACAGAAAAGAGATGGCTGGGGAGAGAGAAGGGGAAAAGGATGTGGAGAATGAAGGGGGATGGCTGGGGAGAGAGAATGTAATTATTCAGAAAATATGGAGGGAGGGGGGCGCTAGTCCATTATTTTGCCAGAGGTGCACAGACCCCTAGATTCACCCCTGCGTCAGAGTACTTGTTAAGTCCATACCTCGATGAGTCAGCCCTGTTTTGGCATAGCGAGGGACTTACACCATATTAAACAGGTGGTTTAAATGTTATGACTGATGTATGTATAAAGACATATGAGACTATTTCATCTCACCCACTCTTTGTCCCGTGGCCCAAGGCACCACCCCCTGTGCGTCTTTCTCTCTGTTTGTGCATAGACCAACCGCAGGGCCAATGCTGGGGCCTCCTGTACCCGATACCCAGAGTCAGCGCATGTGGATTGAAGTTACTTGATGGCTCATTGCCAATAATCAATAGAGATGCCACCGTGCATGCGCTTCCCCCTTGATGCCCCCACTCTGCTCTGTGAGGGCTTGTAAGGTGGAGTAGCACACACTCTGCTCTCTGGACAGAGGACTTGTAAGGTGGAGCAGCCCCGGAAAATAATATATCTTTCAGCACAAGTGAGACACCCGGTAGCGCAATGTTCTCCTGCCATGCATAGTAACTGAGCTTACCCTGTCTGCTGGGCCTGCCTTATTACATCTATTGGTGGAATTACAGTAGGAATGGCAACTATGAGGTCCTACCAAGCTCATGAACACGTGCAAGGGACGAAATCCCTGTTTAGACCAGAATCACTGAGCACTCCCCAAAATTTTGCTTACGAGACCAGCCATTTTGTGTTACGCCCCTGAGCATATCCTTACCACATTATCCGTCTATCAAATTGTTTCTCTAAGGAAATCCTGTGTTACACAAGTACATGGTGTGATGAGCATAGTCACCAACCTACAGCCTTTATTTTTGCAGCCCACATATTTACAAAAACCATTGCACCATGAAAAAAATCCCTATAGGGGATCTCCATGATAGTACAATTTTTAGTGAAATCTCTTGTTGCAGAGAAAACACAATACTGCATAACACCTTAAGTTTCTGACTAAAACTATAGCTGTAAGGTTGGATTTAGGCTAATTAATTAACTTGGCTACTTTACCCAAGCTGCATGCTGCTGGCTCTTCCAGTCCTTGCTACCTTCCTCTGCCAGCAGATAGCAGCATAGGGCTACATTACTCTATATGCACTGCAGAGGCACCAAATGCTCTTTCTGACACGTTGTCAATAAAGTTAGCTCGTGTTGAAAGGCTCTGTGCGGGGGTTTCTGGGAATTGTAGTCCTTGAGCAGTAATTGCTGTGTTTCGGGCAGGGCTGTTCCGACTGTCCACGGCAAGGGTCAGGCTAATACAGAGAGATCCGGGACCGGTGGCGGCAGGGAGGCGGGACAGCAGGTGATGAAGCCATGAGCTGGCGGACAGGTTTATGTCGCAATGTCAGGCCCAGGCCCCGGTATACCACGTGTCTGTTTATTTACATTACACCTCATCAGGCAGCTTTTCTGACTCCAGGCACTTGTGGCACTACACATCCCAGCATGACTGACACAATAGCTGTATAGTCATAGTTTTACTTTAGTTTTCTGATGGTTCACAGCAGAATATATTACAGATGTGAATATTGTGGTTCTGCGCCTCTGACCTAGTTGATTAGATTGGTGTCATGTCATCATCATCATCATTAATAATTATTATTACAAAGTAAGTGCAGTAGGAAGAATATAGGGGTGCTAAGTGTCCATGTTCGGGGTTCTGTATATTTTGTCAACATTCATAATGTTGTCGACATGTTCATAATTTCTACAATGCCTATTGCAGGTGAGCCTAACCCTAATGCATTTTACAGGTGCCGGCATTTAACCATATTGTAATCATAACTGCAGACATTCTTGGGTCAATATTATGAATGCTGGCTAATGGAGGTGACACAGTCAGATTTTCTGGAAGATATGAACGATAACGATTGTAAAAATCGTTACATCGTTCATATTGTTGACATCCATCAATGCGCGTGCCTGCATGTCAGATAACGATATCTGAGATCGACTGTGTTTGTAGTCAGATTTGGACAATTTCTTTCATTTAAATATTGTCAGAAATTGTTCATCATTAATGAGATCGTTGGTAAAATCGTTCATCGTTGATAGCAAGTCTGACCGTGTGTATGCACCATTAGTGACCGCATGCCCATGCCTACTAATGGCCCGTTCTTTAGTATGATAATTATGATGTGTGTTGGAGAAATGCAGCTGTTCCCAGAGGTATTTGGGATCCGTCCATACCTGATCTTACCTGTACACTTGCTGGAAATGTTGTTTGCAGTGTGGTAGAAGTTGGAGGGCTTCTCGTGTTATGTGGATAGTGAAAAATCAGTACATCCATGATCAGCTGCATTTCTCTGGCCGCTTTCTATTTGCCAAACCTTAAATATGAATTATAATGCGTTGTTTCTCAGTGTCCACACCTAAGTGCTGGTACAACTTGAGTGCTCTGAAAATGCCACATAGCAGCGTGTTGTAGCATCATTTTGAAATTGCTATCAGGTAGTGGTGCTCTGGCATTTTGTGTGCCGCGTATATTTGTACCAATATCTAAACTTTTATCTGTTCCATATGCAGCTTGACTGCCTGTTACACTACTTCCATGCTGTCTGGGGTTAATGCTGATTTTGTGAATAGTTTTTGTAGTTCTTACCAGTGCTCGTGCTCCGAAGTTGATTAGGTGCATCTACGGACAATTAAGAGTCGTGCACATTTCCGTCACACATCCACTTGCAGCTAATTGGGTGTAACTTTGTGGCAGCAAACGCTCAGTTAAGTTTAGCAGGGGTATGTTGCACAACTGCAAGCTAATCAGAGTTCTGTTTTTATATGGATTGCTGGCACCAAAGATAGAGCTGGTGTGATTGCACATTTATAATGATGGCTGCTATGGATAGAGACGGGGCGGTCGCTTAGATGCGTACAAATCGGCTTACAGGTGAATATCCACATGTTTCTCCGTGCACACAACACAGGTGACTTGCGCCCCACTCTGCTTTGGTTCCTCTGTAAGCATTCACTACTCCCCCATAGGTGTAATAGAGCAGGATGTCTCTATCTACTATATGCCTGTGCTAAACATTCCCACCTCTCCCTACAGACTACAGACCACGCACCTATTGTACACCTCATATGAACCATATTATGTGTGTACAGCATATGCTGAACAGCATCCATCAACATTGCACATGAGAATAATATGTCAGAGGGCGCAAGGTCTGTTTTGCAAGCAGTTGTCGCCCCAGCATATCATGTAGGTATGGTCTTAGGCAGAACTGAGTCTTCTCTAATCTTGTCATTAAACAGAATGAACACACCAACTATGGACGTTAAGGCTGCGGTAATTACTAAGCAAGCTGAGGAAGTGATCAATGGAATAGTCACTCAGGTGGTCTGCTCTGCGTTCAGCGATCACATCCTGGTTGTAGTGACTCAGTATGGGAAAATGGGAACTTTGGTGTCTGTCACCCCCAACGTGGTGTCTGGAGATCTCGGGAAGCCCACATTGACCACCAAAGTCCTTCTCGGATGTGATGAGGTAAGCATGCAATACTGCGGACCGCTTTCTACTGTACGAACAATAGTACTCACCCTGAATAATAATATCCTGCCGATTATTCTTACAGGAGCTAAACGTTGCTACAATACTATAAACAATCAGGGGCTTGTTCGAATTTCATCACTTATATACAACACTCATGGTTTTGGGAGTTATTTTTTAATACTTGTGGATGCCCCATGTTAAGTAATAAATTACTGTGTACACAAGTTTGTTTTAATCTATTCATTTAGAATAATAGTTGAAAAAAAATAGTGTATTAAAAGACAAATTTAGATCATGTATAATAAAATACAAATAGAGCAATAATCCTAACAACATTTGTACATCACTAATGAAATGTCTGTCAGACCGACAGACATTTTATCTGGCAGAAGTCGCCGGCATACACTGTGAGAGAAATCTCACAGTGTATAGCCCGACATCCGCGCTCCGCCCCCGGGGGCGGAGACATTTCCCTGTTCCTTCCGTAGGAAGGAACACAGGAAATGTCTGTCTGTCGGCTGCGCTGGGCATACACTGCCCGATGCGGCCGACAGTTTCCCCGCTAAATATTGCATCGGACAGGCATGCTGGACAATCCAGCATGCCCGACCGAGCAATATTTAACCCTCGGTCGCCCCCCCACACGCTACAATTATCGCGGCGATCCGCCAATATCAGGTGGATCGTCCCGATAATTGTAGCGTGTATGGCCAGCATTAGCAATAATAACAAACAACAACAAAAAAGACAACACTTTGTAAACAAGTTTTAGTGTATGCGTTGATGCTATTTTTCCTTCTGGTACTTTATAGCTTTCCTCCAATTCTGAAATGGGTTTTATTAGTGTCAATGTAAGACCAATGTCCTAATGGACATCAGAGGCATATACCTATATGTATTATTATAGACCATATCTAGGTATTAGAGTTACATTAAATCTGTTGCAAATATAACTAAAGAGCCAGTGATGTTAAGCTACTGCATTAACTGTAAGATTGGGAGTATCGCTTGTCCATTTAGATTAGTTAATTATGGAAGGGTCAGAATATTGATAAATGACACATTTTTAAATCGTATAGATAATTTTTGAGAAGCTGGTCATATCTAGACAGGAACACTAAAGTGCATATGATTACACAAGTAATGTGTCTTGGCTGGGACTATTACATGCATTATACTTATCTTTAAATTGTACTGTCATGCTCTGACATCTGATAGGTTGGTGATGAATTATAAAATTAAATATATATGGTTGGGGGGAAACCTCAATATTGCATTCCGGAAAAAATCGAGCTGATCTCTTAATCTTTAAATCCATTAGAGGTTTAGTTTCCTAATAATCACCACCTCTAATTGTTTGATTACTTACAGATGTGTCATCATACACCGTCTTAATGCGCCATGCGGAGCGAGATGCCTTGCGCGAGTGAGCTGCCAGGTCCAGTGCGACTCAGCTTGTGCCGAGCGTCTTTTTCTATGAGAATGTGTCTTAGTTGCAATCTGTTGCAACAAACTGCTCCACCAAACTGCACTGATTAATTTGGTTTGCAACACTTGTATAGTGTTCCTTCTAGGTGGGCAGGGCGGCTGTCGCTGAAGGGCACTGCTCTGCTTGTGCCTTATAAAAGGGGTGTGGTCTCTAGAAAAGGGGGACGTATCTTTGATTCGCGCCCTCTTTCCATCACTGCTGGGCTGCAGCTCTCCCGCAAGTGTAAACAGATGCTGCACGGAATTCCCGCCCCCCCCCAATTGGTCAGGGTGCAGCACCAAACAGCCTAGCGGGAACACTACTTGTATATCTGTGTACCTCTGAGTTTACGAAGCACAGTGGAACTTGGCGTGAAAAAAAGCAGCTGCTGCTGAAATCCTGCACTTCATATACAGATTCAGACTCTGGCATGTCATAAACGGGATGTAGTCAGGATGCTGGCGGTCGAAATTCTGACCGCCAGATCCCGACACTGAAAGGACAGCATTGGACTAAAGTTAGGCGTCTAAATACCGACGCCTATCATTAGCCCCATGTCGAAATCCCAACGCCCGGCATACCGAACGTAGGTTAGCCGGGCGTTGCGACAAGTTATTCGCTGGGGGGGGGGGGGGTGTTAGGCTCTTCCCCTGGAGGGCTAGGTTTAGGCTAGGGGAAGGGGGGGTTAGGGTCAGTAACGTTAGGGTTAGGCACCCACCCCCCCGGGAGGGTTAGGTTTAGGGTGCGGAGAGGGGGTTTAGGCTTCACGGGGGGCGACTTAGGGTTAGGCACCACCCTCCGAGTCTTAGGGTTAGGCACCCCCAAGGGAGGATTAGGGGGGGGGGGGGTTAAAGATACTTACCAGCCGGCTTCAGGATTATGTCTCTGGCCTCCAGGGTCGGGATTTGAACCGACGGCTTTTAACCCGTCATATACAAGTGTAACATATGAAATTAATCAGTACAGTCACATGAAGCAGTTTATCTCATCTGATTGCTACTAAGATTAGTTTTTTTGTGCAAAAAAGACGCTTGGCGCAAGCAGAGTCACATGGGACCTGGGCAGCCGAGAAGGGCTGCTTGGCGCGACAGCAGCTATAGTTCATGAGGACACATCTATTTGTTTCTTTGGACTTATCGTCTACGCAAAGTGGAGGCAGCCATGAGACTGTACCCTATAAATCATGTAGTGCTCCTACGACTAGGTCGTTAAACAAATTGGTCACTAAACAAGGAGTCCTATATACTTAATACAGGTAATTATTTATTCTGAAAGGTCTAAAGGAAACTCAAACTTGATACTGTAACTGTGTTTTACTTAGCATAACTCTTACATACAGTACAGTATTATTAAAGTTCTGAAAAGAAAAGACATTCCGAGTAACATTTTATTGTACTATGGGTTCCTGCTGGTCGGATGTCCGAGAGGTTATTAAACAAGTAGATTGTTAATTGAGGAGCTGCTGTATTATTATAATGAACCAGTGAATAGAGTATATTGGTCATGTGACTCATTAATATTGGGTCACCAATAAAAATAGCTGATTGTATTTTGTGTATATGAAATTCCCTCTAATAACAGTAGAAATTCCTGGTCTGGGTTGAAATAATTATTTTATTAAGGAACATGCGTCGTGTGTTCTGACGACAAGGTTCTGAAACCTTTACGGGCTGCTGAGATTGTCACTGTTGGCTGAAATTTAGGTTTAATCATCCATATGGTCATTATTGCACGTCATTACTTGTTTGATTTATTCTAGCCTGTTAAACTTGTGTATTTTCTTTTCCCACAGCCTATTATACATGTCTGTGCAAAGAATCTGGTGAGCTCTGTCTCGCAGGAGTCTAAGAACAAGCCAATCATTCTGTCTGTTGCATTAAAGGACAAAAGTGCGGACTGTATTAAAACCCTGAAAGGCGTAATAAAGAGCTGCCAGGTCTGGTGATACTAGCAATGCTTTCTGTTTAGGATATTGCCGGTCATTCCTGTGCCTGCTGGAGGAACCTGTATATTATCCTCGCTGTTCATATATCAACTTTATATTAAATATTTTTTATACATCTGCTGTGCTGTGTCATTATTTCTATTTTCCTTTATGTATAATGAATATATTGCATAAAAAAATGACATTGAGCTAATTAACATTCCCGTTGAGCTTTTTTAGTTGCAGAGGGCCTAGCCCAGGGGTTGACAACCTTTTGCCATCAGTGACAAAAATCTAGTGAAGCTCAGTGTGCCATATTATTAGAAATTCATTAATGTAATGATGTGGCTTGTGGTACATAAATCTATTAGTGGCCTCCATTTAATTGCCCGCATCTGCCATGTGAATTCGGGCCATAGGTCCTTAGCAGGGCACTCCCAAAAAGGGCGTGCCCACATGGGGAGGGGTGTGTCCTTGTGACACACCCCAATCTTTCAGACTTGGGGGCGTGCCCAACACGTACGGAGGTGCTGGGCTCTCCCTTCACAGTGAATAGATGCCGACTGCGACCTGCAGGTGGGGAAGGCACATGGCAGGCTGTTGTAGTGTCGCACCACTAAAAGGACAGGGCACATTTGGCTCTACAGAGACACAGTATGGGTCTACACTCACCAACTAGGCCCCTGCTACACCCAGGCTTCCACACATTCTGCGCCTCTGCATTGTAACCTGCTATGGCTGAGCTTGGACTAGTACCCCATCAGTGTTCCCCAAGTGCCTTTGTGTTGCCTAGCATGACCAATGTCAATACTTCCCTTCCACAGCTTGGACTGCCCAGCCTCTCCCTCCACTACTACCCTCCCTGATTGTATCTGCTATGTGTTGTATTACCCCCACTACATATCACATGTCCACTAATTGCTTCAGATTTGTTGTATTTCGCCTTTATGAATCACATCTCCATGTATTGTTTATCCCGTCCACCGTAACGGGATGCAGTCAGGAAGCCGACAGTCGAAATTCCGACTGTCAAATCCCGGCAGGGGTCTAATGATAGGCTTTGAAATCCTGACGCCTATCATTATCCCTACCCCGGGAGCCCGGCATACCGAATGAAAGTAAGCCAGGCGGCGGGCGCAGACAGCCGCGGGGTGGAGGGTTAGGTTAGGGGCTCCCAGGGGGGACTTAAGCTTATGCATACCCCCCGGGAGCATTAGAGTTAGGCTAGGGGAAGGGGGGTTAGGGTTAGGTACCCCCAGGGGGGAGGTTAGGGTTAGGCACCCCCCCCCCCAGGGAGACTTAGGTTAAGGCTGCGGGGATGGGGGTGAGTTAGGTTTAGGCACTTAGGGGGGGTTAGGGTTAGGCACTAGGGGGGGAGGTTAGGCACCCCTAAGGGAGGGTTAGGGCGGGGAGTAGGGTTAGTTTTACTTACCTTAATTCCCTGTTTTGACCTTCACTCCTGCCGGTCTTCTGGCGTCGGCATTTGAATGGACATTAATACTGATTCCACTGTAACCTGTGTAGTGCAGCCGAGATGACTGCTGCGCCTGGTATGCTGGTGGGCATGATAACCAATGTGTGGATCTGATGATTGTATGGGTACTCTGCGTTGCTGTGTCTGCTGCATATGACCAGCACTGTATATGTTGATGGGACGCATAGATCTTTTTTAATTAATGGTTATCTGAGATAATCCTGTACCAACAAATCACCACAGCATGAGACTATAATCTTGTACATTGTGTTGTGTATCTTGAAGGACAAGTAAACACTGAACGGGTCACTTACAAAATGCAATAGTGCGATGTAAATGCCCTTTTGTGAAGTCATGCATGTTCCTGTGCACAACTGCATTCAGTTCTATGGGGAAGCGCATGGCTTTGTAGGCCAAGATGTTTCTGCAATATGTAATTGACAATGAGAAGTAAGATATATATTGTAATAAGAAAAAACAGTAACTGATAATAGAAACAGAATACATTTTGATAAACATTTTATATTGCTTCTAATTTTCTTCAGGGAAATCCAGTATATGAATCTTTTAGCTGGGCACCATATGATGATTTTTATTTTATTAACATAATACTTCTGGTACAGTGAACTTTGACCTGGAAGTAATAATGGAAACAACTTGCTTTCCATGATGCCCACATCACCTTGAATAAGAGTGTTTGCACAAAACATGTTGGCAACGCATGGATTTCTTGGCTACACATCATTCCATCCTGACAGCACCTTGAATTTGTATGGCAGAACCCGGAGCCTCTCTAGCCCATTTACAATGCATTTTCAAGCTGCTAGTTTGTATGGACCCACCTTTAGCAGGCTTCAATTTCATTTCTTATATGTGTATGGTGTGTATTTGTTAGGCATTTTATTATTATTATATGTTTGTTTAAAACTCATTGTCTAAGTATAATGCATTATACTCTGCTCATTTTCCCCCCAACCTTGCCCACATGTGGGGATGGAGAGTTATCTAGGATAAGATGAAACAAGGTTACTAAACCTACATACGTTACCTAAGGGGTTGGTCCCTGAAGGCATCAACATTTCTTCTCCACAAGCAGCTGGATAACATAAAAAAAAAATACACAAGAACACACTTATGAAAATTATTTCTATACTATTTATTTTATTAAAATTAAATGTCTACAGAATCACACTATCATGAATGTTTTACATTTTATATATACTGTATATATATATATATATATATATAGAGAGAGAGAGAGTGTGTGAGGGAGAGAAAGAATATTGTGTTTGGCACCTGAGTCTGGTCTCATTTTAAGGAAAGAAACGTCCACTGTTTTATATTTATTTGTTATATTTAATTTTTTTGTGGTACTTTGTATTAGATTTATTGGGAGTGCATCAGGTGTAATTTTTCCTCACACTTATGGTGCATACACACGATCAGATTTTTTCTTCAGATATGGACGATAACGATTTAAAAATCGTTCATATCTGAAGGAAAATCGTTCATATCTGACATGCCTGAACGATGGACGATCAACGATGCGCGTTCCCGTTTGTCAGATAACGATATCTGACATCTGATGGGTTTGCAGTCAGACTTGGACGATTCCATTCATTTTAATGCAGTCAAAAATCGTTCAATCGTTCAAATCGTTCAAAACTTTGGTAAAATCATTCAAATCTTTCAAATCGTTTAATCGTTCAGTCGTTCATCTGACAAATCTGACAAGTCTGACAAATCTGACCGTGTGTACGCTCCATTATTATGGTGCATACACACGATCAGATTTTTTCTTCAGATATGGACGATAACGATTTAAAAATCGTTCAGTCGTTCATATCTGAAGGAAAATCGTTCATATCTGACATGCCTGAACGATGGACGATCAACGATGCGCGTTCCCGTTTGTCAGATAATGATATCTGACATCTGATGGGTTTGCAGTCAGACTTGGACGATTCCATTCATTTTAATGCAGTCAAAAATCGTTCAATCGTTCAAATCGTTCAAAACTTTGGTCAAATCGTTCAGATCGTTTAATCGTTCAATCGTTCATCTGACAAATCTGACAAGTCTGACAAATCTGACCGTGTGTACGCTCCATTAGAAGTGTATCTGCAAGGCTGGGCAGAGAGAGAGAGAGATTGCAATTAAACACAAAAGGAAACATTTATTGCAGTTGCCATGCAGTGCCTCAAACAGTTACCTTATAGCACAGCTTCTCAAACTCGGTCCTCAGGACCCCAAACAGTGCATGTTTTGCAGGTGTCCTCAGAATCACAAGTGAAATAATTAGCTCCACCTGTGGATGTTTTAAAATGTGTCAGTGAGTAATGAGTACACCTGTGCTCCTGCTGGGTAACCTGCAAAACGTGACCTGTGTGGAGTCCTGAGGACCGAGTTTGAGAACCTCTGCCTTATAGCAACAGTGGGCCTGTGTGTCTTTGTCAGACAAATCTTTAAGTGCACCTAGTTGGAAATTCCACACCGCATCCTGATGTTCTACCAGAAAGGGAGAGTCCTGCTTGATCTGGTGATAGCTCCATGCGCTCAGCAGTTACGCGGGGAACAAACTAGATGATGCGTGTACCCAGCAATGGCAGATGCGAGAGCACGATATATCGGGCAGTCCGTACACGCAGCACAATCTGGTGTACGACGGTCTGATCTGACGTTCCCCTGCCGCATCCAGAAGCATGGTGTTGTTCGCTGGATCTTGAGATCTGCCTGCAGTGCAATAGTGCGTACTAGACGATGAAGACTATTTGTCATTTCGATTCTCCCCAAAATGACAAGTCGTCCAGTATATCCTTTAGTGCGTACCCAACTTAAGTACGTAACTGTCACGCTGGCAGATAACGTTTGAACAGCCAACGAACGATACATCGTCCCGACCATCAGCGAGTGGGTACATGCGCTATATCTGTGAATGACGAGATATATTGTGCAGTTCAGGTATATCATTCACATCTTTGGGTGTGTCCACATGATCGAACAACTGAGCAATATATCGGGCGCAGTGTCCATTGACTATTAGAGGTTATGATGCTATGCAGTAGTAATCTATTAATCAGTCAGTATCTAGTATCATATTGGCTCTTCATTAGCATATGGATGTACCAGTTTGTTCCAAACCATATGAATAATCAAGGGGGGAAAAAAAGAAACTTGTCTTTTTTGTTTTGTTACAGAATAATAGTTTTCTTCTCTCGTGTTCTGCTATATCTTAGGTTGATAAAGGTATGAATTGATTCTTATGTAATTATGGAGAAATGGCACAGTACAAATATATACACATACACACAGATAACACTCAATTTATTTCAGATCAATGCAGAGTTAAGAGTTTTCTGTAGAACCTTCAAGATAAATAAATCAGGAAATAACATTTTATTTGTTTTTCTTGTTTGATGGTTCTATACAATTACAAATTTATATATTTTTCAACTCTGTTTATCTACAGGGGACACAAGAACTTATTTCATTCCAGACAGTAAATGGGATACACAACCCGAATGATGAACCAAATCAATGGAAATTATATCAGTAGAAGACAGATGAACTGAAAGTAAAACCTCTGCAAGTAATAATGTAAAATGAAGTTTCAGGATTTGGTAATGTCAGTGTAAGCAAGTGATAAGTGAGAGTCATCTAGCACTGATGGGTTTTACTAAGAAAAATACCTCTACAAAAAGCATCTATAAAGAATAATGAACTTTTAAAGTAATAATATTCCACAGGAAACTACAATAACATGCACAAAAATAAAATAATGTGTTTCCCCTTTTTTACGATCAGACTAATTTTCACAGTTGCCAGAGAACAACTTTTATTTTTTAGTTTACCAAAGTGTTAGTATTTTTGGGGACAGGTAAATTGGCGAGTATGTGAAATGAATGTACATTTTCCTAATTCCACACATCAATTTGAAGATCTAGTTTTACTGTATAAATATCCCCCAAACTTATTTTATTTACAATATGAGAACATTATTTGGTGCAGAACCAGTGGCGAATATTTAGCTTCAAAAGTGTAATGATTATTCTCACGCCGTGGGGAGATTCAATTAGCAGCAAGGTTGCACCAGAATCTCGCACGGTAATATACTGCGGGTTAGCTGGGAGGGGAACTTTTTGCTGCTCATATTCCATAGAGACACGAGCAAAAATGAGCAAGGTATTCTTTCTGTAATTAGCTGCAATGTGCGCAGCTACATATTGCACAAGGTTCCAATGGATTGATTCTCTCCCAAAGACATGACTAAAGAGGCACTGACAGCATATACCCTAAGTGATACACAACCTGATATTTTAGGGTCTTCATCAGGCGGCCGACTAACCTTCCAAAGGACCACCAAATACTTTTAATCTCAGTAGCAAGTTACTTTAGTACATTCAATCGATAAAAGAAACACCTATCTGTAATACTCAGTAAGCCAAATAAACCAGCATTACAAGCTGCACTACACACATGACAACAAAGAAAGAGGAGCCGGGAGCTTTAAAATCTCTGAATGTCGCCTGTTGCCCATCACTTACCTTAGCACACCTAAATCACTCCGGAGGAGATGTATCAAACCTTCTAAAGAGGAAAAGTACAGTAGAGATGTTTTTCATAGTAACCAATCAGATTGTAGCTCTCATTTTATAGAATGTCATAGATATTTATAGCTATAATCTTCATCCCCCTCTCTGCCTCATCTCCAGCCTCATCCCTGTTATGATTCCTGGAGAGAATCGACGGTGTTAATGTAGAGCCAACTGATGACAGCCTTGAGGGCTGGAATGTATTGTACTAGACGTGGCCAAGGGTTAAGGATTTGGTTGCAGCCATTGGGCTGTCAATGCTGCCTTGGGGCTCATTTGCTTTGACTAGTTGTGCCGAGGGCAAGAAGTGTGATGAAACCTGTGGGCTGTAGGAGCAGCCTTGAGGACTGGTTGTGGCCTTTATAGTCGTGGCCAAGGGACTAATGGTGTGTGCACCTGAAACGCAGAGCTGCTACCAGCGCCACCAGGATGACACTGGTGATGGTGTGCTAGGTTGTGCACCTGGAACGCAGAGCTGCTGCCAGCACCGCCGGAATGACACTTGCGATGGTGTTCTGGATTGCGCACCTGGAACGCTAAACTGCGACTGGTGTCGCCCGGTTGACACAAGCCACCGGATGGTGACAGATGTTTCTTTAGTAGGAAATGCTCCGTGCTGCACAGATGGTACAAGCAGCATGTGTGGATGAGATGCAGGTGGAGCCGCCTGGATGGAATAAACAGCACACACGAAACACAGCTAGACTGACAAGCAGGAGACAGGAACCAGAAGTACGAAAAACTCTTATCATCGGCATGGAGTGAAGGGCTGGCTGGAATGTAACAGAGACAGAGCCCAATCAGAGCAAGTCTCCCTTAATGACAGACTACTGTGCACCTGGGCTGTGCACAGACAGGAGAATCAATTAGTGCACCTGATACTGCACACAGACAGGCAGTAATTAGTGAAGTGTCTCAGTAGCAACTAAAGTTGGAACTCCAAGCAATATGATCTGCTTAACTGCAGACCTAACAATCCCCCTCTCTGCCTCTCATCTCCAGCCTCATCCACCTCTCTGCCTCATCCCCCTCTCTGTCTCTCCATTTCTACCTCATACCCTACTCTGTTCCTCCGGCTCCAGCCTTATCCCTTTCTCTGTCTCCCAGCTCATGCCCCATCGCCCTCTCTGTCTCTCCTGCTCCAGGAACCCCCTGGCTCACTGACTTACCTTCTCTGTCTTTTGCTGCTTCTCTTCATGGCTCATCTGCCATGCAGCGATGCATCTTTACAATCAAAAAAATTTGATCTTGCTGACCTCCGAGGTCCCTCTTCACGCCTGCGCCCTGCAGTATACAGTACACTGCAGCAGCACAGTTAGGGAAGACGGCAGCGTTTAGAACCTGGCAGTTTCATGAGTGGCTGGGGCCCCTCAGTTTACCCCTTGTACCCTCCCACCCAGCCTGACATCAGGATATTTATGAAACACCGCTGGACGCATGTCCGGTGGTTCAAATCCCGACACCGGAAGTCCAGCAACAGAAGATCCCGACAGGTAAGTTTTTTTAACTATTACTAACCCTCTCCCCCCCTAACCCTAACCCTCCCTTAGGGGTGCCTAACCCTACCCTCCCCGCAAGTGCCTAACCCTAACCCCCCCTGTAAGTGCCTAAACCTACCCCCCCCTTCCCCGCAGCCTAAACCTAAGTCTCCTGGGGGGTGTCTAACATTAACCTCCCCCCAAGGGTGCCTAACCCTACCCCCCCTTCCCCTAGCCTAACCCTCCCGGGGGGTGCCTAATCATAAGTCCCCCCTGGGAGCCTCTAACCTAGCCCCCCCCCCCCCGTGGCTGTCCACACCTGCCACCCGGATTACCTGCGTAATCCCAGCATAGGGATAATGACAGGCATAGGGATTTCAACGCCTACCTAGTCCCCTGTCGGGATTGCACAGTCGGGAAGCCGGCGGTCGGCATTTCGACCGTCGGCTTCCTGACTGCATCCCCTGACATCTCCCCCACCATCTTAAAAAGTAGACACATGAAGATATCCTCTATGGATAGTTTGGAAATTTTTGGACAGCTCGGTCTGGCTCACTATTATTTAAAGATTATATAGTGTAACACTGGATGTAGAAATGAGGAATCCAGACAGACGGCTACTCGGTAAAGTCTTTTAACACAAATTAACAACTAAACATAAAAATCCCAGCACTCATCGTACTCAGTAGTCAGCAGTGGCTTGCAGCCACAATCGGCCATGCTCTCCCAGCATAACCCTTGGTCCCTGGCAGTACAGACACTTAATTTTACTACCTGGCCGCTAGACAGCATTAGGGCCTGTCCTGCATTGTTTTGTACTACTATTACTGTTTTTGTCTTGTGTGCTCATTTATGTACTGTGTAAGGCGCTGCGGAACCTTTGTGGCGCCATATAAATAAAGGATAATAATAATAATAGGGCAAAGAGCATTATGTGTATGACAATTTTAAACCCTTCCTGTGCTGCTGACTCCGGGCGACCTGGAAAACCCGGAGTTCCAAATCTCCACCTTGAGCTGTGCGCCCCTAAAAACTCGGAGTTGCAAACTACTATTGCAGGTGCAGAATGTGCCGGTCTTTTTTTCTTCTCCCTTGGAGGGAGATGATCCCACCAGAATGTGGGAAATTCAGGTGAGAGACCACCCCTCTCACCACAATAGATAAGTACTGTATATCACTCCCACATTGACTGTAACACCGGAAACCCTAAGGTTGTCATCTATGGGTATTTGGAAAATGTTTATGACAGATCTACTTAAGAATTTAGCAATGAAAAATTAAAATGTACCCCTTTTCCACTAATGCCTTAAATGAGCAGGTATTTTTTTACATGTAACTATGGAAATTGGAGAGAAACACAGCAAAGTGCATTGAGCTACTGCTGCCTGTTTGTGTTTGTGACAGAGATAGGCAAAGTCTGTCACTATAGCAGTTTTGCTGTTTGGACATGCTAACACTGGTTTGGGCACTGGCGTCACTAGGCGGGTGCGGGCCGCACTGGGTGACACCATCTGAGAGGATGACACCAAAATAGCAGAGCTGCTCTGCTATT
This sequence comes from Taudactylus pleione, assembly GCA_031769625.1. Lineage (NCBI taxonomy): Eukaryota > Metazoa > Chordata > Amphibia > Anura > Myobatrachidae > Taudactylus > Taudactylus pleione. The sequence continues at coordinate 37,224,116 of JAUIMM010000031.1, read as the reverse complement.
TTGGTGTCCCACCTACGGATGGTGTCACAGTGAAGTCAAGACACGGAGACAGGCAGGGATAGACTGTGGGCTGCCCCAGCAGCTGCAGGAGCGCTGGGGAAGCCCACTGTCTTGAGAGAACGGGAGGTAGTAACGCCCCCAAGATCGGCAAACAAGGGCCGTGGCTTCGCGGGTAGAGGCCACGCCCATTTCAGGGAAGCCAAGCCCCCTCCCGGGACCACGCGCCTGCGGCGCACAAAGGGTCATAGCACATCCACACCAGGTGTCATTAAGGTTAGTGACACCTCTGTGGCAGGGCATGCTGGTATGTGTAGTTCCACAGCAGCTGGAGTGACGGACTTTGCCTATCCCTTGTATACTACATGTGCATGATTCATTTATGACTAGACAGGGCCCAGAAATAATATAAAACATTTTGTCTTTTAAATAGTTGAAGTTTCGAAGCCAGGCCAGGGGTGCCTAACCCTACCCCCCCTTCCCCTAGCCTAACCCTCCCGGGGGGTGCCTAATCATAAGTCCCCCCTGGGAGCCTCTAACCTAGCCCCCCCCCCTGGAGTCACTGTGGACTCCAGTTTCTGTCTATCATTTTATAAAATATAATTTGACCAGGGGGCCCACACCACACACTCTGTACCCATATGGGGCCCATACATCGATTGATTGCCGCAACTCCCCATACTGCTAACAGTGGGTTGGGGAATCGGGAATATATGAAAATGGTCAGAGACGGCAAGTCAGAAATATTTAAGGTAGAATTTCCCTGGTACGCCAACGGATTGCCGTTCATCGATGGCCATCGATCCGCCAATCAGATTGCAGATCAGGGAATTGAGGCTTTAGATGTATGGGCCTCTTTAGTCTAAATTCATTACTCTCCACTGCACTGTGCCAGAGTTAACTTGTTGCATGCGCCGGAAGAGTGGAGGCCACTCATGGAGACCACACGGAAGCCCCCTCCTCTCTTAAACCGCCCCTGAGTGGGGGGACCAGTATACACAAGCAAATTTATCCACACATAGTAATTTTAAAATACCTCTTGCAATTTCCTTTTCCCTAATCCTCACATCTTGAACCTACTGTACGGTACAGTTGTTCCTAACATTGCAGATCAGTGCTGCTTATTGGTGCGGCAAACTGGGAGAATTTATCTGGTGGTGAAAAGCTTAACTTTTTGCTGCTTGTGGTTAAATCTTTACATCATCTCATAAGGAAGTCTGTATCGCTGGAGGGGTTTCATTTTTCGCAGGAGCTCTCCTGGTGGTTCACATTTTTTCTTGAGAACTTTATATAAGCCATATAGAGTGTAAGCTCTACTGGGGCAGGGACTGATGTGAATGGCCAAATATTTTCTGTAAAGCGCTGCGGAATATGTGTGCGCTATATAAATAATTGGTAATAATAATAAGTTTACAGATGGGACAGTGCAAACTAGGGATGGACATCGAATGGCTGGTCTTCCACCATCAAAACTTTTGAAGTAATGGTATCTAACTATCACATTAAAAGTATTTAATGGAAATTAATAAATAAGTAATTAGCATCAGACAATCACAAGTGGTTCGCTAGTGCTGCGGACCACTATCAACGTACGTTATTTGCACCTGTCCGATGGCAAAAATATACAGCTTTCTCAAGTGCTTAAGGGGCCAATGTATCAAGCTGTTTTTTTTTTACAGAAAATTATGCAGAACTACAGTTTCTGCATAATTTTAAGTATTGTCGTTATGTACTAAAAGCACAATGCTCGAGATTTCACAGAAATCTCCGGCAAAGTGCGAATTACTGCTTCAGAACGTAGTCCCCATTATTATCAATGGGGACTGCGATCTGAACCCCTATATGCTAAACTCCAAAAAGCAAAAAACTTTCTTAGTTTAGCCCCAGTAGTTAAACTACTGTAAAGGCCCCCATACATCAGAGATTGATTGCAGCAATCGTGCAATTTGCAATCGATTGTGTATAAAAATCTTTCCCTTTTTCAATCGATTGCTGATTGCAGAGATGCCACAATCAATTGAAAAAGGGAAAGATTTTTATACACAATCGATTGCAAATTGCACGATTGCTGCAATCGATCTCTGATGTATGGGGGCCTTTAGCCTATGGAGGCTTCAGGTGCAGGAGAGATCTTTTGATCTCGCCACCCCCGGCCGGCCCCGGATGCTGGCGCTGTGACCATGCGCAGTGTCAGCTTCCCCCGGAGAAGTCTTTCACTTCTGTGAACGACTTCTCCAATTTGCCGGGAATATAACTCGCAGGGACAGCGTTTAACGCAACCACTGTCCCTGTGAATTCCCTTTTGGACATAGCGGGGATATTTTCATAAAAAAATTATAATGCTCCTGTGCCGCCCCATGTATGTATCCGGGTGCAGGTTGGTGTAGGTGCCAGATTCATGCAATCTGCATGGGTGCATATGTCTATATCCAGATATTGTGCAAAATACTATACCCCAACTGGCATAGTACTCACTCTGCATAAGGATAACATTAAAGTTCTGAAAAACCACCAGTTAAACCACCAAGGATAAATCACTTCTGAGAAATGTAAATACATTACAATACAATGATATTTGATAATTATCATTATTTAATAAGTATTGAACTGCAATTTGTAGCTGATTTTTGGCAACTATTTCTGCAATGATTGGGGTCAGCACGAAAGGGATGTAGTCAGAATACCGACGCCCGGGAAGCCATCTGGCGGAATCCCAGCATCAAAATCCCAATTTAGGACTAAAGATGGGTGTCTAAATCCAGGCTTGCCTACCCTCCCGATTTGGCTGGGAGCCGCTCCCGGCCCCTCGGAAAGGCAGGCAACCATCGACCCTCCCGACCTCCCCCCTGAATCGCGTCATCGTGGCCCCGCCCCCTGCTTTGCAATGCTGTTTATTCTGGAATTGTGAAGAGGGGGTGGGGCCACAATGATGCGATCACGCTGTCACACCCTGGCCCTGCCCCCAAAACTTCATTATTGCCTGGCCACGCCCCCCGCTGTAAGCAGACATTCAGCTCCCTCCCGGAAGGAGTGAGCTGAATGTTAGCAAGTATGTCTAAATCCCGACGCCTATCTTTAGCCCAATGACGGAATCCTGACAAGACGGCTTACCGAGCGAAGGTAAGCGGGGACAGGGTTAGCGTTAGCCACGGGGGGGAGCAGGGTTAGGTTTAGGCAGGGGTTAGGGTTAAGCTAGAGGAAGGGGGGTTAAGTTTAGGCACCCCCCCCCGAGAGGTTTAGGGTGCGGGAAGGGGGGTTTGGTTTAGCCACCACCCCAGGAGTTTTAGGGTTAGGCATCCCTAAGGGAGGGTTAGGGTTGGGGGGGGGGAGATGGGTAGGGATAGGGTACTTACCTTAGCCGTTGGGACTCTGCTTGTTCGGGCTTCCGGCGTCATTTCACACCCAACCGCCACAAAATGATAGTGTAATACCTGTACATCAATCACACAACAAAATAAACAAATAAACATAAACACTTGTACCCCTGTATTGAGCATATAAAACTCACCTTAAATATTTATAGTTCTGCCTAAGATAGAGCTTTGCAGAAACACAGTTAGTTCTTTTTAAAAATGATTTTCTTATATTTTGCTTTTCCCTGAATTGACTGAATACAGCTCTGATCATTTAGAAAAGTATTCAGAAGTTGATCAGTACACACTGCCATATTCACATACAGGGGTAAATTTACTAAAGTGAGAGTTTTTAGAAGTGAGTTTTGAAAGTGATGTTGCACATAGCAACCAATCAGATTCTACTTAATTAAATAGCACCTTCTAGAAGATAATAGCTAGAATCTGATTGGTTGCTATGGGCAACATCACTTTTAAAACTCACTTCTAAAAGCTCTCACTTTAGTAAATTTACCCCTTAGTCTTTGTGCCAGATTATTGAATAAACTGTCATGTCTGCAGCAATGTATGTTACAACTATGGGCCTGATCAGAGATGGACGTTAATTTGATTCCAGCTGCGATTTCGTACGCAAGTCAGCTGCGAAAATATGCTGTTAGCAAAGATCACCCGAGCATATAGACGCCCACTACTGCTTTCGACGATGCATACCAGTAACATCGCCGCACATCGGTGGCCATCTTGCCCTTGCAGCAGGTCTGACCTGCCACAGCCTCGGGGCTCTTCAGACACGCAGAGCTGCGTATGCAATAGCAGTGGTTAATTTATGCACGCCCATGTACCAGCGTTTAAATGGACAGACACGCCTGCGTTTCTCTGACCGCCCCCCATCACCACCCCCAAACCCTGATAACCTGTCACTCTGCGATGGATTTCTACGTGCGTCCGTGATCGCAGCACTTATACGCATGCGCAGTGGCAAACAATTGCTTGATTGCGTGCGGAATAGCCTTTGCGTCCGTCTCTAAATCAGGCTCTATGTTACAGATCACCTTGAAAATAATTCTACAATTAGAGCCAAAAATGTATGATGTAGACTTTTTCCTTGTTTTTAGGTTTCATTTTAGTAATAATACATTGGATTGTATTACGGTACTCTTTTATTACCAAATGGCTGTCTTGGCTCCTGTTTTCTATAAGTGTTACAATCTAGTGATTATGAGAAACATTGCCTGTGATAGACGTTTCAATCTCCGGGGGAAGTGGTCCAGGATATGCAGCAGGTATAGGGAGGGCTGTGGATGTCTGACTCGGCCAAAGTCCTGCAGAGCAGGTAAAGCAGAATAGGAGGAGATTACACCTGGCTGGAGGCGGGCAGAGGAGAGACAGGAAGGGGGAAGCTTTCTCATATCGGATCCCTGGAGAGTCCTGTGAGATCCATGAATTGTCCTAGATTCCCAGCACTCACACCAGGGGGAACTTTGTCACTCTGAGACTGCCTATAGCCAGGAGTGTGGCCCCTTCAGCAAGGAATCACACTAATAAGTTCTGCTGCTGCTGTGTATAGAGGTACAGTATGACATTTACACTTCTCCTCATATATCCTGGTCAGTGTGCCAGATTACTAAACCACCCTGCACTATTATCTCACTGACACCTGTCCTACTGATCTCTCTTGGTAAACACATGACTTATGTAGAATTAGTTATGAAACCTGTGGCTCTACAACTCTTATGGAACTACAAATTCCAGCATGCTCTGCCAACCAGCTGGAAAGTTACAGGTTGTCTTGTGTATACAAATCTGTCATAATGATAACCATTCCCTGTTATTGCATTTGTCTGAATACAGCAGACCTGGTTTATCTATATGTTCCTTTTCTATACTTTCACTGTATTAAAGCCCAGTATACAGGGGAAGTGACTGAGAAGTAACAGACAGGGGCAGGACAATGTTAGTCTTTGTGTGTTTGATGTTAAATCTTGAATTTGTGCATCGTTGGGGGCTGTCTGGCTTTCAAGTGAGCTGGTGTATTGTTTAGGGAGATTTGGGAGGACCAATGTGACTTTATATTGCTGCATCAGACAACAGTCAGGCTTCCCCATTATTCTTACTGAATTATTTGGCGTTATAATGTATAGCTGCAGTATAACTTCTCATGAGTCTTGTGCAGGTGCTCTTGTGTACATGTCATTTTCCCAAAAAAAGTTTATAATAAAGTGTACAGTGTTATATACTACGATGAACCGACTTACTGAATTGGTTAGGTTTGCTTTATGTAGTTGCCAAAATAATAGTGTTTAGAACCAAAGTTCGTATTATTAATTGAAGCTAAATTAACACTGATTTTGAACATGCAATATTTAAAGGCAGTATACACCCTGTGTAATATAAATCAGTTTTCTATGCTGGCCTTACAGTACTATAATAATTTCTGATGTTAAGCTTTACGAGGCATTTTATTTTCTTTAAAATTTTTACCTAACAAAAAGTTACTAATAACTTTAACTTTATTAGTTGTGTGTGTGTGTGTGTGTGTGTCAAAATATTTTATTTTTCTACTTCTCCCTGGGGCTATATGAATAATTTACAATGCACGCTATCCTGCTTGTGTTGATCCCTGGCGCGCACCCCTATGTATTTTGACTTTGCTCTTTGGCTCCGCAGTGAACAATGTCCAGATTAACGGCTGAATACAATACAGTTAGTTACTGTACATGTATTTTTGGATTATCCACACACCTCTCCTCCCGATTTTCTCCCAGATATTTTGGGTTGTACTGTATTTTAAAATACAGTACCTTCTGAGCAGGCCACAGTCTGGTATTTATTTAGAATACTTTGGGGGGAATTCAATTAGGTACCAGGTTTGCCCTGTGGGGAATAACCCCGGGTTTTTTCATTTTCCTTGCATAGTTAACCATGGGTTAACATGTACTAACCCATAGATTTTGTGCAAAGTGCTGGAATCTATGGGTTTCCCCTCACGTTATAATGTAGAGTCTATGGGGTCTATTTACTAAGCAGTGTTAGGAGACAGAGTGAAAAGTGGTAAGGTGCCAGCCAATCGTTTGTCATTTTTCAAACACAGCCTGGGAGATGGTAGTTAGTAGCGGATTGGCTGCCACCTTATCACTTTTCACTCTGTCTCCTAACACTGCTTAGTAAATAGATCCCTATATTTTAACGTGGATTGGAGCTGCGAAAAATCTTGCCTCTGGAGTTTAGCACGCAGCGTCACAGCACCAACAATTAGCTGCGGGGTAAACCCTGCGGCTAAATGGATATGCCTCTTTGTGTTTATTGCCTTTAAGGGGCCCAGTATGGCAGCCAACATAAGGATATACCTAAAATGTATATATGTGGAGCACACATAATCCATGTGCTCAGTAAATAATACAACCTCTAACTACATATTATGGAGGGACTATCTCATTGTTTTCTGGTTTTGTCTTTAAGTGCTAATCCATTTGAATAAAAGCTATGTTTATTTATTAACTTTCCTACCATGTCAGCCTTAGATTCTTAATTATTCGCACCAAATTGCTAGCATAATATGATTTATACACTATGAATGGAGGTTTCCTTTAACTGTCCATCCCTCCCTACAGCGCCGGTTTGTGTATGCGTAATGTCGCAGTTAGGCCTTGATTGCATATCTCTCTAATCACTAGCCAAATACTGCAGTGTTTACAATCTACGCTCACTTACGTATCCTGTTAACACTCTTTTCCACACAAACCTCTGTGTATATAAGTTGTTGTCATGCTTATTGGAGCATTTTACTGGAAATACATTTTTCACTTTCCCCTTTTTCATGACTGAGGCCATCAGACCCGCACACTCCACAGCTCCATTCCTCACTGTAACAAAAACCACTGTAAATATTACCAGGTTCTACGTATTGACAGAAATGAAAGCACCGTTCAAAGATAATTTATTTCTGTTAAAGTTACTCTCTCTGTCCAAGAGGAGCTATACAACAGTGTAAAAAACTAAAAAGTGTCTCAATCCAAGACGAAAGTCTTCTTCTTGAGTCTTTGCAGGGTCTGGACTACAGTGATTTATAGCAAGAGGGAGTGGACTGCAACAATACAGAATATACAGACTTGGTCCTGCAGCATCCTAGTAATATATAGAGAGGTCTGATATCGCAGTTAAAGCTTAAGACTGTCATATGACTCCACATATCACATGGGCACCAATTAATCTCTAGCTCCAAGAATAAATTAAAAGTAAATGGCGCCTTTATACTTAAACTGACAATCGGCGTAAATAACATCTAACATTCACCATTGGAAACCATTCCATTATCTTTCCGTGCTTGTACAGTTGGAAATCATGGGCCTGATTTGTGTGCAAATATGCTAATGTTGCAGGAGGTAACGAGAACGGACACCTCCTGCCTGCACCGTAGATTCCAATGCTGCGTCCAAAGTCGCGGCATCAGATCTCCATTGGTCACGATTGTTGCAGCACTTAATTTTTTGGGGGCCGTGGCCTAATCGTGGGGGGCGTGGCTACACACCCCATAGAAAAACATATTTGCAGCTCCGTGGGTTGAACAGGGGGAAGGGGGCAATCAACCAGCGGGGGGTGTGACAGAGGAGAATGCTGCTGCTCAGCGGCAACAGCTTCCCTGGCCCCACGGCAGCATGCTGGGCTGGGGAGAGAGGCTGCTGACAGCAAAGCGGGAGGGTGGGCGGCAATGGATCCGAGCCCCTCCAACAAGCCCGGGTATTTAGTACTCTCCCCCTGGCTGCCCCTGTGGGCAACATGCTGATTTTGCACTAATCACCCTCCTCCCAACCACTATTTGTCAATAAGGAAAAAAGTTTAAAAATGTTTAGAATAATCCATTCCAGGCCCCTTAGTACCCACTAGGCTCTAGGTGAAAGCCTAGGTTGATTAATAGATATTCCGACTCTGAGTTAAACCATTCCCCAGTTCATCCATGATAACTACATTGTACACTTGTTTGTGAGCCCGCGCCCATTTCCCCTTTATTGGGGTATGTAGGGAGTTAATTTTTTTTTTGTGTGTGCCCATTATTATTAGGCGCCCGACAGAACAATCCAATTGTTGCTCGGATTGGGCACGAGTCCCGCAGGTGCACAGATTTCTGCTCCCACCCTACTGAGGTGGCAGGCAGAAATCCACGAAAAGTCAGGTTTTTGGGCGAGCTAACCAGGACTTTGCACGGGTTTAGCTGCTTTACGCGTCTAACCCTGGTGCATCTGGGTATGACACAAAAAGGAATGGGTGCCCAAAACAATTGAATATCGCCCCCCAATAACCTTGTCACTTTAGACGGGGGAGCATACGTGAAAAACGAATTGAATTTTCCTCTACGTATAGTGCCAGTATACAACAGGAAACTGTTACCTTTGAATATATATACGTCTTGATTAACAGGCATCAAAAACAGTATAGTGGCTTAGTTACAGATTGAACACATTCATGTCAAATTGGTGTCCCAGATATTTTTTTTTTAAATAAAACCTAAAAAAAGACTTATTAATAAAATATACATATTTGATATTATTTTTTTTTTCACTGTTTAAGAGAAAGAGATGTGTATGAGGGCCAGGAGATGGTGCCAGAAAAAAATACAGTTAAAAAAAATATTAGAAGATTGGTTTCAATATGAAACGTATATATTTATATATATATTGTAGTCTTCTGTAAAACAAATCTGTCTATAGTTTGCCTTAAACTTTATACTTCAATGCAAGTATAAATGGATTAGGCCAGGCAGTCGATGTGAGTTAAGGTGAAGGTGAATGGGCACAGGAGACTTGCTGGGAATGTAGAAATCTATTGACAGCGGGGTATTCAATATTTGTGTCTTCCCATTTAACTGTATTTGACAGTGCAAAATGTCATCCACTCTTCTAAATGTACATCAGAGCCGACCCAATCTATAAATGCTGTGATACAGTAGATACTGAATACAATAGAAAACCATTAGAAGTGTCTCTGTGTGTGGTTAGTGCATCAGCTAAATACCTTCTAGATTGATCAAGTCACTGGGCTGTCTGACACACAATCAATCTACATATCTTCCATTATATGGGCACATATTGTTCGGTGCTACTTTGAGATTGCCTGCTAGTGTAGATAGGCACTGTAATAGTAAGTGTTGTAGGCTAGAAACGGAAATGCTGTTTGTGAACTACAACTCCCAGAATTCCTATAGCTTCTTAGCCAGATGTTTTATTATACTTCTACTTGCATAAACTAATGCTGCCCATCCACTAGAAGACAGGCAAAAGATTGCACGATTACGACATTGTAATCGGTCAGTCTGTGATGAGCCTACACTGAATGAGCAGTCGTCCAGTGCAGGAACATCAGTCATCTGCTAACATGCTCAACCTGACGTTATCGTCAGGTTGTCCAGCAAGTTTGCCCGATGATAGATGTCTAAACGACCAGCTCAGTTTAATTGCCTAGTGGATGGACAGCTTTAAGAAGGGTTGGATGTGAAATCCCGGCGGTTTAATAGCCACCAGGTGAAATACCGACAGTGGAAGCCCATCAGGATCAGAATCCCGGTGGCGCAGGTAAGTCACCTAACCCTACCCTTCTCCCCCCTAACCCTTCCTTGGGGGTGTCTAACCCTAAAACACCCGGGGTGGTGCCTAGCCCTAAGTCCCACAGATGGTGCCTAATCCTAACCCTCCAGGGGGGGAGGTCCCTAACCCCCCCCCTTCCCCTAGCCTAACCCTAAATCTCCCCGGGGGTGCCTAAACCTAAGCCCCCCACTTCCCCATGGCTAACTGCTAAGGATGCCCGGACTTGCCTCGTTCGGTCTGGCGTCCTTCAGGACTCAGGCATCATGATTAAGATGGGTGGCAGTATTTTGACGCTTATCTTAAGTCCCATGTCTGGCTTCCACAGCCAGGATATAGACCGGCGGCATTTAGTCCGCTGGTCTATTAACTACATCCCAATAAGAAATGTGTCACACAGGATAATCTAAAAAGACCTATGTACACAGCCGCTGCGTCTTTGCTACTGTAAAATATGTAAATGCTGCAGGAGGCGTCTTGTGTAAATAGGCTACTCTGATCAGCTGCTGCATCCAAAGGTGCAACATGGGATATCTGAGTGACCCTCAGGTTAGACAGGATGTACAGTGAAATCACACTGTCAGGGCCAGTTAAGCTGGCTTCAGCATGCCCGTATTTACTAGTACTGTAGAAGGATCTGTTAGATTCCTCCTTGGCAGTGACTGCTTGCACATGCGCAGTATAAAGTATAAACGCCTGCATAAATAGCAAATAAATACAGTAATGCCGTGTACACACTAGATGATAAAAGATAACGATATCATTCATACCGTCTAGTGTGTATGGTCCGAACGTCCAACGATGCACGCTCCCGCGGGACAATAACAATGTCTGCTGTCGTCCGAACATATCATGACATCTCTTCCATAGTGCACTGCGTGAGCCGGAACGGGTGATCTCCAGTCTCTGGCTCCGGCTGCCGCTGCGGGGAGGAAAAAGGGCGCCCGCTGGTTACATTTACAGCGGGCGCCTGGCAAATTGAGCCTCCCTGCGGTGCCGGGATTAGGTTGCCAGAGGAGGCGGACCTGGTTCAGTCTCCTCCTGCCCACTTTAACCCCGATGGGTGTGGGGGCTCAGGGAAAACCACCCCTGTCGCCCCCCCCCCCCCGTTAATCTGGCTCTGGGGGTGCCTAACCCTATTCCCTTTTCCCCGCAGCCTAACCATAACCCTCCCCTGGGGGAGTCTAACTCTAAGTCCCCCCAAGGGTGCCTAAACCTATAACCCTCCCCCCCTCCCCTCTGCAGGTAACATTTAAGACGGGCCTGCTTACCTTCCTTCAGGAGGCCATCTGTTAGGATTCTGGCATCGGGAGCTAGACGGGCATCAGGATTTCAAAGCCTTTCTTTAGTACCGAGTCGGGATTTTGACAGACTGCTTCCCTGCCGTCGGTATTTTGACTACAGCCCGTCTTGCACACCTCCCGTCTGTCAATGTACAAAGAAACCGGGGTGTGTGCGCATTGCATGAGGCGCTGCTTCTAAGAGGGGGATTGCCTAAGGAGCTTACACCACTTGCGCTGGCCTTGTGTTTCTGGATTCCAGCCTGGCAGGCTAGCTTTAATAGCATATGGTAACTGTGGCTCTCGAAGGAAAATAATCCATAGCCAAGTTAACAGGGAGCCATGTTTTTTCCATACCCATGTCGGGAACCTGCAGTAAAAAGGTTAATGGGAATGGGTGTCTGTAAATAGCAGGATTTAGCTAAAGGTGGTAAAACTCTTTTAAGGGGAATAATTTAATGATGATAATAGGAATTTCTTTTTGTTTCTTTATCCAAACTCCGTACTCTCCTCCAACTACAGCAGGGATCTGACTGCTTCCACAGGTTCCTCAGTTTTGTCCAAATTTTAGACAGAAAATACATCTGTTTGTTTATGATGTGTTGTGTTTATGATGCTGTGTATGAAAGAGTACGTGACATTACGTCACTTTGCCCCTCACTCAGATGTTATATAAAACAGAAGTTAACATCCTCAATACCCATGGAGAAAAGGATAGCTGATGAGTTACAGACAGTGGATATTCAATTATTTATAAGACCAACCTTAAGAAGAAGATTGTTCAAACATTTATGAAGCTTATCTATGCAGTTTAGTACATAAGACAGGGAGCATGAATAACCTAGTTTTGTACTGCTGCCATCCTCAGACCAGTTATGTTGGTTGTTTGTGGATGGTCATTTTATTTTCATTTTAGATTGTAAGCGCTAAAGAACACTTACCTCTCACTTTCATTTCAATTTGATATTATGGTTTGTTCGGTATCCGGTCAGAATGTCAACATCCACAAATTGTCGTCATTTTCATTATGTCCACATTCTACATGTCGACAGTTAGAAATTCTAAAGTACATTTTAGTGTTATAGTTAGGTATAGGAGTAGACTTAAATATTCAATATATGGTACAATACTGTGCAAAAGTATAAGGCAGGTGTGGAAAAAATGATGCAAAGTAAGAATGCTTTCAAAAATAGAAGTGCTAATAGTTTATTTTATATCAATTAACAAAATGTAAAGTGAATGAACAAATGAGAAATCTAAATCAAATCAATATTTGGTGTGTCCACTGTGATAGAAGCACTCGAAAAGTGCTGGATGGTATATGTGTGTCCCAGATTCCTAACATATATGTTTTAAAACCCCCAGGAAATGTTTGTGCTTGAGCTTAAGAGAGTTGGGCTTTGAGTAAAAGCCGGATAAATGTTCCTGGGGATGTGAGAAGAGAAGTGAGGGCTCCATCCAAAGGGCCATTTCAGCCTGAGAGCAGGCTGATTAGTGATTGCACCTGAAGGAGGCTCATATAAGCTGTATTAGGGTATGGCTCAGAGTCTCACACCTGGGGAGAGCAAGCAGGCAGTCATTTCAGAGACACTGTGTATTATTTATTGTAAGTACTGTGCATATGGCTGTGTTTGTGGGGATGGCAATAGGCCCTACCATTTTTGATAGAGGGAATTTGTTGTGTAGTTAGTGTCCAGACGGGCTAGGACTTATTTTTATTTATTTATGTTTTTATACTGCACAATAAAAACTAGCTGCAGCTAGCTTGCATGAAAACTGGACTGGTGTGCTGTTTCCTGGCTGCTGTGTGTTTGGAGGTTTCCATCTACCCCACTCTTTTGCCTTCAAAACCGCATCAATTTTTCTAGGTACACTTGCACAAAGTCAGGGATTTTGTAGAATTATAGTCGGGTGTATGATTAACCAATCGTACCAAACAGGTGATAATGATCATCATTTTCATATGCAGGTTGAAACAGTCATTACCTGAAACATAAACAGTGGTGTAGGAGGCTTAAAATTGGGTGAGTAACAGCCAAACTCTGCTACAAAGGTGAGGTTGTGGAAGACAGTTTCATGTCACAGGTCATACACCATGGCAAGACTGAACACAGCAACAAGACACAAGGTAGTTATACTGCATCAACAAGGTCTCTCCCAGGTAAATATTTCAAATTAAACTGGGGTTTAAAGATATGCTGTTAAAGCTCTTTGGAAGAAGCACAAAGAAATGGGCAACGTTGAGGACCATAGATGCAGTGGTCGGCCATGGAAACAGTGTATCAGATGAGAGACACATCATGCTTACTTCCCTTCGAATGTCCAGCAGTGCCATCAGCTCAGAACTGGCAGAAACCAGTAGGACCCAGGTACACTCATCTACTGTTTGGAGAAGTCTGACCAGAACTGATCTTCATAGAAGACTAGCAGCCAAAAAGCCATACTTTCCACGTGGAAACAAGGCCAAGCAACTCAACTATGCACAAAAACATAGGAACTGGGGGCAGAAAAATGGCAGCAGGTGCTCTGGACTGATTAGTCACATTTTGAAATATTTGGGTGTAACAGAAGGCAGTTTGTTCGCTGAAGGGCGGTACAATAATGAGTGTCTTCAGGCAACAGTGAAGCATGGTGGAGGTTCCTTGCAAGTTTGGGGCTGCATTTCAGCAAATGGACTTGGGGATTTGGTCTGGATTAATGGTGTCCTCAATGCTGAAAAATACAGGCAGGTATACATCTCCATCTAGTAGCACCAGAGCAGAGAGCAACATCCCAGGCAAGAAAGAGGAACTGCATGGGTTGTGACAGGTGAGGGTGCTAGAATGAACACTAGATCAGAGTCTGCCCTAGGCAAATTAGTGCCCTTGGCAAGATTTTGGGTGGTGCCTCTCAACAAAGGAATTCTAAAAAGGGGTGTGGCCTCACATCAGGAGTGTGGCCTCACCCAGCACAGATCACAGCACCCTTCACCCCCCTCCCAGCACAGCTCACAGCACTCATCACCCAATACAGCACATCATCCCTCTTCCAGCACAAATCACAAAACCCATCACTCCGGCCCTCACCCAGCACAGCATTGTATCAACACCCCTCACCTGACCTGCTCTAAGCTGGCTTGGATGCCCCTAGGCATTTGCTTAGTTTGCCTATGCCTAGGGCCGGCTCTGCACTAGATTGTTTGCCATTACAGTCCAGGTTTTAAGGATTTGGCAGAGTTTGAGAACCTCTGCTATATAGTACTATTATGCTAGTTTTACTAATTTGTCTCAAGGCACTGCGGAGTTATAACTGCACAGCTCTCAACCGCAGTATTTCTTATTACTCAAGTATTATGGATAATTTAAGAAAGGTTTTCTATCACTGTTCATCTCCGTGATAGATCTATTTTTGGTTCAATTTGCCAGTAAAAGCTAATCGGGGAGCTGAGCAGCAGTGAGAAGTGACTTATTACAGTGTCAGGTTCTCCATATGCATGCATGACCCAACTGTGCTGTGTCACAGACTTGGGCTTTTTATAGCAGCTACCCCCCCATCCCCTGCAAAAAAAACAAAAAACAAAATAAATGGTAAAAAAATAAATCATTAAAAAATATCATTAATATAATATATCTTAGATAGGGAAAAATATCCTTTTAATTTTTAGAATACAGCATTTTTCTTTCCTAGATCTTGCTATCGCCATCCTGAGATAGCGATCGTGTACCGCTGCTGTCCTTGTTAAACAGACTTGCCCTTGTTTAGCATGAGACTCCCTCGGCAACAGATACCACTGGTGGTAGACTTTAATAAGTAGGAAAAAAACTATCCTTGTAGAACCATTTTTGCCAGAGATTGCACTTTTTGGAGCTTCTTAAATAGGCCCTTTGCTGTCAAGTCTACATAGACTTCATTGTGTGTAGAGCTAATGAGAATCCAGATCAAGCACAACTGCAAAGCAATTTGTAGCAGGCTCTGGGATATGCGGCCACGTCCCTTTATGTCCAGTTTAACCATTAACCCATTGACAATGTTGGGGTAATGACGTTCTGGTAAATAGTGTTTGGACAGTATAATCCTTAATCTATCAGTTCTGACACCCTGATTATAGACCATAGATGCTCTGCATACCTTTTTTATCGGTTGTAGTCCTTCCCCTGCTCTCTGTTTGTAAACACGTTACTTGTAGGGCTCAGGAATGCACTGTGTAGTAAGACACAGAAAGTCGCACATGCCACATCCTATGACTTCATAATTGCTGCAGGACAGAGCAGCCCGGAGGTGATTGCAATGTGTTACCATTTATCAGTTTGTTAAGGTGCTTTTTTTTTTTTTTTTTTATAAGTAAAATTAAGAATTATGTACTTCTTATGTTAAATTACCAATGACATCCGGTCACCTTTAATACTGTAACATATATAGGTGCCATCGGTCAGTGCTACATGCTTTGTATATGGTATACTCATGTAACTGTACTCTATGGACATTATCCTATATATAATTCACAAATTCCCCGTTATGGGTTTGTGTGTGTATGGGTGTACACCCAGAAGCTCACTGTTAGGATAACAATAGCTAAGACAGTATGTCACAATGTCGCACACAAGCACAGTGAATGTGAATGGCAGGGACAGCTGAGCTGGGCAAGGAGATCTCACTAAATATAATGTTATGCAATTTGCAGGACACCGAAGGGCAAAGGAAAAGTCGCCAACGGCTGTGTTCACAATAATGGGCATAGTTGTACCCTGCTGGGATATTTTACTGCCCCCAACTTTACTCCCCATCCCCCCCCCCAAAAGAAATAAAAAAATAAACATTGGCATTTCTGCAGTGGGAGGTGTGTATGGCGCCCAGTCACCATATTGGGCTGGGATTTATTTTTCCAAGTTCCTGGCAATCAGGACACAGGCGCCGACTGGCCAAGACCAAATATGGGATGTCTTGGCTAAATCAGGACAATTTGGAGGTACACAGTCATGAAACAATTATGACAGTCCTGATCCCTTCCCGGAAGGATGATTAGCAATAATTGCTTGTCTGAGGTCGCTGTTAAGGTGCCCATACATCTGCGACGGATTGTTGCGATGCAGGGATGCAATCAGAAATTTCCGATCGCCCATCGGAAATTTCTGATCGTCCACCATCGATGTTCAGCAATCCGTCGCCGGATCGCTGACATTTGACATGTTAAATGTCCCCGATTTGACGATCGCAAACATTTTTTGATCGCGATCGTCAAAATCGAACATGTTGGATTTCTGCGATCCTGCGATGCCTGGTTGCAGGATCGCGGCAATCCGTTGCAGATGTATGGGGCCCATAAGTTTCTTGTCTCCGTGGTATTCTATATAACACAAACGTGAATCACCAGGCTCAGTTTTCATATAGAGGTGGGTTCACTTCCTGGTAATCAAATAATGAAGTGTACTTAAATTAGTTGCACCTGGCTCAAATCACCTCCTGTATTGATATGGAGAGGGTAAAGGTGTACTTAGTTTTTCACACGTGGCTTCTTCCTATTTTATTTTTTTGTTTAATAAATAGTGACAAAGGAAAATATATGTTGTCACATTAGAATGATCAAATTTCGTGTTACTATTAATAATAAACTAAGTATGACCTGATATGTAAAAACAGACTTGATAGAGGGAGTTATATGGTTGTAATTGTGTTTGGAAACTCATTAGTACAATAAATCATCTCGCATTTCCGGTTCAGCTGTTTCTTTAACAAACTGGTCCTTCAGTAGCTGGAAATATTACCTTACACAAACATGGCTTGGAAGGTGTTTATGGCCCTTGTCTACGTAAACACTGACATGTCCCATTGTGGCTTCTGGAGCAGTCACCCCAGCAGCGGTATTAGTTGTGTATTACTACTGTGCGTATATTGACTGTTGCATTGTTCCAATTTAAAGATATAGAAAGCAAATGATTTGCGTTAGATGGAAATGAAAAGAAGTAAATATTTGCACTGCAGTAACATATCACTTACACATATAATTATATAGAGTTATAGACAATAAGTATTATACATTTACTTTTCCAATTGTGGGGTGATTTTCAACACAAATCCAGCTTTCTTGTCACATCTCATATAAAGTTTTAGATCTAGATTTAAAGGGTCCTCAGTCGTAGGAAAAGATTTCCCACCTCTTAATAAAAGTACTTGCTATAATACGTGTTTATACTATAGCACACTTGCCTACTCTCCAGGAATGTCCAGGAGACTTCTGACTTTCCAGGGAGAACAGGGAACCCAGCCTGATCCTGCTCAATCCACTAGTTAAGTGGTCAAGAGATGAGTATACAATTTACTGCAAATTGCATAATCATGTGTCCACTCTCACATCACGAAGCCATAATTTGAGACATTACTCAGTGGGGGCTGGGTCATGATGATGTCACCCTCCCCTCCCCCTGTACTTATCACTTGGATCCCGGAGGGGGACTTCCCAAAACTGGCAAGTATGCATTAGTTATTATACATAGACTATTACTGTAATTGCACGGGGTGTCTGCCACGGAATGGGAATCAGTATGTAATGCCGGCTGTTGGGATGCCTCCTGTCAGAATACCGACAGCGGCATCCAGATGGTTGGGGTCAGGTAAGTATATTTACCCGCCCCCCCTTCCCCCCCTTTCTGTAGCCTAACACTAACCCTCCCCATTAGTGCCTAAACCTAACCCCGCTATGATCCATTAACCTAACCCTCCTGCCCCCCCCCGGCTAACGCTAAGGGCGCCAAGGACTTGCCTCGTTCGGGCTGTCGTTCCGGCGTCGGGATTAAGATAGGTGTTAGTATTTAGACACCTATCTTAAGTCCATTGTCGGGATTTCCCTGTCTGTTTTGAGACCGGCGGCATCACGGCCGCCGATCTCATAACTACATCCCGTCTGCCACAATAGCCCACTCTGTAACAAATATAAAATAAGATTAAACTCATTACAGCCCTTATCCAATAGAATTGCAGGGAAGGGGGTTAAAGGACACACATCTGTCTTTAATGTGAAGCAGCAATTTGCAACTTCTGCCAGTCCCAGGGATATGTCTGGCCTTCCTACAATACTGAGACTTGATGCTGGAATTACTAATACCAGAGGAAATCTCCAACTATTAAGGGACGACCAAAGGGCGAATGATAACTATTAATGGTAAATAATGCTTTAGACACTTGTGTTCTGTCTGTAACCTATACATTCCATAGCCTGTTCTTTACACTTGCACATGGAACAGTCCTTTGTTTTCTTTTAACTGTCTGCTGAGATCCTTGATGTGTAATGTGGGTTAATATCAGGGCAATGCCCTGGACAGTGGTTAAACATTTACAGTAAATGCTGCTGGTCAATGCTGCCACCTTTGCTGTTTGTGTCTGAGCAGTATCCGTGTGACAGGTTGGGATAAAACATCCCTTGTACACTGCTTAGCAGAAGCCTGACAATCACAATGGGACACCGCTCCAACCTGTTAGTCAAGTCAAAAATCAAAAGAAACAGACTCTTAAGTCCACTCACTGCAAAATAATTATATATCACAGCCCGTCAAACACATTCCCTTTCCTTATTTGTCTGGTTTATTGTCTAGCAAATTCTAAGGTTTGCCATTTTGTGGTTTTATTAAAACATATATATATTTATTTATTTATTTTTTAAGTAAAGGTTAATAAAGATAATCATCGATGCATAAACCAGTGAATGTTCCCCTGCCTTTGGTCAGTGTAAGTTGAAGTAATAAGTTGTGGCTTCCGTTGAGGGCAGTTGTGTTGACCTGCACCCCAAGAGAATAGTAATTGCCTCCAAGTACATATTACTATGTTTCAGGACAGTTATACCCCTTTTACACCAAAATCCCAGGTCCGGGAAGGCTCTGCAGTAGGGATGGCCATCGGTGGGTTAATCTGTGGTTAACCTCAATGGTGTGTAAGCCTTGGCAGGAAACCATCAGTCACTGATGGTTTCCTGCCAAGGCTACTGCAGAGCCTTCAAATAGTGACTGTCCCGCTGAAATCTGTACAATTGGGACTTTATTATAGAGCTCTATATAGAGCAGGGGAGACATTTGTCTTTGCAGATCTGCAGAAAAGAAACGATATTGGGATCTGCATGTACCAAACAAATATGAACTATTGGTGAATATCGTCTATTTATTTTTTTATCCCACTGAGGTGATGTGGTAACCACTGAGCGCCTGTTTGTTGTAAAAGATGTTTTTTTATCAAATAATCTGGCTAGCACCCGTTTACACTGCCGCATGACCTGGGAATAACCTGTTTTCAACCCTGCTCTCAATCTGAGTAAGATTTCCGGGTAAATCGTCCCGGGTGATTTTTTTGGGAGCCGTTCACACTGAGGCTCGACCCGGATTGACCTGGCAATAACCCGGGTTATTCGGTTGGTGTAAAAGGGGTACTACTGATTGGCTGACAGGATGATGTGAACAGGGAAATAGCTGTTTATCTGAAAGGTATTTCACACATCCACTATCTGTACAGAATGCAGAATGTTTTTAATCTTTCTTCCTAATTATCACCCTCACTCTTCTTTGTTATGCAGGAGTGTATCTAGACATTTGTTGACCCCATAACAAAACTTTAAGTTTTCCTAATATACAGATGTAAAGATCCTGGAGGGGAAGCCCTTGGCAAGTGCCAGCGGCATGGCTAGGTGATTTGTGTCATTGCGACCCTGCAATGGAATGCCACAATTAATTTCGTTTGCAGGGACCATGGAGAAGGAAATCCCATAATGAAGTGTGTTGCTACATTACATGGAGGGGGGCATGGCTTTCGAGCAGCAAGTCACATTGCCATGCCCCCCCCCCCCCCCTTCACACACAAAAACATCATGCTTGGATATCCTGTAGAGGAGGTATAAAAAGTAGAAAGTATTTCCTAAATTCAATATTTTGAATCCACTTTAGTAGGCATGGCCATTGAATGGTTCACCATTGATGGGCTCCGTCGATGGTGCCGACAGTAGTTTGCATCGATGGGGGGAAACAATCCCTGGAAAGCCATTGATGGGCATCACTACTGTGGGACATGGGAATGAGGCAGGCTAATTGCCGTGTGGCAGAAAAAAGAAAACATTGCTGCATCCCTGCCATCGATGGTGGAGAAACATCAGACCCCTGCCATTGATGTCAAAGCTAACGATGGTTGCTAACCATCAATGCTCAATGGCCATCCCTATAATATAATAATACAGCTAAATAATTCAGGTATATTGTGATGTGATGTGATCTACAGAAAGGATAAGAGAAGACGTGAAACTGTTACAGACTTCTCATGGGCAGTTTCATTTGTGAACTTTTGCGAGTTAGAAAATAAATCTGTGTAAATGCTATTCAGATGTCACAGTTTGCAGATGATATGAAAAGTTTAAAGCAAATGCCCCCACATATACTGTATATAAGCAAAATTGCATGTCTCACCATGCATGGTCATGACCAGTATGGGGATGCCCCTATTACGTTGAGTTTGAAGTGCACAACACCAACCTTGTGGGGGGTTCTTTTTGCAAATTCAGGGGAAGTGGGTGGAATCCGGGTGTGGATGGCTGACCCAAAATTGCTATGGTTCAGTATGAATGGAGTTGGCAATTGCTGTGCTTTTGCCGAGTTTTGACAAATAAAGCTATGAACTGGTCTCTTGTTCTTTATTTGGGCTAAATGTTGGAAGTTGGTGAAATTTGGTTAAAAAAGGGTAGGGGAGAGCATCAACAGTCAGGTGGTTTATATCATTTATCATGGAAGTATATTGAAGTAATCTTTTTAAGATAAATGGCAGCTTTAGTAACTAAAATGTAGCAATTAGGAAGGACATTCGGAATAAAACTAGCCATAGAAGAACTGATACTGCAAACATTGATACATATCTAATTATTCCCTATTCTGCAATGGATATTGTTTGTATCATTTAACCTGCGCCTTCCTTGTGTCTCATGGTGTCGCTGATTTTTACCTTTGCTCTCTGGTCCTATATTACACAGATGAACAGTACAGTGTCAGAACAGTCTTCAACGATGTCGGCAAATATATCGCATACTACTCTGCGTCCCAGCCCAGGTCAGACCACACTGGGCAGCCTCATTGATTTACTGAATGTGAATACTGATACTGCTTCTCAGCAGGGGACTGCTTCCAACACTTCTGCAGATGGAGATCAGTTATTCCTGACAACAGCTGCAGCAAAAGGAATCTCAGGAGTGTTTGTTTGGACAGCTCTGTTGTTAACTTGTCACCAGGTAAGAAAAGTTTTGAATATTGATAGTAGCTGAATATATGCAATATGTAGAAATTAAAATATATAGGAATGCTTATACGTATATATAAACTATTTCAATGACAATAGTTGGGTAAAGTGTACTCTACCAGTCACTTATACATACTGTTGATGTTTATGGGCTGAGCTTAGAGTTGACTGATGCCTCTATATTCACCTGGAGCCTCGTACCTCAGGGATGTCACTAGTTCCTGGTGAATTGATAGGCTGAATAATGGTAAAGCACAACTAATGGCTGCATATCTCCCAGCATTGGAGGTGAGCAGATAGGGACAGATGGCGTGGCCATGTCACGGATTGGATGTCTGCTGCTGCCCTCGGGCCATTCCGTATCAAATCAACACACTTTTTGTTAAAATTTTACCTCACCAGCCCATTTGTTTCAAGTATGGTGTATGGAGAGTATATATGTAGTCTAAGAAAAATACAAGATTTTATTTAAATATCTCATGCCGTAAAATGTAAAATTTTAAAAAATCTGTCAAAAAAGCACAACCAGCATATTTTCAAATCGCCATAGAAGCTCTCCTAATTAAGCTAGACAGGTGGGAGTGGTGTCATTTTACTGTCTTTCTTTATGCCCTTTCCTATGATATACAAAACAATAGGCTTTGTGAGGAAAAACTTTTTCCAAATTCAAACTGAAATTTTTGATCATGATTATCTGAAAAAATGTGTCAACAAAAAAGTTCAAAAAATTTCTGGAAAATAGTCTATACTAATGTTAAATGTTTTTCAAAATATTTTTTAAACGGCATGATATATTTTTAAATAATATTTTGTATTTTTTCTGAGACTACATATATACTTTCCATATACCAAATTTGAACAAAATCTGGGCTGGTGAGGTAAAATCAGTGTGTTGATTTGACATGGAATGATCCCCCCTTCTAATGCCCTTTAACTGCCATACAGACAAATGGCACGCGTGTGCGGAACTCGCTCACTCCAGCTTTGCAAACCAACCAGATTGCGCTGTCTGTGGTCATCTTAACAACAGCACATCTAAAGTTTCAAACATTACTAGGGGTATTCAATATGGGAGCGAAAACATAGTTTTTGTGTTAATATCGCACCTATGACGTCATTATCGCAGGTTTTAGTTTTACACCGTATTCAATTTCAAAGACTTTTCGCAGGTTCGAAAAGTCTTTGATAAAAAAACGGGAATAACTTTTCACCATTGAATAGGTGTCGAAAAAAAGTGCAGAATTGGGGTTTAGGGGTGCAGGCTTAAAAAAAAATAGCCTGCACCCCTGGGAATGACATTTAAAAAAGAACTGTGTCAAAAAAAGTTTTTAAAAAAAATAGGGACACCCCAAAAAATTAATTTAAAAATTGGGGTGAAAAAAAAAATTGGAAAAAATTTGTTTAACAATAGGGAAATAAGTTCAGGGCTATTCTGCAAGTATGCGGCAGGTGTTTTCTAGAATAGATTTATAGCGGCAGGTGCACAATTGCAGAATTTTAAAAAACTTACTTTAGGGACTTAAAAATATGCTAGTACCCATTTTCATGTACCCCAAATTTGATGGGACCACTTAAAAAAACGAAAAAAATAACCTAAGTGCTCTTCTGCATCACTTCTTCAATGTCAGGAAAAAACACCTGCTGCGGCTATTTAAATCCCCGACTTTCATTTAAAGGCTAAAACGGGGGTACCCATAGTGATCCCCCATGTTTTTACAACTTTAGGGGGGTCCTACAATTTTTTGAGGGGAATTCAATATGAAATGTAAACATCGCTGTCGAAGTTTACATTTCATATTGGAGCTTTTACCTGCGTTAAAGTATCGGGTGCGCGCCCGCTTATCCCCGTATTCAATATGAAATTAACGAAAACGGGAGTCTGCGAAGTTGGATTTGCGTAAAGTTACGAATTTTTCCTTAAAAAAATTGTAGGACCCCCCTAAAGTTGTAAAAACATGGGGGATCACTATGGGTACCCCCGTTTTAGCCTTTAAATGAAAGTCAGGGATTTAAATAGCCGCTGCAGGTGTTTTTTCCCGACATTGAAGAAGTGATGCAGAAGAGCACTTAGGTTATTTTTTCGTTTTTTTAAGTGGTCCCATCAAATTTTGGGTACATGAAAATGGGTACTAGCATATTTTTAAGTCCCTAAAGTAAGTTTTTAAAAATTCTGCAATTGTGCACCTGCCGCTATAAATCTATTCTAGAAAACATCTGCCGCATACTTGCAGAATAGCCCTGAACCTATTTCCCTATTGTTAAACAATTTTTTCCTATTTCTTCTTTTTCACCCCAATTTTTAAATTAATTTTTTGGGGTGTCCCTATTTTTTTTTAAAACTTTTTTTGACACAGTTCTTTTATAAATGTCATTCCCAGGGGTGCAGGCTATTTTTTTTTTAAGCCTGCACCCTTAAACCCCAACTCTGCACTTTTTTTTGACACCTATTCAATGGTGAAAAGTTATCCCCGTTTTTTATCAAAGACTTTTCGAACCTGTGATAAGTCTTTGAAATTGAATATGGTGTAAAAGTAAAACCTGCGATAATGTCGTCAAAAGTGCTATATTAACGCAAAAACAATGTTTTCGCTCCCATATTGAATACCCCTAATAGAGTTTTATCATAGTATGGATATTTTTCTTAGATAAAGTGGTCATTTTTGTTTCGTGGCTATTTAATTATATATAGTGGGCAACTCTTTAGAAAGTTAAACCACTAGGTTATAAGCAGATACAACTGCAATTAACAACATAAATACCGGGATGCCCTGATTTATAGTGTTTAATCTTATCTCTTCTTCATATATAGTCATTTCTATGAGCGCTTGTAATTTACTTAAGAAGTACACGTAAATTGCTACAAAGATCACTTTAGAGCAGCTACACAGTCTCTCATGCATGTCAGAGTCGACATACAGCACAATATGTGCTTCCAATATAGCTTTATTTTCAACACTAAACTGCAATATGAGGCTAATAAATATATATATATATATAATTTTTATTTATTTTTTTTATTTTTCCCCAACTCCAGCAGTATACTAAGCTGTGCTGGTTTACCACAAGTATTTTTAGGCCTGTTTTATATTTTGCTCTGTCCTCTATCACTCCTGTGTTCTGCATCAGGCAAACTTATACACTCTGGGGCAGCATTGTGTGGTCATCTAACTTTCAATAAATTTTTCTTAATATAACTAATAAATTAAATCAATACATTTATTCAAAGAAAGAGACCTGCTCTATCTGTAATAACATGTCAACAACATGCATTTTAAAGAAGTTATAACAAAGAAATGTGTCAGTGGCGGAATAAAGAGCTGGGGGAAAGAGCTAGTGAAGCTTTGAAGGGTCGTTTGTTACCAATTACTGTTCTGGATAAAAGCTCTCATCCACTTTTTTGTCACTGATTTTGAAAGTGAAATATAGAATTGTAGTCCAGAGAGAGAGAAAGCCGGTTTGGACGTTCACTTGCCGCTATGGTAAGGTTTTGTAGTGCTAAGGTGTCTCGAGGCAAGAATCTCTATACAATCACCTACCTCGGTGGTTCTC
Source organism: Taudactylus pleione (assembly GCA_031769625.1). Lineage (NCBI taxonomy): Eukaryota > Metazoa > Chordata > Amphibia > Anura > Myobatrachidae > Taudactylus > Taudactylus pleione. Next base: position 37,199,129 of record JAUIMM010000031.1, on the reverse strand, counting down.
AACCTCAACCCTCCAGTCATGTTTTGAGGATTTCTGCTTGTGGAAGCAGATGGGACATTTACTGACCCAGCAAAATAGATTAACGCTGTGCATTATTATGTAAGTCCACAAAACCTGACCTGTTGCTGGTACTTCAGGACTGGAGAGGAGAGCCCCTGGCTTAGCTGCATCTTAAAAATAAGTCAAATCATTGATTAAAAAAAATCCATTAACATCCGGTAGGTTTTACTGACATCTCTATTTTCCATCATGGAGCACTTTGTCAGCATGAGTCATGTGACACCACTATTCACCAATGTATATTCATTATATATGTATTTGTCACTAACATGATGGAAAGAGAAGTATCATTCTATCTCCTCTGTACCATGCAGCCTATAACCCAGTCATATTTTCCTTTCCATGACACATACATTAAGTGTGTGGGGGAAATGCAGGAGATAATGGTTGACCCTAGCACGAGGTATTGAGTCATAATGGCATTATGGTTGCACTACTGTGCTTACTGTAGATCCCATCTAATCATTAGCTTGGCATGTCCAATAAGGCAGATCACATGCTCTATTATCTATTACTCTTTCCTGACGAGTGTTGTCATACACACAGCGATATCTCCATCTGTCACAGGCCCAAATGATATTTGATCAGGGAACTGACCCTTGCACTGCGCTCGCTGACAGCTCAGGATATCTCTTTTGTACCCTTCCTGTTAACTCCACATATTGATTGGTCTTTATTGTTCATTATCAGTAATTCTATCAACACAAACTGTCAGGGTCATTTCTAGCACACCTATCTCACGGTCCTGTATGAATCTGAGAATATATAAATAACTTCCATTAGTTATTAACTTGTATTTTCTGCTTTCAGATCTACCTTCATCTCAGAAATTACACCATTCCAAACGAGCAGCGTTATATCATCCGGATACTGTTCATTGTGCCCATTTACTCCTTCGACTCCTGGCTCAGCCTCTTACTCATTGGCAACGACCAGTACTATGTGTATTTTGACTCAGTCAGGGATTGTTATGAAGGTGAGCATACACTAGGTTCACAAATTGTATGTAACTAGTCCTCTAATCATCCATGGCAGCCTTAAACTCCCCTGATATTTTCTGGGCTTCTACTAGACAATCATGTGCAGTTATTTCTATTTGAACACAGAGAGTCCTGGATGGAGGTGATGTTCGGAGAAGGGGGTGGTCCCCTGGAGATTAGTAAAATATTAATACAATTAGCGGGTGGCTATATGCCTGAGCAGCAAGACAACACCAGATTAGGACATACTTGAACTGACCAGAGGGTAGGCATTAGTGTGGATAGTATTAGTGTAAGAAGGGTAGGTGTGAGGCTATATTACTGTAGGTAGTATTTGTGGGAGTAGGGTAGGTGTGAGAGTGCATTAGTGTGGGTAGTATACTGTAGGTGGATGAAGGGTAAGTTTGGGTAGTACAGGCGAAAGTTGGGTAAATGTGAGGGCGTATTAGTGTGGGCAATATAGGTGGGAGTAGGAAAGGTGTGATGGGCATTAGTGTGGGGAGTATGGCAGAGTAGGAATGGGATGAGGGTGTGTTGGTAGTATAGATGGGAGTAGGGTAGGTGTGAGGATGTATTTGTGTGGGTAGTATGGGTGGGAGAAGGGTAGGTGTGAGAGTGCATTAGTGTTGGTAGTAGTGTGGGTAGTATTCTGTAGGTGGGTGAAGGGTAAGTTTGGGTAGTATATGCGAGAGTAGGGTAAATGTGAGGGTGTATTAGTGTGGGCAGTATAGGTGGGAGTAGGATAGGTGTGATGGGCATTAGTGTGGGTAGTATAGGGGAGTAGGGTGATGTGAGGGTCTATTGGCAGTATAGGTAGGTGTGAGGGTGCATTTTTGTCTGTAGTATATATGGAAATAGTGTGGGCAGTATAAGCGGGAGTAAAGCAGGTGTGAGGATGTATTAGTGTGAGGATATATTAGTGTGGGTAGTATATGTGGGAGTAGGATAGGTGTGATGAGCATTAGTGTGGGGAGTATGGCAGAGTAGGATGGTGTAAGGGTGTGTTGGTAGTAGAATTGGGAGTAGGGTAGATGTGAGGGTGCATTAGTGTGGGCAGTATACGTGGGAGGGTAGACGTGATGAGCATTAGTTTGGGGAGTATGGCAGTGTAGGATGGTGTGTTGATAGTATAGGTGGGAGTAGGGTAGGTGTGAGGGTGCATTGGTGTGGGCAGTATAGGTGGGAGTAGGATACATGAGATGGGCATTAGTGTGGGTAGTATAAGGGAGTAGGGTGATGTGAGGGTCTATTGGCAGTATAGATAAGAGTAGGGTAGGTGTGAGGGTGCATTTTTGTCAGTAGTATAGATGGAAATAGTGTGGGCAGCATAAGCGAGAGTAAGACAGGTGTGGGTATTATAGGTGGTAGTAGGGTAGGTGTGATGGGCATTAGTGTGGGTCATATAGGGGAGTAGGGTTATGTGAGGGTCTATTGGTGTTGGTAGTATAGCTGGGAGTAGGGTAAGTGTGCGGGTGCATTTTTATGGATAGTATAGGGAGAAATAGAATAGTGTGGGCAGTATAAGTGGGAGTAGGGTAGGTGTGATGGGCATTTAGTGTGGGTAGTAAAGGGGAGTAGGGGGATGTGAGGGTGTATTGGAATTAAAGATGGGAGTAAGGTAGGTGTGAGGGTGAATTTTTGTGGGTAATATAGGTGGAAATTTGTATAGTATAGTTGGGAGTAGGATAGTTGTGAGGCTACATTACTGTGGGTAGTATAGGTGTAAAGTCAGGTAGGGGTAAGCAGCGCCGTAACAGGACGGCAGTGCTTTCTGTGCCGGCCTCGACCCCTAAATCTGCAATGTCATTACCAAACCCAGGGAAGTAGAGCACTACCTGGAGCTTCCCAAGGACATGCTGGCCAGCTCTGCAGGGTACGGCGGCTATGAACTAACGCTGGTTGCTGCAGTGTGCTGTTCCAGGCACCCTGCAAGCCACATTCAGGAGCCCAAGGCAACACAGGTTGCACAAGCCTAGTTATGGCCCTGAGGGTAAGGATGCCTTAGTGTGGGCCGCATAGGTGAGAGTAGGGGAGTAACCTCCATTGACTTCCTGATTGAAAGAAAAAGCACAGGGTAATAATCACTGTCCAATGCATATGCATTTCACATCTGGTTTCAGTGGCAGTACCCAACCTAATATTTGTTTCATAGGAGTTGATTGGTCCAGTAAATAACGTAACTTGTTTGAACAGCAGCTGGCGTTACCCCTTAATTCTATAAAATATATTATTTTCATTTTATTTTCTGTTACAAGCAACAGTCTTATATAATAGCTCAATGCACAAACATGATGCAACCCATAGCAGCCAATCAGTTGTCATCTTTCATATTCCAGATTCAGCTACAAAAATAACAGCTGTAATGTAATTGTTTAAAATGGGTCACATACATTATATACAGTACATTGCACCCATATTATTACTTATTAAGCCCCATGGTTTGAGGTTTTAAGATGTCTTCTCACACTTTGTTTCCAATATTTTGTCCAACAGCATTTGTCATATACAGTTTTCTCAGCCTCTGCTTTGAGTATCTTGGTGGAGAGAGTGCAATTATGACCGAGATTCGTGGGAAGCCTGTAAAGTAAGCAGCCATGAGTCATTATATGTTATGTGTGCAGATTTCCCAATTGATGAATTGCCTTATGGTATATCTCCTTCCCTCAGATCTAGCTGTTTCTATGGCACCTGCTGTCTCCAAGGAATGTCGTATTCTATTGGCTTTCTCCGATTCTGCAAACAGGTAGGAAGTACTGGCCAGGGGCGGAGCTTGGATGAGTTCACCAATTGTATGCGAGTCTTACAAATAATATGAGTAGATTCCAATTCACATAGTTCCCCCGCTGACTGCGCAGTCATTTTGGGTGATGAATCAATATCCAGCCTATTAATTAACTTGGAACTAGTGACCTCACTGTGGCATGAGATATTGTGGTACAACTTTGGCTCTACTGACACAGGATGGAGCGGGATTAATACAGTACAGTGCATCCGGAAAATATTCACAACACTTCACTTTTTCCACATTTTGTTATGTTACAGCCTTATTCCAAAATGAAATAAATACATTTTTGTCCTCAAAATTCTACACACAATACCCCATAATGACAACGTGTAAAAAGTTTTGTTTTCAAATTTAATAAAAAAAATGAAAAAAAACGAAGAAATCACACGTACATAAGTATTCATAACCTTTGCTCAATACTTTGCTGATGCACATTTGGCAGCAATTACAGCCTCAAGTCTTTTTGAATATGATGCTACAAGCTTTGCACACCTATCTTTGGGCAGTTTCGCCCATTCCTTTTTGCAGTACCTCTCAAGCTCCATCAGGTTTTAATGGGAAGTGTCAGTGCACAGCCATTTTCAGATCTCTCCAGAGATGTTCAATCGGATTCAAGTCTGGGCTCTGGCTGGGCCACTCAAGGACATTCACAGAGTTGTCCTGAAGCCAATCCTTTGATATCTTGGCTGTGTGCTTAGGGTTGTTGTCCTGCTGAAAGATGAACCGTCGCCCCAGTCTGAGGCAAGAGCGCTCTGGAGCAGGTTTTCATCCAGGATGTCTCTGTACATTGCTGCATTCATCTTTCCCTCTATCCTGACTAGTCTCCCAGTTCCTGCCGCTGAAAACATCCCCACAGCATGATGCTGCCACCACCATGCTTCACTGCAGGGATGGTATTGGCCTGGTGATGAGCGGTGCCTGGTTTGCTCCAAACATAACGCCTGGCATTCACACCAAAGAGTTCAAGCTTTGTCTCATCAGACCAGAGAGTCCTTCAGGTGCATTTTGGCAAACTCCAGGTGGGCTGCCATGTGCTTTTTTTCTGAGGAGTGGCTTCCATCTGGCCACTCTAATATACAGACCTGATTGGTGGATTGCTGCAGAGATGGTTGTCCTTCTTGTAGGTTCTCCTCTCTCCATAGAGGAATGTTTTAGCTCTGACATTGTGACCATCGGGTTCTTTGTCCCTGACTAGGGCCCTTCTCCCCCAATCGCTCAGTTTAGACGGCTGGCCAACTCTAGGAAGCGTCCTGGTGGTTCTGAACTTCTTCCATTTACGGATGATGGAGGCCACTGTACTCTTTGGGACCTTCAAAGCAGCAGCTATTTTTCTGTACCCTTCCCCAGATATGTGTCTCGAGACAATCCTGTCTCGGAGGTCTACAGACAATTCCTTGGACTTCATGCTTGGTTTGTGCTCTGACATGCACTGTCAAGTGTGGGACCTTATATAGACAGGTGTATGCCTTTCAAAATCATGTCCAATCAACTGAATTTACCACAGGTAGACTCCAATTAAGCTGTAGGAACAGCTCAAGGATGATCAGTGGTAACAGGATGCACTTGAGCTCAATTTTGAGCTTCATGGCTGTTTGTCACTGCATTGCTCTTTAGATGGCGAGAACGATGTGGTCTCCATTGTTGGCAATAGGGGAGCCCGCAACAGCCCTTCCGGCTTCAGCGAAGCCTTCCTGGCACTGCCAGGTCCCCGCAGGGTTAAACAGTCATGTGCATGAGAGACTAGCCCGTCGCTGGCACCGATAGGCTGCCAGCAGGTGAGCAGAGGACCCCGCCAATGAGGAGGACATGGCTGGATCTTGCCAGAGAGGTAAGTAATGTTGAATACCAGTGGCAAATTCGTTTGTATCACTGCGATACTAAACGGAATAGATCATTGTTAAATGGGGCCCTGAGAGTGAAAACCCCCCAGTACATTGCAATGACTGTGGAAGGGTTCTTTATATTTCATTAATAAAGGTGTATTGCTTATTCCACAGGCAACCCTGCAGTTCTGCATAGTGAAACCCATCATGGCTGTTGTCACAATCATCCTGCAAGCTTTTGGGAAATATCATGACGGGGATTTTAAGTAAGAGATTTTATTTTCACATTATTGCTTTTAATGTTTTAATATGTGTGTATGCACAATGAATGGAACAACTGTTCCCAGCCGTGCCATGTTCCTGGTAACTTCTCTATGGCGCATGCATAAATCTCTTGTAAAATGGCCGCCCAGGGGCCTTTGTGCACCGTACACACTGCACACATTATAGCTACGCCACTGATAGGGGGACATATCCGTATTCATCATGCAAAATAAAATTGCTGTGCGTCTAACTCTGATTGAGCCCCCACATTTTATTTAAACTAGAATGCTACTGGTGTTATGGGAGAGAAAAGAGGCAGATAATAAAATGTGTATTTCTGGGACTAATAACGAATTGGTTGAAAGATGTTGCTGGAATAGGACTTGTTTGTGCAGCTGTCTGACCTTTCCTTCTCATTGCAGCGTGCAGAGCGGCTATCTGTACATTACCATCATCTACAACTTCTCAGTCAGTCTGGCTCTCTACGCCCTGTTTCTCTTTTACTTTGCAACCAAAGAACTGCTACATCCATTTGAGCCTGTGCTGAAGTTCCTCACAATAAAAGCGGTCATCTTTCTATCATTCTGGCAAGGTTGGTACAATTGTTCTAGGTCCACTGGCCAATATTGCACCACAATGTACAATATATGTGTGTGAATATTGAGTTATGGACTTTTGGGAAGAGGTTTGGGGGTCTAGTTACTAAGCAGTGTTAGGAGACAGAGTGAAAAGTGATGTTTGTGATAGGGATGTAGTCTGGAAGCCGACGGTCTAAATGCCGACCGTCGGCTTCCAGACTACTTAATCCCGGCGAGGGTTAAATGACAGGCGTCTAAATCTAGACGCCTGTCATTTTACTGGCGCCGGGAGACCGGCCGGCATCCCGTTCGAAGTAATGCCGGGCGCCGCAGCGGACAGACGCGGGGGGGGAGGGTTAGGTTTAGGGCTCCCGGGGGGACTTAGGGTTAGGCATCCCCCCGGGAGGTTAGGGTTAGGCTAGCGGGAGGGAAGGTTAGGCACCCCCGGGGGGAGGTTAGGGTTAGGCACCCCCCGGGAGACTTAGGTTTAGGCAGCGGGGAAGGGGCGGTTAGGTTTAGGCACTTAGAGGGGGGATTAGGTTAGGCACAGGGGGGAAGGTTAGGGTTAGGCACCCTAAAGGAGGGTTAGGGTTAGAGGGCATAATTAGATTAGTTTATACTTACCTTTAGGATGATCAGGATTTCCTCTTTTGTCTGGCAGCCGCTGTCGGGATTTAAATACATGTCACACACCTGTGATAAGGTGCCAGCCAATCAGCTCCCAACTGTCATTTTTCAAACACAGCCTGTGAGATGGCAGTTGGGAGCTGATTGGCTGGCACCTTATCACTTTTCACTCTGTCTCCTAACACTGCTTAGTAAATAGACCCCTTGGTCTTTAAAGAAAATGGCAATTGTTGGTTAACAAAAAGTTATTACTTACATCTACCTATACAATAATATTAGACCATACTTGCCTACTCTCCCAGAAGGTGAGGGAGGCTCATTTTTTAGGGGAGTTCCCCACACTCCCGGAAGCGAGGCTGGATCTCCCGCATCCCGCCCACTAGCTAGTGAAGTGGGCGGGATGGGGAGATAAAACCAATGGGAATAGTGATTGGCATAGAGGGGGGGGGACTAAGACGTTGCAATCGCGCCCCAATGATGTGAAAGCCCTGCCCCCGAAGTAGCCAGATGCATTTTCTCTCCAGAAAAGAAAGTAGGCAAGTATGTATTAGACACTTTTTAAATAAGGCGTAAAAACAGAAGCCATATATGGATTAAGCTAAATATCTATCTATCTGTAATATACAAGCAGACAATCCACTCAATGCTGCCCAAAGTTGGCTACATAAACAGATAGAAACCAGCACTCCATGGAAAATGCAAAAAAAACTATCTTTACTGTGTTATCATAAAGACAGCCATAGTCATGTACAAATTTTAGCAATCCTTTAAGGATTAGCCTACTTTGGGCTGCATTGAGTGGATTGTCTGCTTGTATATTGTATACTTCAACCCCGCACCCAGAAACTAATTGTTGTTAGTGTGTGCGAGTCTCGCACTTCTATCTATCTATCTATCTTGATTTTTCTCACTAATTAATCTCCTAGTAAACTAATAAACCTACATTTAACAGGGCAATACAATTAGACATCTATAATGTACAGATGTATCCACATATATCTATTCTCAGTGTGCTACAAGTTGCATTACACATAACTTGTGAGCGCTCTTCGAATCGGTAGTACCGAGCTTTTCGTGCAATAATTTCCCTTAAAATGCATTTTATTCGCAAAGTGATATGAATAGGATGCACAAGCAGCTTATGTTGATTTAAAAAGATGTGCGGCATGCCTATATTTTGTGTGCGACTGCAGTTATATCATGCTATGTTACAGTGTCAGCGGCTGTTTCAGATGCAGATCCAGTCGCACACAGAATATAGGCATGCCGCATATTGTAATCAGCATTAGCTGCTTGTATGTACTATTCGCATCTTTTTGCGAATAAGACATTTTAAGGAAAAGGGCTGCACAAAAGATGCTCTGCGCTACAGTCGTGCCACGGCATGGCGTGACTAGAAGGGCTGTTTAACGCACAAGGAGGCTACTACCATATTTGGGACTTATAATGAAATTGGATTTTATGGTTTGAGTTAACATCAGGTCTAATAGGTGTGGTAGTCTTCTTTTTTTTTTTTTTAATTATTATTATTTCAAAATAAAAGGATCCCTTGAAGCAGTATGGAGAGCAATTGTACACATCCAAACTTTACTTGTCTTTTCTTAACTGCTGTTATTTTAAAATATACATAAGGCTGCAGTTAGGCCACAGGTTACTCTGATAGTAATGCAGGGACACTGGTGGTGCATCAACGGACATTTGGTTTTGCTCTCCGTCATTCCTGACGACTTTCAGACTGTCCCCTCTGGGAGGCACAGCAGGAGGCATGGTCCGGCATAGGATTGGGTGTGACAACGCAGTTCTGTCATTGTGGCCCCCCCACCGCTGTATAATGCTGAGATGATCAGCATTGTAAAGCAGGAGGCATGGCTACGATGACTCAATTCATCGCAAATCACGTCATGGGCAGGTGGGGTGCAACTTTGCTAGACTTGAATGCTCTTGTGGGGGCAGGCAGCTTAGTGTGGACTCAGGACTCAGTGCCTGGCCACACTTGCTGTCATCCCCAGGGTGTCCCCCAACCCTAGAGGAAAAAGACTGCATCTCGGCACGCACCACCACGGTGCGTGTTACTTGCCTGCACCCCGTAGCATCCAGTCGCAGTCTAGGAATCCTCCGGGGTCCCTGCTAGCCAAAACCGCTGAGGCCCGCCGAGAGGCACGGATCAGTACCGGCGTCTCGGCACCAGCAGGAGGGTGATGCGGCCGTGCGAATTTCCACTGGACTGTTCACGCTGAACGCACTTAGAAAAAACTTTACATTTTCAGGGCTGTTAGTAACAGTCCCACTGCAATACAGTGACCCGACTCCGGCCCAGGGTATAGAGGGAGGCCCTGTTGCATCCTGGGAGAAAGAATTGAACTGCATAGTGCCCAGATGTCTTCTTCATCACCTATACCCCAAGGTTTCCTGTGGACCTTCTATGGACCCTGAAGTAGAAAGTGTAGGTATTGCCCATAGCAACAAATCAGATTTAGTTATTATTTTGTAGAATGTACTAGATGAATGATAGCCAAAATCTAATTGGTTACAACACCTCACACATCCATTTTAATAAATCCATCCTCAGGTAAATTACCTGCTTCCTTTGTTTAAAGTTCATCCACCTTATGGCAAAGGACAAAGGTGCTGTAAAATTAACATAGACTTTTTTTACATTGTCTAAATACTAGGTTACATACAGTACTTTCTTCATGTTTGCCAGTTTTCAGAACTATGCACCATTTAGCTTTACCAGGATAAATTCTAAATGAGCAAATAGCGCCACCTATCTGCACCACCAGGAATTTACAGACAATAGTTAACTTACATAAAATATATTTATTTATTATGTTTCTTATATAACTCAGCATATTGTAACAATAAAAACTGTATGCATTCTCTTATTATATTTAATTTCTTTAGAACAAACATGCACCACTAGTATTTTGGATCTGTAATTTGCCAGGTTGTTAGTTATTCTTGCCATCATATAGCCTCACACCCTTGTGTCCCTCCAGCCTCATGCCCCCCTTTGTCTCTCCAGTCTTATGCCCACTTCCGCCCTCTCTCCATCCTCATGCCCCCTTCCCCTCTCTCTATCCAACCTTCATACCTCTGTTGTCTCTCCAGCCTCATGCCCCCCCCCATTGTATATCTTCAGCCTCACACCGCCCACCAACAACTTCAGTGAGCACTTCAGCGAGGCACACGTGCTTTGAGTCGAAGCCTCATCTCTAATGCACAACGGTTAGACTGACACTATGCTGCTAGATATTCTAGCTTACGCATAGCTTCACAGATTCCACTCATATGCCTATCTGTCTTTACCTACAATTTATTCAATGTAACCAATTATTTAAATCCTCTCTGATCATTTTTAACTTCAGATACAGCTGGACAGACCACTAAACATCTGTCATTTCTTTTCGGTAGGAATGCTCCTGGCAATACTGGAGAGAGCTGGTGCCATTCCGGAGGTTCAAATCATTAACGGGAAACCAGTAGGTGCTGGGACAGTGGCTGCTGGGTATCAGAACTTCATAATTTCCATTGAAATGCTGTTTGCAGCCATTTCCCTGCGTTATGCCTTCACCTGCCAGGTTTACCGGGAGAAAAAGGAGAACTCAACAGGTACTGTCATATCTTTGACTTATGGTGAATGCCCGATAGACTGTGGCTAATTATTTGTTGCCTTGGTCGGTAAAATACATGAGTCAATGATAACTGTGCTAAGGTATTTCCAAAAACTTAGGTATGTATATTAACTCCCAAAACTAGAATAACATTAACTAATATTAAAAAAATGTCAACTGTATAAATAGAATTCCTTTGAGATAGGTTTAGGGGATCTCTGGAGTAGGCACCTAATTATAGACAACCCACAAAGCAATCAGCGTCCATTGTACTGAGTCTACCACTTTTACCACTAATGAGTGTGTCGTGGAGCCTCATAATAAGTGTTGGTGCCATCAGCCTGGTAGATTTTTTTTTTTTCCTCTTTGGCTGATGTTTAGTATTGAGGAATGCAGAAATAAGTAACTCAGTCACTCTTCAATGGACAACAATGGTTCCATTCTGTTGAGCTGTGGCTGGAGACACAACTACCCATTACATTCCTCGGACCAAATGGTTAACAAAGCATGGACTAAGTTTAAACTATGAACAGTGACTCTGTCCTATGGAAATGCATGGCTGAGAACGGATAGACCTAAAAATGTGTGATCCACCCAAACCTATATACTTTTGTTGAACATTGATGCTTAACCTCAATTTGACAATGTACCATTGTTTTTAGGCTGTCAAAGAGATGGTTCCTGATAGAATGTATTGCATGTGTGATGATTAGGGGATTCCAACAATAGATCTTTAAATCCCAATTTGGGTCCTGACTTCGGTCAAAACTGTTTTAGACGATCCACATTCACCACTCGATGTTCCTTCCTGTGGTCTTCCCTTGTAGGATGCTCTGTCTTCCAACTCAGCCACCACTGACATTCATGCTGAGTTTATTGCAGTATCCCATTATCTGTC